>JANAVB010014600.1:2539662-2872162 GCA_029216955.1 Iris pallida
TAGTTTTACATTTGTGATTGAGACTGTATTGCTATGTCACCTCCATTCGGAGTGTATATACTGTACAGGTACCTTTATCTGTTTAGTTGTAGTATTCTAGATGACCTAGACAGCGTTCTACCGCCGATGCTGCGGCGTAGGCTGGACGTACCCACTTCTCGTGCCCCTAATCAGGGTGCGGGTCGTGACATTCCCCCTTGACGCAGTGGGCCCAGAATTAGAAAGGGAGGGCGGAGCTAATATGAGGCCACATCAGTCCGGTTCCTCGGTCCGAGAATTTTTGTTGTTGTTGTTAGGGTCTGTTTGGTAACGGTGTTTTCACCGGTTTTGGGATATTTTTGAACCGATCGTTTATGAAAATTTATGCTTGTTAATTTTTTTGAGACACCGGTTTTTGTCGGCTCAAAAATCCTCCAAAATCGATGTAATGTATTTTTGGGTGGTTTTATAAACATCCCAAATCGATGAATTTTGAGCGGCTCTATTTTTTATTCCATTTATATCATAACAAAAATATATATAATTATAAATACTGATACCCTTCCCTATTTAATTTATTTGTGTAAATTTTTTTTAGAACGACTCGTTAGTGAATTACCAAGCATGGATTGGACTGGCTTAAAAGCCGCTACTTAAAAACTATCAAAAACCGGATCCCTCATACCGCTCATAACCGGTACTCTAAAAATACCTCATAACTGCTACATCTACAATTGCCGAGCAGATCCTTAATATTTTTCTTTTCTCTGTAACATATATACATTTGTATTCTATTATTATTATTATTATTTTCTAATTTATTACGCCACTAGGTAGATTGGACTCCAATAAACTCCGTCAAAGCACGCACAGAGACGAACTTTCGCCGATTGGTGCTCCCAACGCGCTCCTGACCGTTGACGCCCATTTCCCCTTCAATCTCAGCCGTCCATCTGTTATCGCCATTATAAGAACGACCCCTCCGGCCCCCAGAATTTTCATTCTTCACATCCCCCAATTTACTCCATTTCGCGTCCGCAGAAATAATGGAATGAACCGCCGCCGGTCCGCTCCGACCGACAGTTGATGGGCCAGTCCGGCTCGACCGTGTCGAGAACCGCCTCCTCCAAACCCAGATCCGCCGCCGCGAAACCGACGACGACGATGGCTCCGGCGATCGCCGACGGTCGGGACCACTCCTCCGACCTCCCCGACGACTGTCTCGCGCTGATCCTCCAGCTCCTCGGCTCCCGCGACCGGAAGCGCTGCTCCCTCGTCTGCCGCCGCTGGCTCCACGTCGACGGCCAGAGCCGCCACCGCCTCTCCCTCGACGCCCGCGCGTCCCTCGCCGCCGCCGCGCCCGCGATCTTCGACCGCTTCGGCTCCGTCACGAAGCTCGCTCTCAAGTGCGACCGCCGCGCCGACAGCATCGGCGACGACGCGCTCGCGCTCGTCTCCTCCCGGTGCCCCAACCTCACCCGGCTCAAGCTCCGCGCCTGCCGCGAGATCACCGAGGCCGGCATGGCCGCGCTCGCGAGGAACTGCGCGGGGCTCAAGAAGCTCTCCTGCGGATCCTGCGCTTTCGGCGCGAAGGGGATCGACGCGGTGCTCAAAGGATGTCCTCTCTTGGAGGAGATCTCGATCAAGCGGCTCCGCGGCCTCACCGATGCCTCCGGCGAGCAGATCGGTCCCGGCGCCGCCGCCACTTCGCTCCGATCGGTCTGCCTGAAGGAGCTCTACAACGGCCAGTGCTTCGGCCCGCTGATCGCCGGATCCCCGAACCTCAAGACTCTCAAGCTGTTCCGCTGCTCCGGCGACTGGGACCGGCTTCTCGAGGAGATGGCCAAGAAAGTCCCCGGGATCGTCGAGATCCACCTGGAGAAGCTCCAGGTCACCGACCGCGGGCTACACGGTCTCTCCGCGTGCCTCGACCTCGAGATTCTCCACCTGGTCAAGACCCCGGAGTGTACCGACATAGGACTGGCTGCCGTCGCGGAGAAGTGCAGGCTTCTGAGGAAGATCCATATTGACGGCTGGAAGACCAACCGGATCGGCGACGAGGGGCTGATGGCGGTTGCGAGACGGTGCCCTAATCTTCAGGAGCTGGTGCTGATCGGAGTAAATCCGACGGCCCTGAGCCTGGGGCCGATAGCCAGCAACTGTAAGAACCTCGAAAGGTTGGCTCTCTGCGGCAGCGAGACCTTTGGCGACGCCGAGATGTTCTGTATCGCCGCGAAGTGTGCGGCTCTGAAGAAGCTCTGCATCAAAGGGTGCCCGGTCTCCGATCAGGGGATGGAGGCCATTGCGGGAGGGTGCCCTAATCTGGTGAAGATCAAGGTGAAGAAGTGTAGGGGTGTTACTCCCGAGGGCGCGGATTGGTTGAGAGCTTGTAGGGAGACTTTGTCTGTTAATTTGGAAGTTGTTGCTCCTATCGAGATCCAGGACGGCAGCATGAGCGAGAGCGGGATGACGGAGAACGGCACGCAGGACCATATTGCTGGATTGGTGGAGCAGATTGCAGCCGTTGAACTTCCTTCCAGCAGCAGCGGGAGGCCGTCGCAGTGGAAGAACAGGGCCGCGTTCATGTCCGGAAGGAATTTTTTCACTGCTTTCAGGAGGTGGGGAGGCGGCCCAGGTGGCGGAAGCAGCCGCAATCTCCATCACATGTGAAAGGAAGAGGAAAGATCTTCCATTTCTTACATGCATGTGTCCAAGTATATTTTTCTTCATGCAAAATTGAACTTAATTTCCTTTCATGTTTGAGTTTGTTGCATCTTCTGTGCTTTGATTGATGGTAGTTTTATTGCCTAATGCCGTAGCATCAAGTTCAGATTTGATTTGCATTTCAATACTGCATTCATAATTTCTGCTCATTTTAATGGTAAACTGACTCTTTTGCTGGCTCTACTTATGCAGTTGGTAGCATTGTAGTTATATTTGTCAGACAAAAAAAATAAAATCTCGCAACATATAAAATGACAAAAAAGATTAGAGTTACCGGTCTACGGAGAAGTCATGCACGAAGCATTGTCCTAAGAGATTATTCGAGGTCTATGTGTAGACTTCCTCTCGAATCCTCCTAGTGGTAAAACCTCCTTGTTACCGGTTTTCCGTTGTTGCACACAACTCCGGGAGAATGACCCGAACTTAGCTTTATCCAGAGTAGGAGAGATTGGAATGGACAGAAAATGAGGAATACATGTTTGTGAAGGAGGAATAGGAACCATTTGGTTACTTTTTTCTCTGTATCTCCTCAATACTAAAAATATGGATACATATATAGGCAACTTCTCTTCCTACATATTCAATAGATTTTGATAGGATTTTATGGCTAGTTATTTAGTCATTTGGTCATTAAGTACCAGTCCATAAAATACCAATGAATAGAAAATAAATATTGAAATGGTCAAAATAAAACAAAACAAAACAAAACAAAACGGTTGAAAGTATTAAATAGCAAATTAAAGGACATTGAAGAGAGGAAGGAGGAAGTTGGATTTTTTTCCCCAAATTATACTCCCAAAAAAATCAAGTTCAAAAACAACAGAAAAGATAATTAAAAAACAGGTTGAGAATTCTATTAGTGGGCTCAGATATCTTAAATTCCCATTTATTGGCTATTTATTTTGCCAATGGTACATCTTCTTTATGGTAGGTAATGGTATGCTTATTAGCCCTTTGAATCCTATTAATGACCAGCCTCTTTAGTGATTCATATGATTTATAACGGTTGATTTATTGACCTATTAAATAATTTTTAAATAGCCTTTTATTAATTATTGGTTTTGGGGGGTGTCTATATATTCACACATCTCTTTTTCTCCTAGAGGCACAATGGATTGCAAGCTCTTTGATCAACACCTAGCTAGCCTCTCCACTTATAGACTCTTCACAAGTCATCAATCATGTCTAACCATTTTTGAAAATCACATCTCCAAATTTTTCATTCCAATCTCTCATACTCTGGACAAGAGCTAAGTTATGATCAATTTTTGAGTTGTGTGCGACGACGGGATACCATAGATCGAGGATTTTACCACTAGGAGCATTTGGAACAAGTCTGCACATAGACCCGAATCAATTCTTAAGGCAGTGCTTCGTGTGCGACTTTTCCGGAGGCCGGTAAACTTAATTTTATTTATTTTATTTACCGATGTTAAAGACATGAAAGCAAATATTTCTAACAATCTAAGAGTTTAACCTTAAATGTTAGTTTTACATGTATAGGAGGAATATATACAAGTCCCGATTTTGGGAATGCGTGCAACGTGGAGACATTGCCCGGTTAATCCCGAAATTTTTTCCTAGTACTCCCATCCCTGGGGATGGAACAAGCAAGAGGACCTGGCTTAAAGAGGACTCCGGTAATCACGTGGTTACCATTAGCCCCGTCGGTTTAAAGGATCTACCCTTCTGGGTCTCCCCGACAGTGAATCTGCCGTTTGCAACGACGGTCAACTGGGATTGTTAGAAATATTTGCTTTCTTGTCTTTAACATTGGTAAATAAAATAAATAAAATTAAGGTTACCGGCCTCCGGAGAAGTCGCGCACGAAGCACTGTCCTAAGAGTTAATTCGGGTCTGTGTACAGACTTGTTCCGAATGCTCCTGGTGGTAAAATCCTCCGCTCTACCGGTATTCCGTCGTCGCACACAACTCGGAGAGATTGACCCGGACTTAGCTCTTGTCCAGAGTAGGAGAGATTGGAATGAAATATTTGGAGATGTGGTTTTCAAGAATGGTTAGACGTGGTTGATGACTTGTGAAGAGTCTATAAGTGGAGGAGATGAGATAGGATGCTAGCTAGGTGTTGGTCAAGAGCTTACAATCATTGTGCCTCTAGGAGAAAGAGAGAGGTGTGAATATATAGACAACCCCCAAAACCAACAATTAAAAGGCCATTTAAAAATTATTTAATAGGTCAATAAATCAACCGTTATGAATCACTAAAGAGACTGGCCATTAATAGGATTCAAAGGGCTAATAAGCATGCCATTACCAACCATAAAGAATATCTACCATTGGCAAAATAAATAGCCAATGAACGGTTATTTAAGGGACTTTGATTTTTGCTCAAAAGTAACAACAATATACAACATATTTGGTAGAATTTGTCCTTCGCATGCTGGAGATTTGTTCACTGCAGCATGATATTGGGACTTTGTACTGCCACCAACTTGGTTAACCTTGTCAACCGGACGCGAGACTCATACCTAGCATTTTCCACCTTTGCATGTCGAGTCTGAATTATTTGAGCCAAACCACACTGCTACCTAGTGCAAACCACACATTTCATGCTGCACCTTAGCCTGTATCTTAGGCACACCTTTAGAGGCAACCTATCCTTGGCATACCTATGCTGTAATCACTCCATTTCAGGTCGCATTCCTGAATCGTAACCATGAATCGTAACCATGGGCTCTGATACCACTTCTTGGTAAGAGTTCTTCCATGAGACTAGGCTTGATATGGGTCTCGGTCCAACTGCCTTTAAAGGGACCTCCCCCTACCCCCATCCACCATTGAGTTCAGAACCAATTCATATAACTGGCTCATCCTCCCACTAAGATTGCACTGATGTACTGCATTTTAACATTTGTTAGCGTGTTTATGATACTACTTGGAATATGACTATTTTGTTGTCCAACTGTTTTAAGTATTGGTTTTTATTTCATTATGTGTAGACCTTGAGTTGCTTATATCTATTATTTTATTCACTATAGAAAGCTGTGCGTGCAGACCACTGAGTTGCAACTATGCTATATGATCTCCTTACCAACTTTTACTTTTAACTGTGTGGTCAATAAAGAACTGCCGTATCGTTACATCGCTGAGCAGTTTGAGTGATTTATAGTTCTCACGTGTACTTTATACATGTCAATCTATTATGAAAATTTAATTTACGTATTCAAAGTTCAAACCATATTTACTGTTAGGGGGTACAATAAAGCCTTGTGCATATTGTTGCTTCGTATAAACCATTTGGTGAATTTGAATTCCCATTAAATAAATGTTGACTTAGTGCATCCAGACACTATTAATATATGAGCATGTAAAGTTATTTAGCTGCGTCTTTTGGTGGTGTAAGCTGGAATTATTGTTATCTTTTGTGGCAGAAGTGATGCCAACATCTACCTATTACATACTCTTTTGTGTTTTATCTCGAATTATCGTAAAACGCGATCAGCGGGATGAAACATGATGTCTCCGTGGTATATTATATAAAACCTATGGAGACTCAAGTTATAGGCTGTTTTTTGTATTTCAGGAGCGTATTGATGCTGCTTATGCACGTAAGGTAGCCATATAACATATTTGATGTCAAAAAAATAATAAGTAATATAACCATAATAAATGTTGAAAAAAAATAACTAAATAATTAACATATTTTACCTCCGTATACTTTAGCGTATCAAATTGTCCCCGATATATGGAGGTGCTCGAGTGAACACAATGTGCTGGATCTACTGCAACTATAGTCCATCGTAAAGCTACTGAAAATTTACCAACATTGGAATCAATACCAGGCACTGGTCTAACGATAGAAAAATATTCGTAGGACCAGACTTATTAAAGAAAAGAATAACTTGATACATAAGTCTACAAATGGTAACTTTATATAAAATGAACAATAATTTTAATACCTGTATTAAAGTCACGCATCCATTTAAATTTTATCATCTGACAGCACGCATACAAAATTTGACATGAAGTTGTATAGATATGCCAACATTGATGCTCCCCATCCGTGACATGTAGGTGCTGTCAAATCTTCCAAAAATGGTAGGTAACACACGTTTACCATATCTGATGAGTCGGAAAAGAGAAATGCACTTATTAAGCCGAGTAAGTAGGCCCTCGTGCAAGAAATGACCTAAACAGATGAGAAAAATTGCAAAAAAATTAATAGGTGTCAAACTAATAGTATATACGATATGACATAAATACTAACATTATCGGTTATACATACCCGATTCTCATCAACAGATACCTCTTCGTCATTATCAAAATGATCTAGGTGCATGAAATTGTGGCGGAGCCAAGAAAACATTACTAAGTTTTTGCCTTTTAATTTTGGTGGCTGCACACCTACATACTCCATAATTACAGTATCAGCAGAAAATGACTCATCAAATATTATAGGTTCACACGTAATAGGTAATCCTATAATATTTGCTACATCAGCTAGAGTAATAGTCATTTCTCCAACTGGTAGCTGGAATGTAGTCCAGGTCACCAACGTTTCACTAGGCTGAAAATCAAATATCTGTCGTGACGTAGAAAACTTATCTCGTCAATGTATTTAAATCCAAATATGACCACCACAGCCTCTTGTTCGCTAGTCAAATTCCAACACCCAAAGTTGTGTTCATAACGCCATGTCCCATGCTCTCGCATTCGTATATCGTCATGATAATTATATAACTATATATAAAAAAATTAATTACTGCATAATGATCATTATTACTACATAATAACGAAAATATACATAGTAATAACTTTTTAATTAAAATTTAGTATACCTTCCCAGAAAATATTAACTTTGAGATATGCGACTCACGTTGCTGGATAGTCAGGTCTGTGGTGGGTCCTCTCGGAATATGTCCGTCGTTTTGACGATCCATCTGTTAGCAATACAAAATTCTAAGTAATAAACACGAACAAAAAAAAACAAAATCAAAATCAAACCTCTTGTAACCTCTTTTTTTCTCTATTTTGTTCTGCTTCCTTGCTCTCTTCTTTCCTCTTCTCTTCTGTTCTGCTTCTGCTTCTCTTCTTCTTTTGGAGTAATGAAATTTTCTCTTATAATCTTACACACCTGACACCTTCCCTGGATTCTACCTCACCCTACTACCAAACAACCCCACACTTTTCCATAAACCTAAACATCACACATTTCTATAAACCTACCTCCACTCATTCACTCTCATCTCCCCTCCCCAACCACACACGCACAACAATTAACCGAATCCCTCCCCCAACCCAATGTCCCAACCCCCTGCCCCTGCCAAGCTGGCGCAAATGCAGCCAAAGAGGCACGATTTCCGCCAGACTGACTGGCGGAAATTGGACATGTCTTCCGCCAGTTCGTTTGTCGGAAAGTTCATTGATTTGAAATTTTCGTAAGCATGTTACCCTCGGCGTAATTTTATGAAAATTTGGTACTTTAGAGGAAATTTTCTGTTTCAGTTTATGAACGAAAAGCTAGGTTTAGAATGCACTATCAACTTAGATTATTGCATGCTATGTCAGATCCGCTTTTAGGCTTGACTCAGCATAAGGAGTCTACATACCATGTTCAAAAGGAAAAACAAGGAAGACTATTACAGCATTAACATATAAATTCAATTCTCTATTAGTTTTGGATGAATGGTGAATATTTACAGTTTTAAATATTTTCATATCATGTTACTTGAGGATGGCTGATGAATTAGAACCCATAATGTTAGAGGCCATAATCAGGTGTTTACTGATACTATTGTAGCAATGAAGGTCTCTAATTACTGTCTCTCTTTTGGAATGTTAGGAGTTCCATATTACATTGTTAAAATTTGTAGGTAGTTTCTGATATTCCTCAACCAAGACGATTATCCTCTCACTTTGGATATTAGTTGGTGATGAAGGGCTCAGACTGCATCGACATTTTTGTAGACTTTCTTGCATACCGGGAACCTCACAGTTCCACGCACGAGGAAAGAAACTAAAAAAAAAAATGTTACACCAAGACTTTTCCTTGTGCATTTTTTAAAATCAAGTTTCAGTTGTATAGCATGTGCAAGCTAATAGTGTTCTCTGTTGTCTTTACCTGGAGGTGATAAAGTGATAGAATGGGAATTTTGTGTCTTTGTTGGCGTGTATTGTTTCTTTTAACGTGAAAATAGTGACCCAAGGTTCGAAGTATCGGTATCGGACCATTCCAATGAGTATCGGGATCGGCGGTATCGGCAGTATCGGAGGTTTTGGATCACAGAATTGGAATTTTTGGTATCAGAAAGCAAATAATTATTAATAAATTATTAACATTTAGAAAATACATTTGATACATTTAGGCATAATTTTAATATTTTTTGTTTCTTAGTAGTTTTAAAATTAAATGAAATAGTAGTCACCCTTACCGATTGATTGATTTACATACGATAAATAAGTTTTCTTCTTTTACATGTTTTTATAACTTTCCTATGCTTTACACCCTCGCTGATTGGGCTTTTTTGTTCTCTTTTCCGAATTGACCGGAAAAGAGGCCCCCAATGTCGGCATCGGTCAGTATCGGGTATCGGTCGGTATTGGACCGGGACATGCCAAATCGTATCAATATCGGCCGTATCGGATCGGTATCGGCCGATACTGCGAACTATGCGTGAAACATCTCATAGTTCCATATCTTATGTTTCATGTTGGATATCTTTATTCTGGTCATGGAGCAGGTATAGTCTGGTGGTTCTGAAATCAAGTTCTGAACACATGCTTGCCTTCTGCGAACATGACAAGGTAGTGCCTTGATTGAATCTGGTCTTCAGAGTAGCGTAGTTGATTCGACATTTTAATCTGCTAAAATGGTTGATTGATGGTTAGACAAATGATGCCTTAATATCATTCAACGTATACTCGAATTCAAGGTTTAAAGTTGACACTGCTATCTTTAGACAAGGTCACCGTACCGTGTCATGCTTAATTGCTCCCTTGTTCGGCAGCCCTTTAATTCAATTGCTCGTAGTTTTCTTTCGAGTTATTTTGATCTTGATACATCAACTGCATCCCTTTATTAACCCTAAATTTCTCCATCTGTTCGTCGACTGTCTCAGTATACCATTTTTCTTGCTAAAGATTATTAGAGTTCTGAAGTTACAGGTTTGGTGATTTAATTGTTACTTAATGTAGAATACTGACCTTGGGTATAATTGGGGGATACATATCTGACAAATCGTCGTCGCCCACAGGTACATATCGAGAAGTAGTGGTTTTGGGTATTACATCTGATATGGATTGAAATGCTTAATTGCTTGTAGTTGTGTTCGGATTTATGAAGTGATACAACAAACTACTGAACATATTCTGGCGATGGTAATGGATCAGTTTGGGAAGAATATTTGATGAATTGTTGTAGGAACTTCCTTTGGGGTGGGGTGGGGTGGGTTGAATTGAAATCTCAAAGAAGCTCATGGCAGTAGAATGATTAAGCTTCTTAATATGGAAAAGGAAAGTTTCAGTCCTTCCTACCGTGTCGAACTTTTCGTAGATGCTTAGTTGTCCTTTGTCTGGATAATGGATTTGCTTGTACTTTTCTTTCACAGGTTATTGTGATCTTGATCCTGAATAAAACTCGTATTATATGCGAATTTTTTCGTATCTTTCAGAAACGTATAATACTTGCGTACTTTTGAAAGATTTGAATCAATATCTCAATTTTAAGCATACGGAGTTCTTTTAAACATGTTTCGTATAAATTATTGAAAATTTCGGCAAAAAAATAGGTGGAAACATGTTTTGTAAATCAAATTTGACCACATGTTTAAGAATGTGAAGTTTCTAACCTCAATATTTCTATCTGTCGAATATTAGACCGACTTTTTAACGTACTTTATTTGCATTGTGCCGATTTATACTCGTACTTTTGCCGTTCCAAATTTTTTTATTTGCCAAATTGCTAACAAGGATCTTGATACATCAACTGCAGCCCTTTTTATTAGTAATAGATTATTCTATACTGTTCGGCTTGATGGATTTAGGCCTTGTTTGGTTTACGGATTTAAGGAACCAAGAAAGGAAAGTTGTTCCTTTCCTTTGTTTGGTAGCGTCAAACTTGGGAATCAATTTTCTGACAAGGGAAAAAATTGGTGGGAATATGGTTCCACTTAAGACCCATGAGATTAATTTTCCCTCCTCCTTTTCCAACATTTATTACAAAAGTTATGACAAAAGTAACCATGTGTCATTGCTTATTTTACCATTAATGTTATTTTTAATAATATTATTTTTATTTTAAAAGGTAAGAATATTATTGAAATATTGTTATATTTTGCTTTCCTTTCCTAGGTAGTTTTCTTGTTTTACCAAACAATGAAAAAGAAATGTGACAAGAATCCTACTTTTCCATTCCTATGGAAAATAGAAGGGAATTCATTTCCTTTCCGTGAACCAAACGATGCCTTAGTGCGCCGTAGTGTCATCTTTTTGCACAAAAGATTATTGAGAGTTCCAAAAGTTACAGGTTCCGGTGGTTTTGTTATATTTCTTGTAGGGTGTGTTTCGTTGCAAGGTGGAAAATATGTGAAAAAGAAATTAATTCCATATAATTATTTTCCTAGGAAAAAAAATTTCATGAAATTTTACAAAAATTTTATGGAAAATTTAATTTGGATGTTTGATTGTCATTATTTTTCATGAAGAATATTTATTTTAATGGAAAATGATATTTTTTTATGGGTTGGACAAGTCTCATTTTCCACCAATTCTAGAAAAAAAATATGGAAAATATTATTTTCCATAATTTTTTGGAAAATAATTCTATGGGAAAAAAAAAAGCTATCAAACACTAGAATTGACGGAGAATTTGTGTTGGAAATATTTTCCATGAAAAATGTCCAATCAAACACAGCCGTATATATATATATTTTTCTTGTAGTGGAGAGCCTTAGCTTGATTCATTGATCTAGATATAAGTACATCCATTGTGTGAAAGGAGACATCTTGGCATGAAATGAATGTGCCATACCATTCTCCATACAATTTATGATCTAGAGAAGCTTACGGGAAAAAAAAAAAGACTACTGAGCGTGATGGGGACGGTTTAAATGAGCCATTTTGAAGCTGTTTTATAGTCACATTATAATAGTGTGTGTGTGTGTGTGTGTGTGTGTGTGTGGGGGTGGGGGGGGGGGGGGGGGGGGGGTACTATCCCTATATTTTACACTTATTATAGAAACTACCCCTACTTTGAAACTAATTACGCGGACCATCCCTATAGTTTCTATTTTCTATAAAAATATAACACTAACTATCCCTATGTTTTATAAAATTTCTAAAGGAGATGGGTGGTGAGTGTAATTAGTTTCAAATAGGGGTAGTCTCTGTAATACTCATGAAACATAGGGGGGGTTGGTGTATTTATGAAATTTCTAAAGGAGATGGGTGGTTGGTGTAATTAGTTTCATAAGTATTACAGAGACTACCCCTATTTGAAACTAACCACCCATCTCCTTTAGAAATTTTATAAAACACAGGGGTAGTTAGTGTTATATTTTTATAGAAAATAGAAACTATAGGGGTGGTCTGCGTAATTAGTTTCAAAGTAGGGGTAGTTTCTATAATAAGTGTAAAATATAGAGATAGTTAACGTAATTTGCCCTTTCTTATATTAATCTTAGTTAACTAAACTACATTAGTCTTGCGGTCATTCTAGTAATAAATAACTAGTGTCATGACACACACGATGCGTGAGTAATACATTTTACCGTTTTCTGTAGCAAAAATAACATACAATCAAATTTATTAAAAAATTATATTTATGATATTTTTTATGTTAGAAATATTGATATCATCTTATTTAACAAAAAAAAATATCCAACTAAACTTACTTAACATAAATATTAATTTTTTAATAGAAAATCATTCGGATGACAAAATTATAACTGAAAATTGCTAAGAAACCCAATTTCGGAGTTGGATTTTATGAAAAATTCATCCACATGATAGGTTTTATGAAATGTCCAGAATTATATATTTTCACGTTAAGTATTCCAAGATTTTCTTTAGATGCTCTGTATTTACAAAATTAATACCATAACTACCCCTCCGCACAAACTCAGATCTGGATTGCGATTCTCGTCTTCTTCTTCACGAGAGATCTGAATTCCATTGCTATGATCTTCAGCAGAGATCGCAAAGATCGTTCGTAGTTCACCATATTTTTTTTTCAGTCGAACTCCGATCATCGCTCTTCTTCTTCTTCTTCTTCTTCTTCTTCTTCTTCTTCTTCTTCTCCGACAATTAGGTCAATTATGGAGAGCAGATCTTCTTCTTCTTTTCCTAAGAGTTAGCATCGTTTTGAAAGAAGAACGAAAACTCTTGAATCTTTATTCATGTCAAATTTCTTTCCACAAAAAAAAAAAGGTTTCTGTCAACTATTCTCCGTCGATATCACACGAAGAATAGTCATTCTCCTGCATTTTTAACAAGGAGAATGTCATTCTCCGTGTTGAATGGCATTCTCCGTGTTTCTAACACGGAGAATGCCCATTCTCCTGTGTTTTAACATTTGAATGACCATTCTCCGTGTCGCCATTCTCCGTGTTATTTAGCACGGAGCATGGTCATTTTTCGTGTAATTTAGAAACGGAGAATGCCATTCTCCGTACTAAATTACACGAAAAATGATCATTCTCCTACGTTTTAACACTGGGAATGACCATTCTCCGTGTAAATTAACACGGAGAATGCCATTCTCCGTTTTATTTAACACGGAGAATGACATTCTTCGTGTTTCTAACACGGAGAATGGCCATTCTCCTACGTTTTAACATTGGAATGACCATTCTCCGTGCTAAATTACACGGAGAATGGCCATTCTCCGTTTTATTTAACATGGAGAATGTTCTCCGTTTTATTTAACACGGAGAATGGTCATTCTCCTGCGTTTTAACACTGTAATGACCATTCTCCGTACTAAATTACACGGAGAATGACCATTCTCCGTGTAAATTAAGATGGAGAATGGCCATTCTCCGTGTAATTTAGCACGGAGAATGACCATTCTCCGTGTAAATTAAGACGGAGAATGGCTTAGGACGGAGAATGTTATTCTCCGTGTTACTAACACAGAGAATGATTATTCTCCATGTAAATTAAGACGAAGAATGACATTTTCCGTGTTACTAACATGGAGAATGGCCACCCTCATGCGAAATTAACATTTTTCGTGTTCTAACACGGAGAATGACCATTCTCGTGCATTTTATGGTCAGTTGAAACTTTGAAGGGCCATAACTTTTGACTGGGAGGTCGAAACGAGACCCGATTTGTCCCAAAATGAGCGTATTTTCGAGACGCCTGAGATTAACGGTTTTCCTCCGTTAGACGGCCTTCCGAAATTTTAGAATCGCAAAAAAATGATGTTTGGACCTCGGTTTTAGCACTTTTGTCGTTTGTCTCGGTCTTTCCGAAATTTTCCGACGAGTTTTTGAAGATTTTGAAGAGAAAACCTAGATTCGAAAGTGAGCAGTGTATGGAAGAAGATGAAGTATCGAAACGTTTTCTTTAAGAGTAGTTTCGTGGGTGTTTTCAATAAATTAGAAGGAAGGACAAAAAGGTTATTCGGAACCCTCTTTATATATTTTTTGCTAATTCTGGACACGCGATGAAATATTTTTGTGCGGTGGGTTTTTCATAAAACTTTTTCGTTTTTTGGACATTTCATAAATTTTCCCCAAATTATAATAATGAAATGTTATTTGTCAGTATATTCGAGTAGCTATCTTCATGGTAACATGACTTCTTGACTGGTAACATTTGCTTACCCGGACCGATAGTCACCGACGTTGGCAAATATACATTCTGTAAGAAATAAGAAAAGCTAAAGAGGTTATATGGAATCAAAATCAAATATTGAGTCTGTGTCACCGTGTCTGTAACTTGTCATGATGTATTCGTGTCCATGCAGCATATCCCCCATACGAATTGGTTCACATTATTCCATTCCTATACAGTAGACATGGTAGTGTGCTTAAGACCTTAATTGATCCTCCAGATACTGAAGTGCATAGAGCACATGAACTTGCTAATTGTAAGATAGAACATGAATTGAAACTTGAAAGCATTAGCAGATCCAGGATTGTAATTTACTGGGAGCATAATTATAGGAGGGTTCGGAAATAACACCTTCAAAAAAAAAAAAATTGGAGTACAATAATACATTAAACAAAAATTTACCGGGGGCCCGTCCTCCGGTGCCTCCTATGTGGATCCGCCACTGACTGAAAGTAACTACAAATAAAAAAATTAATCCCAAAGCATCAAGTATTAAAACTAGGGGTGTGCATATTTGGACCAAACTGACCAAATCGAACCAAACCAAACTGAATCGGTCGGTTTTTAACAGAACCGATGGTCCGGTTGGATTTGTTCGACTTTACCATTTAAAAAACCGACCGATTTGGTTCGGTTCACGGTTTGTCATTCCAAAAATCGCTTAAACCGAACCAAACTGAACCTAGTTAGTAACAACCTAAAGTTAGGTTTATATCCGGTCAAACTTATCCATCTCATGGTTTGTTTCTTTTCCATCTTCAATTCTCATAGATCTATTAGGATTAGGGTATTTTCGAGAATCAATTTGGATTTGTGGAAGAAACTTATTATGAAAGTTGTTTACTTAGAAGATTACTGTCCACTTTGGTATCTTATACAAACATCTTCCAAACATGAGATGATTATGATTTATTTTTGTGTGAATTTACTTTGTGAAACACTTTTATATACTTGAAATTTTTTGTATGATCAAAACCGATCGGCCGAACCGATCCAAACCGAACCAAGTCGGTCGGTTTCAAAACCGAACCGACCAATTTGTTGGTTTGGTTCGGCTGTGATTATTTTCAAACCGATCAACTTCGGTTCGACTTCGGTTGTGACCAAATAGGTCGACCACCGACGGATGCACATCCCTAATTAAAACAATACAATTCCAGGCACCGTTAATTGATCCTGTTCGAACCATTGTTAGCAATCACCCGAATAAAACTCGTATTATACGCGAATTTTTTCGTATCTTTCATAAACGTATAATACTTGCGTACTTTTGACAGATCCAAATCAGTATATAAATTTTAAGCATGCAAAGTTTTAAACGTATTCTGTATAAATTATTGACAAATTTGGCACAATAAACATGCTGAAAACCTGTTTAATTAACCAAATTTGACAACATATTTAAGAATTTGAAGTTTCTAACATCAATATTTTCATTTTTCGAATTTTTGACCGAATTTTTGAACGTATTTTATTTGCACTAAGTCGATTTATACTCGTATTTTTGCCATCCCGAAGTTTTCCCGTTTGTCGAATTGCTAACAAGGGTTCGAACTCTCGAGCTTTGAAAAATTCTACAAAATTCTATCACACCACCAATTGACGGTTCCAAACTTCCAATAGAGAGATTCTACAAAATTCTACAAAATTCTACAAGCATGCATATAATTATATTGGATCTTCAATTAAGTAATTTAGGTATATTCTAATTGCTATATATTGCATAATTTATTAGAGAGAATTATTTTAGGAGATTGAATCAAGACTAATTAAGGATAGTGGAATAAAGAAAATCTACCTACATCCGGATTAATGAAGGTTGGTAATAATATTGGATCTCCAATTAAGTAATTTAGGTAGATTCTAATTGCTATGAATCTTTTTTATATATTGCATAATTTATTAGAAAAAAATATTTTAGGAGATTGAATCAAGACTAATTAAGGATAGTGGAATAATGAAAATCTACCTACATCAGGATTAATGAAGGTCGGTAATAATATTGGATCTCCAATTAAGTAATTTAGGTAGATTCTAATTGATATGAATCTTTTTTATATATTGCATAATTTATTAGAGAGAATTATTTTAGGAGATTGAATCAAGACTAATTAAAGATAGTGGAATTATTTTAGGAGATTGAATTCAAGACTAATTAAGGATAGTGCATATAATTATATTGGATCTCCAATTTTATATATGAATCTTTTTGACCATATCCGGGCTACTCATCCAACATTATCTCTATAAATACACGTAAAGTGTTGTTTTGTATAATCAATCACCACTTCAATATCTTTTCGTAATGGCTGCAGATTGTTACAGTTTATTTTTGTTGGGCATCGTTCTTTATTTTTGTATAATCAATCACCACTTCAATTATGTGAGTATGGATTTCCATTGCTTCCACCTACTTGTTGTTTTTCTTTTTTTTACAAAATTTAATAACTCTGAAATTAATCAATTCCTCTCTCCATAGCTTGGATTCTCAAATTAATCGATCCCTTACAGACTTGTAGCAAAAAGACCTCTCGAAACCTACTAACATTAAGCTTCACCTGCTGGTTGTAGAGAAATCCCTTGGATATTCTTCTATCAGTATCAGTAAGCCTCTTCCTCCTTTATCTCGGTTTAGTCCCATATCCAGAGCCGGCTACCCGAAGTCGTGCCTAGAACCCAACTCAGGCCGCCCCAACGAATTATCTATATTATCGATGCATTCGTCGGGAGGGAGGAAGACCATGTTAGCCAGCCCAGCCCCGCCCCGCCCCGTGTACACCCATCATCGCATCGCACGAGTTCACAATTTGCGTGAACCGTACGTGCCAGGTTCTTGGTGTCCTCCGGCGCGGTAGTGACCACTTTGTAGCCTATATATAGCTCGTGCCTTTCTGATAATCTCTTTCGAGTTGATCAACGATCTAGAACCATTGGTTCCGCAGTATCATGAGTAGCCTCGGTTTCTTCTTCTTCTTCTTCGTGATCTTCCTCGTTGACACACACTTTGTTCAGAGATTAGGAATTAGCTCTTAGCATTTGTTTGAAATCAAGCATGGAGTAGCCATTTGGAGTCAGCAACGCACTTGGTCGTCGACGTCCGTCCGTCAATGATTTGGTAGCAAGAAAGCTGCTTTAGAGAATGCTGGTACCTGTCGACCCACTTGGAATTGAAGTCCTACGAATCAACAACTGACTTCTTGTCACGATCCGTTATCCAAATTGTTGGGCCGGGCTGAGCCATGTCCAGCCTACGCTTGATTAAAGCGTAGTAAGCTGTTCTAAGAATAGACAATAAAGGATCTAAGCAGCTAACAGTTCTAATATCATATTTAAAGGTTCATCACAACACAGCATCTATAAGCGAAGGTAAACAAGTACAAATATAAATAATACACTTCCAAGTATCTAACTGGAGACAAAGTCCAGTATCCAAATATACGTACATATAAAGTCTAAGTCTCAAAACACAAGAAAGATATCCAAGCAAGGTTCCCCGCTGGGGCCTCTTCTGGAGCTAAGGCCAGGTCCTCAATGCAGTACCATAATATCAATCACATAGAATTCCTTCTCGAAAAGTATACCTACAACGTTATCCTGTCAGGACGGGAGCAAGTACAACCTCTACAACTAAAGTACTGGACATATAATGAAAGAGATGTACAATAAGAAACATGGTGTGATAAGTCTATAAAATAGGAAATACCAGAAACATGGCCTCATGGTACAACTGGGATCACAATATCATAGTAACACAGGGAACATGACATATCTGGAATCATGGTATATCTCATAATCTATCATGGCAAGGATACATATGTCATAGAGACAGATGTATATGTAATGTTTAAAACTGTAGCAGGTACGTGATCGGTCAATAGATGTACAATGTACTGTGGTACATGTAAATAAAATGTACATATGTACAAGTCAACAGGCATAGGTGTACATCCGTACAGAAATGCGGGATAATGGCCTACGGCAAGGTATGCATATAAAATACGACCTTGCTCGCTACTATAGGGGGGTCATGATCACGTACTCAACTGTCAGTTTTCCCATAACCCATATTCTATCATGTGAGAGATACGAGAACAGTAAAAACATGTGAGAGACACTGGGAGTAATATAAGCATGGCCGGTACTGGGAACAGTATGAAACATGTGAATACTCCGAGTAGTATAAAGCATAGTAAAACATGTACTGAGAACCAGTAAGGAACATGTGAAGATATAAGAACTGTCCTAAGCATGTCAGGTACTGTAAGTAATACAACATGTGAAGACATAGCTTGCTACCTCAAGGATCAGTATTTTAACAGGGTTAATACATGTTCTAGCATTAAAAGACAGTAAATGAGTTTGTAGATGTACTTGCCTCGAGCAAAGCAAGAATACTAGTATGAAGATATAGATGCCTGGTGTCCTGTCAATTATGATATACAAACTCAGTTCTAAGCTATGTTCAATATTACACTAGTGGTGTGACACGACTCCTGACTGGATACTAGCCAAGTGGAGACCTAGCATAAAAGTCTAATGTGGAGTGCCACCATATCCAAACTATCTTCCTAGAGTCTTTATACTAGTGCGAGGTGAGGTCCAATACTATAATAACTCAAACAACTCAAAAAGTTGCAAGTCGTAATTATTCAATAATTAAATCTACTGTACACTAAGTTCCAATAATTTTAGAGATAGACAAAAAGCTAAATTATATATAAAATAAAGTACCAAAATGATCCTTGTTAATTATAGAAATTTATACTAATTTTTCTGGGATTTATAAACCTTCATAAATATTTATTAAAAAATCAACAAACACATGTATCCTGAAAATGAGTTATGTTTTCCCATTTTTATAAAATACCAAAAGTACTCATTAAATACTGAAAAAATTATAATAAATTATCTAAATTAACATAGTATTTAAATACAATTTTTTCCAGATTTTTACAGCAATTAAAATATATATAAAAATTCAAAACCAGAAAGTAACAATTTTTGGAAAAATAATTAATTACAAATTAAGGATAATACATAAGCAAAATCTACAGATGTTGTCGGATGATAAAATAAATATCACCAACGTGTCCAGAACGGTCAAATCAGCTAGGATAGCCTACCCATAAGTCTAATTTAGATACAGGGGCAAAACGGTAATTTTGGGTCAAAATGATGTCCGCCGTTGGACACACTTTGCACCGAAAAGCGTGTCAGGATAGAAGTCTACAAAATCTAGCAAATTATATGTCCACGAATTCAGAATGATGATACGAACCCAATGGTATGTCCGAAATAGGATTCCGATGTGTCGATCTAAAAATGATACGTTGACACGACACTTGGTATCCGGTTTGCACGGAAATGCGTACCGGAGCAAATGTCTTCAAAATTCAGCAAATTATATGTCAACGAGTCCAGAATGACGATACGAACTCAACGGTATATCCGGAATGGGATTCCGATGAGCCGATCTCAAAGTGACCCGTTGACTCGAAAAGTGGGACCCGCTTTGCACCGAAATGCGTGCCAGGGCCCACGTTCTCCAAATCAAGAAAACTTTATATGAAAACATGCCAGAACGACGCTACGAGTCTACTGGTGGTGTCAGAAATTGAATCCGGAGTCCCGGTTCAAAAATGGAATTTAACAAGTGCAAATTAAAGAATTTGGACGGCCAACTTTGGCGTCGAATTCGACCAACCAAACGTGCTTATAATGAAACAAAATCTAAAGGAGACAGGAAGATGGTTATACCAGTTGTGCACCAGAACTGACGGCGCGCAAAATGGAGCTGCGACGGCGGAGTTACGAACCCGCGAAGTTGGCATCACGAAACTGTCCAAAAACAGTTCAATTTAAAACGTCAACTTGGTGGCCAGTTTTGATGTATCAAACGACAAAATTAACGGACAAAAATTAACAGGAGTGAATATGGATATACCGAGATTGCGACGGAGCAAAGAGATCGTCGATCCAACGGTCGGATCTCCCAAAAAACACGTACGAACTTGCTGCAACGGAGCACGAATTCTGAGTTCCAAACTCGCGCGCGCCGACGGAATTTCGACGTAAACGCACGAAACGTGTGTTTCACACGTCGGGGAGGCCGGAGACTCTCCCGGGGTGGTCGCCCGGGTTCGTCGGAGGCGTGGGGAGCTTGCGGTGGCGGGCCGGCCACGTGGTGGCGCACGGCCATCGCCGCATCCGCGCATTTGCACGCGCGCGCATGCATGCATGCGGCTGCATGCTACTGCTGTGGCCGCGCTGCCAGCCCGGCACACACGCGCGGTGGTGGCCGGCGGTGGCTGAGGCGGCGCGGCGGGGGTCAGGCGCAGTGGAAGGTGGTGGTGGTTCGGGTATGGTGATGGTTCACAGTGGTGGTGTATTTGTCTTGTGTAAGGAGAGAGGGAGAGAGTGAAATATGTGAGTGAGTGTGTGATTAAAATAGAAAGAGAAAGAGGGTGAGAATAGTTATTTGAAGAGAGAGGGGGGAAAAAGGAGGTCGGTCCACAGGGGGGGGTGCTGTGAGGTGGAGGGGTGAGGGGGGTGTGTGTGTGTGTGTTGTTATGGGAGAGAGAATGATGTGTATATATATATATATAATATATATAGGTGTGTATATATTATATATAGAGAGAGAGGGGGAGATATTTAGAGAGAGGGAGAGAGAGTAAATTCGGCTAAAGGGGGGGGATGTTCCCACTGTGATGGGAGAGGGTGAGAGGTGTGTGTTTGAAGAGAGAGAAAGAGAGGTATTTATTTATTTATATATATATATATATATATATATATATATATATATATATATATATATATATATATATATATATATATATATATATATGTGTGTATATATATATATATATATATATATGTGTATATATATATACAAGAAATAAAAAAAAAAAAATATACAAGAAATAAATATAAGATATTTGTAAAAATAGAGAGAGGAAGAGATATTTTCAAAATAGGAAAAATAGAAAAATTATGCGGGGTACTTGGGCAGTCATGAGAGGACAACAGGGAGCTTGGGTTCGAATTTAGTCGAGCCGGGTCGGGTTGAAATCGGACTGGGTGCAATAATAAAATTAAATACGTATTTAAATTCATGGGTAAATAAATACCATGCGGGGACTCAAATAAATGGGACACAAAATTCATGCGGGTAGTAGGCTTCATATGGGCCACATCCATACTTTGGGTCGGCTAGGTTGGGTCAATGTCGGGTCCCGAAATTAAATTGGAAAATAAATCAGATTTTACGGTAGAAAATAAATCGGCCTAAATTGACCCAGAAATTGTGCGGAGAAAATGAAGAACAAAATGGAGTGTCTGAGTGGGACACGAAGGTCATGGGTGGAGAGCGTCTCGAGTAGATCATTCATGAGAAGTTGATTCTGAGAAAACGACTGGTCTCGTGCTCCTAAATTAAAAGTCATGGTAACGTGCAAACGGAGATCAAAAATAAAAGTGGGAATAATTATTCAAAGATTAATTGGTCTAAGTTGACCCGAAGTTGCGCGATAGAAAAAGAGCACAAGGGAACGAGTTCAAGTGGGACACGATATATCAAAACGAAGATAATCTTGTCTACTTCAAAACTCGCGAAAAAAGTTTACAGAGATTGGTATCCCTGACGCTCCAGAAGTCAAAGTTACGGAAAGGTACATTAATGATCTAAACAATTAAATAATAATATATTTATCGAAAACAATTCATTCAGAAAAATAAAAAAATAAACCCTGAAATTCAGGAGGCTTACATCCTACTCACCTTACAAAAATTTCGTCCTCGAAATTAAAAATCATCCAACCGGTCAAACTATAACATGTAGCTACTCTGGCTACGATACTCAATCTGCTATCCTTGTAACCATCTCTTATGTTTCTCCTACAATCTTTTTGGTTCAGGTTCAATCAAAGTTCTTCTATTATAAACTACGTCATATATCCTTTAGAATCTTCCATACTAACATGGAACATTTATGTATACCCTAAACTATAGGTCATTCTCTGGGTATGTTCATAAGCAAACAATGCTTGGTCATCAACCATATTTTTAACCTCAATTGTAAATACTTGATTTCCTTTTCACATCCTAAGTATCCTTATTCTATCAATCCACAGTTCATTTGCATCATTTGTCGTCAATTCTTTCCTACGGCTTCTCCTTGAAATCATACGTTCTATTCTTATCCTTGGCGTAGAGCCTTCTTCTTTTTACTCAACAAGTCCTCCGAATACAAATCCTCGATTTCAACTCCCGATTTATTAATTACCAATATACATATGTCTTTGTCTTGCTCTATGTCTTTTTAACTGATATTTTTCCGATCTCGTACGCAATACGATAACTCATTCTAACTTATTCTATATCAATCCACATATCGATCTACCCTCTAATCACATGTAATTAGCTATAGATAACCAACCAAAATTCTACAAATGCTGAATCCTTAATTTGCTAAACACAAGATTCAAATCCTCAATCCATAGTCATAACAATATAATATCTTATTTCTCCATCTTAGATACCCTATCATCAAGTCATACTATCAATACAATCGTTCTTAATGGTTTCCAAGTCTACTATAGTCAGTCGCTTATACTTGTCCTATAAGCTTAATCTAACCAATCCCTAGGAAAAGTATTTATCACAATCACACAATACATCTATAGTTATACTATGGAATTAGTCGACAAGGTTTGGCTATTTCGGTCATCTATCAAGTAGAAGGTAACAAGGTTTAAGACTGGGTCAAGCAATCCATAATAGTGTCCAAACAAGTTAAAGGGTCAAGCAAGACAGAAAAGTTTATCGAAGAATCTCCAAGAATGGTACGAAAATAACGAAATACATAACGAGAAGAATTACCCAATAGGTTAACGAAAAAGAGTTTAGTCAAGTCATAGGAAAGATGGAACACAAAAATAATTATGCCCAAAAGATAACATGAAAGCAATTTTATTGGAGAGTCCTAGAGAACCTATAATCCTAGTTGTAGATGTAGATAGAACAGAGTTAATCATGACGGAAAAGAATGATAATAAGAATTTATTCTTGCTCAATCGGTCATAACGAAGTGAACCAAGCTGAGATATGATCTGATAACCATATACGTCTTCCTGAAATCATGTTGCCAGAATTTTTGCCACACCAGTAAGCTTATATGCAATAAACGAGGGAGTCCATAACTAAGGTATACACCCTATAGTCATATCATCTAGATTCCTTACCACGCCAACCGGTATGGCTGCAAAAAAATCTAAATTCTATGAATAGGATAGTATATCCAAAATCAGGCTCTATGTTTTTGTCATACCAGCTAATATGGCTGCGATAAATTCTAAACTCCATAAATAAAGCAGACGTTTATCCTATCAGGATATATAACAATTCGATCCACAAAATTTATCGCGATGCAAGATCAAAGTCAACAACGAAAATCAGAAATTAATTCAACAATGAATTTTGAGGAGAGCAAATAAAACAGGTGAAAACAGATTTCTAGATAAGATTAGAGTGAATCCTCAGGGGTCATCCCAAGGGTACAAACTTGGTCTAAATTGACCCACTGAAATACAAACAAGAGGCTAATTATAGCTAACGGTCCTATGCTGTGATGAGTTCTCCTATGTTGCAATCCTAGAAATCCTCTAGGTATTCTAAATGTTTATCCCTAGTGTTAACAAGTTGTCCTAGATCCTAATTGCAGGCATGTTTGGTACAATAACGTAACCAAACAACTTAAGTCGAGACCTGCATGGGCCGCCAAAATAATATGTCACGACCCGTTACCCAAATTGTTGGGCCGGGCTGAGCCATGTCCAGCCTACGCTTGATTAAAGCGTAGTAAGCTGTTCTAAGAATAGACAATAAAGGATCTAAGCAGCTAACAGTTCTAATATCATATTTAAAGGTTCATCACAACACAGCATCTATAAGCGAAGGTAAACAAGTACAGATATAAATAATACACTTCCAAGTATCTAACTGGAGACAAAGTCCAGTATCCAAATATACGTATAGATAAAGTCTAAGTCTCAAAACACATGAAAGATATCCAAGCAAGGTTTCCCGCTGGGGCCTCTTCTGGAGCTAAGGCCAGGTCCTCAATGCAGTACCATAATATCAATCACATAGAATTCCTTCTCGAAAAGTATACCTACAACGTTATCCTGTCAGGACGGGAGCAAGTACAACCTCTATAACTAAAGTACTGGACATATAATGAAAGAGATGTACAATAAGAAACATGGTGTGATAAGTCTATAAAACAGAAAATACCAGAAACATGGCCTCATGGTACAACTGGGATCACAATATCATAGTAACACAGGGAACATGGCATATCGGGAATCATGGTATATCTCATAATCTATCATGGCAAGGATACATATGTCATAGAGACAGATGTATATGTAATGTTTAAAACTGTAGCAGGTACGTGATCGGTCAATAGATGTACAATGTACTGTGGTACATGTAAATAAAATGTACATACGTACAAGTCAACAGGCATAGGTGTACATCCGTACAGAAATACGGGATAATGGCCTACGGCAAGGTATGCATATAAAATGCGACCTCGCTCGCTACTATAGGGGGGTCATGATCACGTACTCAACTGTCAGTTTTTCTATAACCCATATTCTATCATGTGAGAGATACGAGAACAGTAAAAACATGTGAGAGACACTGGGAGTAATATAAGCATGGCCGGTACTGGGAATAGTATGAAACATGTGAATACTCCGAGTAGTATAAAGCATAGTAAAACATGTACTGAGAACCAGTAAGGAACATGTGAAGATATAAGAACTGTCCTAAGCATGTCAGGTACTGTAAGTAATACAACATGTGAAGACATAGCTTGCTACCTCAAGGATCAGTATTTTAACAGGGTTAATACATGTTCTAGCATTAAAAGACAGTAAATGAGTTTGTAGATGTACTTGCCTCGAGCAAAGCAAGAATACTAGTATGAAGATATAGATGCCTGGTGTCCTGTCAATTATGATATACAAACTCAGTTCTAAGCTATGTTCAATATTACACTAGTGGTGTGACACGACTCCTGACTGGATACTAGCCAAGTGGAGACCTAGCATAAAAGTCTAATGTGGAGTGCCACCATATCCAAACTATCTTCCTAGAGTCTTTATACTAGTGCGAGGTGAGGTCCAATACTATAATAACTCAAAACAACTCAAAAAGTTGCAAGTCGTAATTATTCAATAATTAAATCTACTGTACACTAAGTTCCAATAATTTTAGAGATAGACAAAAAGCTAAATTATATATAAAACAAAGTACCAAAATGATCCTTGTTAATTATAGAAATTTATACTAATTTTTTTGGGATTTATAAACCTTCATAAATATTTATTAAAAAATCAACAAACACATGTATCCTGAAAATGAGTTATGTTTTCCCATTTTTATAAAATACCAAAAGTACTCATTAAATACTGAAAAAATTATAATAAATTAGCTACATTAATATAGTATTTAAATATAATTTTTCCCAGATTTTTACAGCAATTAAAATATATATAAAAATTCAAAACCAGAAAGTAACAATTTTTGGAAAAATAATTAATTACAAATTAAGGATAATACATAAGCAAAATCTACAGATGTTGTCGGATGATAAAATAAATATCACCAACGTGTCCATAACGGTCAAATCAGCTAGGATAGCCTACCCATAAGTCCAATTTAGACACAGGGGCAAAACGGTAATTTCGGATCAAAATGATGTCCGCCGTTGGACACACTTTGCACCGAAAAGCGTGTCAGGATAGAAGTCTACAAAAACTAGCAAATTATATGTCCACGAATCCAGAATGATGATACGAACCCAACGGTATGTCCGAAATAGGATTCCGATGTGCCGATCTCAAAATGATACGTTGACGCGACACTTGGTATCCGGTTTGCACGGAAATGCGTGCCGGAGTAAATATCTTCAAAACTTAGCAAATTATATGTCAACGAGTCCAGAATGTCGATACGAACTCAACGGTATATCCGGAATGGGATTCCGATGAGCCGATCTCAAAGTGACCCGTTGACTCGAAAAGTGGGACCCGCTTTGCATCGAAATGCGTGCCAGGGCCCACGTTCTCCAAATCAAGCAAACTTTATATGAAAACATGCCAGAACGACGCCACGAGTCTACTGGTGGTGTCAGAAATTGAATCCGGAGTCCCGGGTTCAAAAATAGAATTTAACAAGTGCAAATTAAAGAATTCGGACGGCCAACTTTGGCGTCGAATTTGACCAACCAAACGTGCTTATAATGAAACGAAATCTAAAGGAGACAGGAAGATGGTTATACCAGCTGTGCACCAAAACTGACGGTGCGCAAAATGGAGCTGCGACGGCGGAGTTACGAACCCGCGAAGTTGGCGTCACGAAACTGTCCAAAAACAGTTCAATTTAAAACGTCAACTTGGTGGCCAGTTTTGATGTATCAAACGACAAAATTAACGGACGTAAATTGACAGGAGTGAAGATGGATATACCGAGATTGCGACGGAGCAAAGAGATCGTCGATCCAACGGTCGGATCTCCCAGAAAACATGCACGAACTTGCTGCGACGGAGCACAAATTCTGAGTTCCAAACTCGCCCGCGCCGACGGGATTTCGACGTAAACGCACGAAACGTGTGTTTCACACGTCGGGGAGGCCGGAGACTCTCCCGGGGTGGTCGCCCGGGTTCGCCGGAGGCGTGGGGAGCTTGCGGTGGCGGGCCGGCCACGTGGTGGCGCACGGCCATCGCCGCATCCGCGCGTTTGCACGCGCGCGCATGCATGCATGCAGCTGCATGCTACTGCTGTGGCCGTGCTGCCATCCCGGCGCACACGCGCGGCGGTGGCCGGCGGTGGCTGAGGCGGCGCGGCGGGGGTCAGGCGCGGTGGAAGGTGGTGGTGGTTCGGGTATGGTGGTGGTTCACAGTGGTGGTGTATTTGTCTTGTGTAAGGAGAGAGGGAGAGAGTGAAATATGTGAGTGAGTGTGTGATTAAAATAGAAAGAGAGAGTGAGAATAGTTATTTGAAGAGAGAGGGGGGGGGGGAAAGGAGGTCGGTCCACAGGGGGGGTGCTGTGAGGTGGAGGGGTGAGGGGGGTGTGTGTGTGTGTGTGTTGTTATGGGAGAGAGGATGATGTGTATATATATATATAATATATATAGGTGTGTATATATTATATATAGAGAGAGAGGGGGAGATATTTAGAGAGAGGGAGAGAGAGTAAATTCGGCTAAAGGGGGGGGGGGATGTTCCCGCTGTGATGGGAGAGGGTGAGGGGTGTGTGTTTGAAGAGAGAGAAAGAGAGGTATTTATTTATTTATATATATATATATATATATATATATATATATATATATATATATATATATATATATATATATATATATATATATATATATATATATGTATATATATATATACAAGAAATAAAAATGAGATATTTGTAAAAATAGAGAGAGGAAGAGATATTTTTAAAATAGGAAAATAGGAAAATTATGCGGGGTACTTGGGCAGTCATGAGAGGACAACAGGGAGCTTGGGTTCGAATTTAGTCGAGCCGGGTCGGGTTGAAATCGGACTGGGTGCAATAATAAAATTAAATACGTATTTAAAATCATGGGTAAATAAATACCATGCGGGGACTCAAATAAATGGGACACAAAATTCATGCGGGTAGTAGGCTTCATATGGGCCACGTCTATACTTTGGGTCGGCTAGGTTGGGTCAATGTCGGGTCCCGAAATTAAATTGGATAATAAATCAGATTTTACGGTAGAAAATAAATCGGCCTAAATTGACCCGGAAATTGTGCGGAGAAAATGAAGCACAAAATGGAGTGTCTGAGTGGGACACGAAGGTCATGGGTGGAGAGCGTCTCGAGTAGATCATTCATGAGAAGTTGGTTCTGAGAAAACGACTGGTCTCGTGCTCCTAAATTAAAAGTCATGGTAACGTGCAAACGGAGATCAAAAATAAAAGTGGGAATAATTATTCAAAGATTAATTGGTCTAAGTTGACCCGAAGTTACGCGATACAAAAAGAGCACAAGGGAACGAGTTCAAGTGAGACACGATATATCAAAACGAAGATAATCTTGTCTACTTCAAAACTCGCGAAAAGAGTTTACAGAGATTGGTATCCCTGACGCTCCAGAAGTCAAAGTTACGGAAAGGTACATTAATGATCTAAACAATTAAATAATAATATATTTATCGAAAACAATTCATTCAGAAAAATAAAAAAATAAACCCTGAAATTCAGGGGGCTTACACTTCTCCATGTGCGCCGACTCGACTCGAGCAGCGGCAGTAGTTGCGAATATATCGACTGCGACACCCACCGCGATCGACATGGCCTGCCTCAGTGTCCTCGTGGACCTCTCGTGGTTGAGGAAGATGATGTGCCAGGCGGAACCGGCCATTGAGCAGATGCTCGACGTTCCCAGCGAGCATCGGCATGAGGAGGGGCCACACGCGGGGGCAGAATTTTTTTAGGAGTTTAAATATCAACCATAATACAAAGATTTATATTAAATCCACCAAGATAAAAGAATCTTAATCCTTCCATATAACTTATGATGCATCCATCCAATGGTGTTAAAACATTGTGCTCATTTAAGTACCGTGCTACATTATGAACCTTTTTTTTATTTTATTTTAACAAAAAAATAGGTCTTTTTTTTTTCTTTTCTTCCACATACTTATATTTTTATTGTTCGTCATATATACTTATATTTTTATTGTTTGTCATATATTCTTATAGGTGGCACCTTTCTTCTCAAAAGCTCATGATAGTGATCATGATCAACGTGAAATTGTAAGTACATAACATAATATCAAATACAGTTAACATATTTGATAACTAATTACAAAATTGTAAAATAATAATAAGTTTTTTATTATAGTATACCGAATACAAATTTTATGACATTGATGCAATATTTTACAGTTGGCTATCACTTATGTTCAAAATACTGGCCCTTTTGTGGGAGGCAGTGGCGATATTGTTGTATGGAACGAAAGTGTGGAACCTAACGATGAAAGTTATAACATTGTTGGTTGCTACGCAACTGATATAACCATTTATGTTGGATATGGGGTATTTCTTTTCTCACTTTCCTTACTACAACTTGTTTCTCATTTTCTAATCACCCTCTTCTAAGGGTCATTAGTTTTTCTTATTTACTAAATATATAAGCATTTCTTGAGTGTAGGTGTTTCCTAAGCGGTGTGGAGATACAAAAAGCAGGATATTTATTAATACGTTGGTAAGATTCAAACATATATATATATATATATATATATATATATATATATATATATATATATATATATATATTACACACGTTGAAGCTAATACACGTACTAAGACGGATGCACCATTTTAAGGTGAACTAATAAATTTTTAACGATTTGCAGATAAATGGTGTAGAATGTTTCAACGATGCAAAGTGTATGGATTTTGTTCTACTTAACTCCAGCTACCAACTTGGTGGTATACTTGATGTTTCGGTTGATAATGATCCTTCAAAAAAACAAGTTCTTCAAGTTTCACTAGATAAAGTATGAATTCTCTTCATTTTGTTTCTCTCAATAGTCGTTTTTTACTCAATAGTCGTTTTTTATTTATTTTGCATTCATGATCATAACGACGCCTTGGTCTATATTTTGTCACACACAGAAAGATGGAAATTGGTGGGTAAGTTTGAACAGGGAGCAGTTTGGTTATTTCGACAGCATTACATTATCAGCTATGGAATGTCGTACAATCTTTTGGGGAGGTGTTGTGTCGTGGGCTGGAAATAATGCTACTGCCACTCAGATGGGAAATGGTTGCTTCCCAACGAACGAAGCCAACAATTGCGGCACTATTTTTAATGCTTTTGCCACCACTAAGGATAGGATAACTGAGGAAAAGCCTGCCCAACCGGTAGTAGACAAGCCTGCATGTTATGATTTTACTCAAATTAGTAATTCTGAGTTCCGATACGGAGGATCTGGTAGCCGCAATAGGGATTGCAAATGAATGTACTGTACGTACAAACAAATGCAAGCAGATAATTGGGACGGACAAGATATATTTACATGATACGTATCGTATTTCAATAACTATTAAGCAATGAATTATTGAATATGTTGATATTCTATTGTTATTACTCGGTATCTTGTGCTTCCATCTTGCTTTAGCTGCTCGTGCTTCTATCTTGCTTTAGCTGCTCTTTTTTATGTTTAGTATCAATTTATTTGGACAATATTTTTTGTTAACTTTTTATTCATTTGGAACCTCATATTATCCTCTAACTTGCAGTCCAAGTTGGACATTATTAAGAAAGTGATGTTTTGCACGTATAAGCACCATTCCTTTCTCTCTTTTTTGTATACATTTCGACGACAATTGTTAAGTTTACTTGGCAAAAGTCATAAATAAATGTTACGAAATTAATTTTCTAGTTCTGAAAAAATGTATCTAAAAATATCTTCACCTCTATGTCACGAATTACAAATAAAAAATATCTCAAAAAAGAAAATATTGTCCTTGAAATTGAAAAAATCTATTTCATTATGAAAGATATTTTCTTGTGCCTCCTACCACATAGGAATCAAAGCTAAAGTATTCGGGATTATAATGTATAGATTTCTTAATGTCGACATTGGTGGTTCCTATCACAAGTCAGATCAATCAAAACATGGTTTAATGTATCGGCCGATACCACCTATACCGATACGGTTTGGCATGTCCCGATCCGATACCGACCGATATATGATACTGACCCATACCGACATTAGGGTCTCTTTTCCGTCAATTCGGCAAAGAAAACTAAACGAAAAAGACAAATCATCAAGGGTTTAAAGCATAATAAGGTTGTAAAATCATGTAAAGGAAGAAAAACAATCTATTCATGTATGTAAACCAATCGGTAAGGGTGACTACTATTTCATTTAATTTCAAAACTACTAAGAAATAACACTATAAATACTTAAAATTATGCCTAAATGTATAAAATATATGTTTTTAAATGTAAATAATTTATTAATGATTATTTGTTTTCGACACGAAAAAAAATCAATACTCCGATCTTTAGCCGCTGATACTACCAAATCACTGATGCCAATACTCATAGGAATAGTCCGATACTGATTCCGATACCAATACTGTGAACCTTGGCTCAAAACTTACCATTAAGGTAGGTTTCTCTGCCCACCAACTGCTATGTAAGTTCAACAGCTAGCCACTCCACTTTCCATAGTTCACTTAGGATTTTGGCACCAATTTACAATGTGAATAATGAGTTGTCAACTGACATAAATTTGGTATCAATCTTCCTTAAGTACCCTTTAGATTTAGTTTCTTAGGCCATAGTCAGCCCTTTAAAATTTTGACGTCAACCTTACAGTGCCTTCCCAATTTAGTTACTTGGTCCTTAACCAACCATTTTCTGGTGATAATAATCTTCTAACACATACATACAAGTTCAATATCAATCTGACTTCAAGTTGACACAGCAAGTGACGAAAACTGTCACTTCTTTTGTTTAGCTTTCTCGTAAACCATAGCTGATCCGATTCAGATGGGAAAAGTCTTGGAAGGGAAGAAGGGAATGCCTCCTATAACTCTATTATCATAAAGTTTGGTGTTTACAGCACCAAATTTTCAATCCTCTAGTTCAACAAACAGAAGAACAGCAGTTTAATTGAAGCCAAAACCAAACAGGACAGAAGATGCTCACTACTGGAAAATTGTGTTTTTACGGCATACAATGTGCGCCGTAAAACACTTTAGACGACGCACATGCTAACGTCGTATTAGACCCTGCCGTGAAAAGATGGTAAGTTTAGACGGCATAATCTGTGTGCCGTCTAAACTCAATTTGTGTGTCGTCTATACTCAATCACGACATTCATTGCGTGCCGCGAAAACAAAATTATGGCATTCTCATGCACGTCGTTAATAACATTTTATGGCATTCCTTTGCATGTCTTTATTAGTTTATTATGACATTCATTGTATGTCGTGAAAAGTATCATATGCACCTCAATTAAGACATTATGCACGCCTTAAATTGCCTTCAATTTTTTTTAAAAAAAATCTGCTTTTTTGTAATCAATTTTACCTTTGATATTGAATCACAAAACCATATACACACAACAATTATGAAAAGTATAACTTTCACTGAAACAATAATATGAAATCATCCAAATCCAAAATCAATTTGTAATGAACACAACAATTGTTATAAGTACCAACTTTCATTGAAATCATAATAATGTCAAATCATATGAATCCCAAATCCAACTAAAATATCACAAAAATGTGGTCATATACTAAACCTAGATCTATACAGAATATATTGATTCCTTCATTCCATTCACAGCCAAAAAGCAGCAAAGTTATAGGCATCTTTAGTTGCAATTGCATCAAAAGTGCCCAAGTCCACGACCTCCAGACAAACAACATATGGATGCAGCAAAAAAAATAGCCTCTCTTATATAACCTATTATATACAATAAAAAAATCACGTCAATATAAAGTTCAAAATGAATGCTTTGACAAAGTATTAGCAAAAATATAACAAATATATAGACATGTATGTTTTAACATTCCAGATGACATCCATTAGAAAAAATATGGAGCATCTCTCTGAATGTGTCATCTCACAGAAGTCCCCTGTAGATGAAATAAAGACATCAGTTGCAAGGAAAATAAAGGGCAACCAAAAGAAAGAAGAATAAATCTCATAAATAACAGTTGTCACAACTAGTTGGAAAAAGTTTAGGCATTCCTTTAAAAGCTAGCCAACCATGTATTATGTATGTGAATGAGAAAATATACATCTAGATTCTTTGTGTGTAAAAGAGTGATCCACTAAATTGGTACCAGCTAAAACCTGCATAGATAATTATATTTGGGGGCAAGGCTATAGCCACTAGAGGGAGGAAAAAAAAGGTTTTCACGACACTTCAAGAAACAAAGTACTATCGAGAAGAGGTGAGACTTGTTCAACTCATATGAATTTAGGGCATTAGTAATCACTCTGTCCATGCAGGAAAGAAATATAGTCATGTAACTTAAGAAAATGAACATAAAGTCTACAATAACTGCAACGGCCATAATCAATACCCTTGGTGTTTGCCAGGGACTGAATGAAGGCAATTGGAATCATGAGGAAAAATGTCACAAAGAAAGATGTACCACTAAAGATGGAAGGTTCAAAAGTGTTAATTCGTGTGTCAATAAAAGAGGTACCAATCTCAGTCTTGCATTCAGTTTATAGTAAAGCTCTCTCGAGGAAGAAACAAATCTATTGTTGATTCTAATCTAAAGATAGCCACAAATGGGAAATAATAAACCTATTAGATATAAAATATCGAAGAAGAGAATTAACACTGTACCAACCTGGGCATGAAGGAGGTCCGGCTCAATGTGCTGCTAAACACCAAATGAAGCCAAGGTTGCCAAGGAAGACCTGCTAGAAATACCAGTAGCAATAAAATTTCTAGTAAGATATAGTAGATCATGCAATTGCAAAGGAATGATATCGTCTTCCTCCTTTAAGGATTTTGACAACCGACAGAGCATCACCTTTTTATGATCGAATCAGAGCTTTGTAGCATTGATGTATAGATCAACACCCAATTTAAAACCATGCTGATTCTATACTCAATCCAGATTGAAGTGGGATAGGAGATAACCTTTTTATTGCTGCAAGGAATTTACCTTTGTAATCTCTGGCTATGGCTGATGTTGCAAAGTTTGTTGTAGAATTAAACCCATCCACATTACTGTTTATAGTTGGGGGGAAGGTTGTCAGTGTTAATGTGATGTTGAAGTTACCCGCAGTTGTTGAAGCTTTGCCAACTCCAAAATTTCTTTATTACCATAGGAATAATTAAGATATGAGAGAGAAACTAATATCCTGGAATGCAAACAGGAGATTTCTTGAAAATTAAATCACATCTCGTCTTCCAAACTTGCCATGTCATAATAGCACCCAGAAGAAAAAGATCCGAAGTATCAGAGCTGGATAATCAAGAATTTAGCAAATCCTTAATTTTGTGTTTATCATCACTCTGAATCCAATAGGTGAAGCAAGCCAAATAGCTTTGGCAGTAGAAAAATGTAGGATAATTGTTTGCTAGGATCTGTTGAATACTGTCTATTAGATTCATCGAATGAAATTCAAAATTTGGTGCATCTTTTGTTTTAGCAGATCCTAGGGTGGATGCACATACCTCTTAAGTTCAGTCTAGTGATCATCAAAAAAGACCACCACCTGACTGACATGAAATTCCATGTTTCTGTAGAAATTTTCCCCAATGGACACTCCCGAAATCTACAAAGGCCTTCCCAACAAGTTTACAGTTCCTATCAACATATGCTGGACCCTTCTCTGGTAGCAGGGCGAGAGAGAGATACTTGGTGTATCGGGCATTGATGTTGAAGGACCAAAGTTGAAAGCCCCTTAAAAGCCCCTCTTTTTATCATCATATTTGTTTGAGCTAGTGTGTCATAAACCACAGTCCAAAATTGTGGTCAAAGCCCACCCCATACAGGTTGTTCTTGATTGGATGGGTCTCGTATATAGAAACAAACTCTTATAAGCCTTTAAGAAAATATTTCAAGGTCCTTGCAACATAACTAAGATGCAGATTGACTGGTAGGCAGCCCTATTTTGTTGCCCATGCACTTTAAGCTCATGCAACCAAGGAGCAACCCCCAAGTTCCGCTGGACTAGAAGAAAGTCTATACGAATAGGTAAAGATGATATGTGTATCTTTTATGGGAAGTGTGAAAACATAGATTCATGGGCATATGGGAATCTGACAGGAATCTGAAAAGTGATACTTACCTGAGAACTTCTCCCAAAAGATATATATATATATATAAAGATGACACAAAGGAACTTCCAACTTGAGCTTTGATACCGTGTATGGCATGAAGATTGTTTGTCACCAAGTCAAAAAGATTTGTATCTTCCCAAAGTTGTGCACTAGCATGACAACCACTGATATGTTCAACACATTCAACATATAAAACGAAGCATGAAAATATTCATTCCTAAACTACTGCTGATATAATCTAAGGATCAGTAATGCAAGCACTTGCTTTGTTGAATTCTGCCATAATATGAAGTAGACTGATGACATCGAAAGCAGAAAATCAGTTAAGAGAAAATTGACAAGAGTGACCAAAGAGCATACTTCTTTCCGTTTGTTTGTATTTTTCCTTTGTCAAACTCAAATTGTTCTACCATCATCTTGAGGTGGGGTGTTAGACATACCTTACATATCCAAGATAACATACCTTACATATCCAAGATAATCAAGAACACCAGAGATCCGCCAAAATATTTTTGTTTTTTAGGTGTAGCTCGCTCCGAGGAACCGATTCTCCTTCATTAACTACTTGTGTTCTCCATTAATAGACAGTAAGCATTAGAAATTAAGCAAAAAGTTAGCTTCAAAAGGTTTCACTTCAAATGGCCAGCTACAGACTACTTGTCAGCAGATTTTGCTTCAAATTGAACTAGAGCTTAAGAGCCTATTGCCAGCAGGAGAGTTGTCCACTGACTAGCTGGACTCTACCGCTTGTTGAACCTCAAAAAATAATATGCTTAGTGATAGTATCAGTTCCAATTTTGATTACCAAGGATATGTGCTCAGTGGTAGTACCAGTGTAGTATCAAGCAAATGTATCAGTGATAGCATCAGTGATGGGATCAAAAACTGTGCTCAGTGATGGTATCAATGATAGCAAATGTGTTCAATTATGACTCAACTTTACACATAGAAGAAACAAAAAATATAGCATGGATGAGTGCAAAGTAGACCTTTCATGATTAGGATAAAACATTATGTCACTTATCAGGAGGCCGAGCACTGCTTAGGTGATGTAAAACAGAATAAAATGTAGAAAAAAATTTGAAATTCAACAAGCAGCAATATGCACAACAATTTAGATGATAGGGTGAATGAGACAGTTTATAGCTCACTTTAACTAGAAGTCTATCCTATAAATTCTCATCAAGCCATTTGGTACAAAATAGATTCAGAAGGCCAGCATACATGGGAAGTACCTTTTACTGTTTCAGATTTTGAGCCCATCGAATTAATGAACAACCCTTCTAAGTTGTCTAGATGAGGAAAGTGTCTAGAAAATAGGGAAGAGTACAGATCCAACAATGTCTGATTCATGAGAAACTGTAGTACCCGAAGCAGTTCCAAGGTAGAGTACACGAGCGCCAGGCTTCTTATAAACAAAATCAACATAAAGGAACTAGAACTATGAAAATGAATATGTTCAGAAAAAATAGCAAAAGACTAACGAGTAATAACATGATACAAATAATAATTATTAATATAGTAAACAACATGAAGGAACTAAAATAAGAAAATGAAACGATGTAGTGCTGCAGCAGGGAAAATCACATGTTAACAGTAATGGTGACAAACGAGCAAATGTGAAGATTATATCATATTTTTCTGGCTGATAGATATTACTAGTGGAAGACAAAAAAAATGTTTGTTTAAGCTAGCTCAGTTTGCAGTTTGCAAGAAAATTACCAATGACAGTGTTGGAGCAGGGGAAAAGCTGCCAAAAAACATAAGGAATGCAAACATTACACCTGGGAGTCAAGATACCAACAACTAGATTCAAAGACAAAAATCTAAAGTGAAAAATAGTAAAATATCTACTAAACTAGAGAGCAAGAAATGAATCTTAACAATCTAGTTCCCAAGTGTTCAATTAGAACTAAAAAAAATGTCTCTAGATAGCGTCATTGATTAGAGAAATTTGGAAACTATACCTCCGTGATGGCTTCTCTGAACTCGGTGCAAACTACTGTCCCTTCATACACAGGAAATGATCATTTTAAAGCTAAAATACAACCATAGCATATGCAAATCTATACCCAACTATTCTTCCCTTCCCTGTAGAAGTAAAACTTGGCATGAGATATACAGAACTGTTTGCTAGTTGTGTCATGTAGTTTACAAGTTGTATATGCTAAAGCCATACAATAAGTCATAAGAAAGCATTGCATATTAACATATACAGAACTGTTTGCTAGTTGTGTCATGTAGTTTACAAGTTCTCATTGCACTAATAGGGGATATAAAGTATCGTGGCGTGCCGCCGCCATCGTGGAGTGCATGATTTCAGGCTAATCACTATTAGCAAGAATTATACAGTAAACTGGTTAACAAGAAATATATAATGTATCATGATAAGTCTCTCCCATTTGAAAGGTAAACGGGGTTCCAAGAAATCTCCCCTCCACTTACTGATGTATAACTAGATTAGGCATTCTGAAGTTCAATGCAACTCGATTTAAAAAGTTGGGAAGCTAGTCAATACACATTGCTAGAAGTACGTACAGTATTTTATGGTTGGAAAAGTTCTGACTTATGATCCAACAATAGGCAGTAAAAAAAGGCCAAATTTCCTTCGGAAGAGAGAAGTAAAAATAAACTTCCAAACAATTTTCTTAACTAACCATTAACATTTCACAGGCAAAAAAGCTTCTTTATGCTGTCCAAGACAGAACATTCAAAATGCTCGAAACATTTGGAAGAACGGTAAGCATATTTGGCACGGACTAGTGATCAAAAGAGTACAAAGAACATGCGCACATTAGAACACCTTGTGCATTATATTACTTATAACACTTATCAAGGGCTAAAGTATTTTTTCTGTCATGCTAGTTCTTAAACTACATGTATAGTTCAGTACTCCAAACAAGTTCTGTGGTTCTTTTCTAAGACAAGGTCAAGTAGACATTCTTAAATACTAGAAGTAAAAAATCTTCTCAAAATCCAACATTTTAACCAAAGGAATTGAAACATGTTGTAAAGCATGTCACCTCTAAAAAAAGAGCTTGCATAGCCCAATCCCACAAGACACGGCACAGGAACAATGATGAAACTTGAGATCCTTGAAACATGGGAGTTCTTCGCCATTTCCTTTTCAAAATATCAACAACAAAAAAGTAAGGCCTAAATGCACATTAAAGTAATCTCAAGAGATATGCCAGTACTTAAATACTCAATCTCAATGACTTGGAAAGGATGGCATTGCCAAATAGCCAATAGTACTGAGGAAGTAAAAAATATTATGCTTATTGAACATCTTATTTAAAGTATAGGATAATAAATAGCTCAATAGATCCTGGAACAAATAAAAGGTTCTAAATCTCGATCGTCATTGGCAGATAATCGATCTAATATGATTAGGATCACAATCAATAAAACCATACCTCATGCTGAATTTTCTATAGACACATGAAGAAATTAGAGGTTAAAATGAGCAATACTTAAGAGGAAAAACCCACAAAATCAATATAGGAGCCCAAACCTGGACCACTGACCTATGATGTTGAGCTTTCTTGGTCGGGGGCCTGCGCCGCCTGCTGGCGAAGGCCGTCTTGAGGAGGACGCGGCACCGGGGGAGGTGGCGATCGGAGAGGATGGCCCGGCTCCATCGTGACTTCCCGTGGGCCGTCAGCGCCAGCGTCGAGTCGGCGTCCTGCTTCATGGAGTGGGTACTGGTGGCCGAATGTGGGCTGCAGAATGCAGCGAGGAGGCAACGGTTGTCCCAGGGTCTTCCATTTGCTTTGGGCTGCCAGTTTTTCACCCAGATCTAACAAAAGAGGGAAGTGCGCATCTCAAATTTTAGGACTTTGAGAAAGAAAAAAAATTAAGGTTAGATCAATTACCTTCCCGAAGCCTTGAAGCTTTTTCTTTGTTTTTCCCTTCATTGGATTTCAGAAAAAGAAACGAAAGGAAAAAGCTAATATTATGTTTGAGCTTCTCTGGAAGAGGGAAAGAATGAAAAGAAGGGTTCTAATTTTGGCAAAAAAAAAAGTTTTGGGGGCAAACAAAATGTAAATCCCGCAATACTTTTTTAGCATTCACGGCATACAAGTTGTGTCCTCTTTGATGTTAGGCTTAGACGGCACACAATGCATGCCGTGAATATTACGACACGCATATGTATGTCGTGATTAAAGTAAAAATATGACAGATTATTCACGACATGCTCTAAAATGTGCGCTGTAAAACTATTACTTATGGCGTTCATTCTCACGCACGCCGTAATTTTAATGCCGTAAAAAGTCTTTTTTCTTGTAGTGGCTAATCTTCTAACATACCAAAAAATCCATAATTAACGAAAGGATAAGCATAGTAGCAAGCAAATGTTGCATAACCAGGGTTGAAAGGTTATCTTTAACTTTATGGTTTTTGAATGGTTCAATAAGAGTTGATAGCAAATTTTAGGTTGTCAACAGAATTAATGGCAAACACTTGGATCAACTGAAAGTTATAATGGATCAAAATTTTGGATTATCAACCAGATAGAATCCATTTGACTGTTCCTTTCCTTTATATCAATTGATGGCTTGGCCAGGAAAAACAATTTTCTGGTTTGCTAAGTCAGATTTGCTTGATTAGTTACAGTTTTTTTTATTACCGTCTTACTTCTTAGAAGTTTGATAAACTAGCACGACTCTCCGAACCATATAGCACCCAGGTACCTGAGTAACCTCTGTTACAGATATCATAATCGCAAGTTTAGCGTCCTCCTCTTCCAAGAACTGGTAGCTCTCCGACAATATAATGAATAAACGAGGCATCGTTCCCAAGGCCAAAATACCAAGAAAACATATTAGAGTTGTTTATGCTAGAAGTAATTTTTATCCATCTGCAAAACAATACCTAAAGATGTTAAGATACATGAGACCCAAAATCATTGTTTGCACTTTGTAGTATCGGCCGATACCGATCCAATACGGGCGATTGAGAAAATAATTTGGTCATTCAGTTTGAATACACTTCAACTTTGAGTAGACTTGTATGAGAAAGGTTATCCTCCTGTGCATATGTTCTCAAACCACTCAGTGAAAATATTCCAATTATTCAAATGTAGTATTTTATAGGTTTAAATTTTGGACATGGTAGCTTCTCAGGTATGATTTCGATGCTATATTATGTATACATTATGTAAGTATGTATATACATTATAGTATATAAAGGTTTGATTCCGACACTATATTATGTATATTAGTAATGGTCGGGAGTAATAAGAAGACAATGAAAATATCCATACCTGAAAATGATGGTTTGGGCACTGGAACAGAATTTTGTATCATTGACATTCATGAATAATTTGAGTAGTTCAACCCCTAATTCTATTGGAAGGAAAAAAAGAGTAGAACAAAGGTTTTGATTGGCATTATCAAAATATGGATGCAATCTTGTTCAAAGATAGATTGCAATTAGTTCTTTGAATGGTCCATTTATGACTGCACAAAAAATATTACACAGTAATAATGAAAAAAAGATAAATATTGTCGTTTCACACATGCTCATGGAAAGACACACGAGCACAACATTTGCCATTATGCTCATGCTCATGCGGATGTTTGAGTACATACAGAACAAAATGGACACCATGACAAAACTAAGAGGGTGAAATATACCCAGTATAAGTAACTGTATGCACCAATATATCTTCCTTTCAAATTACCAATCTCCAACAGCCTCTGCTATACCATGACTGTCAAATAAGTAGGCAACCACTTGTTATAGAACAAGGTTAATTGACCAATCTAGTTATAGTGTATTTCTCTCAGTTTTGGATGTTTGCAACCAGATGAGCATGATGCACAATGTAATGAATGAGAAGGGGTTAACTAACCTTCTCCTGTGAGGATGGATCCCCTGAAGGATGTTTCGTGCACATTAATTATTGGTTATTTTACAATGTGTTTCATTACAAGCACTGGGATTTAATTTACCATGTGTGCATGCACGCACAAACAAGCAAACATGTGTAGCATCATATACAAGTACATAAAAAAAATGCATGTAATAAAATGTAGGCAACAAATCAAAACCCCACACTTGTTATAATACCCACAACCATAAACCAATGTTCATAAGAGGCAATGTTCAACAGAGGCAATCTATAACTTCATAAGTGTCAACGCTCATAAGTGGAAATTTGTAGAACTTAATTTCAATTTGTAGAACCAAAAATAAGAATCCGCACCTTCGAATTAGTTCAATAGTGAGACATTCTGTCAACATGCTCTTCATTATCTAAGAGCAATATTCCTTCCTCTAGATACAATTTTTTTTTAACTTCATTTCCTCATAATAAATATATTGATGGAATAAATATTGTACAAGAAAAAGACTAAAGAATGAAATAGGATAAGTTCAGTTTTACACTTAGAGATGGATAAAGTGAACCTTTTACGGGATAAATGGATCGGCTACAAGAGAGTATAACATGAACCTTTTATGGGATAAACTAAACTTTGGCACTTCCAACAATTGAATAGATGGCTCCGTGGATTGGCAAAAATTACAAGAAGAAAAACCTTGATTATCAACAAGCTTTTCTACAACTGTGTTTGTGGAGATGCCTATGAGTCTATGACCCACTAATAGCTAAAAAGGGGAATTACAATAGGTTTGTACTATCGAATGGAAGGAAGTCCATTCAACATTTAGAATGGACGATTAAAAAATTCTTCCATTAGCCTAATTTGCATTAAAATTCTTATTTCAAACATGAATATAAAGGAAAATAAAACGGGTCAAAAAAATATCAAGGCACCTGCCAACATAAAGGAGAACCATGTCTATACTAAAAAGGATCTTTAAGTGAATTTTAGGTCGAACAAAAAACCTTGGGATCCAACATCATCATTAATGTTCCAAATCCAGACCTATTTTTAGTTAATCATGGTTTGGGTGGGCCATCGGTGTCTGTACCTCTTCGATGGTGGAGGTGAAGTCGAGGATTCTCCTGTGCGGTGGTGGTAATCAAACCGATATCTAAGAGAAGGATAAGAAGAATCTAAAGCCCGAAAGTGCTAATCTAACAACATGTAAAATATACTAAAACATCCAACCCAAGAGAGAGAAATTATACCGAAGGCGAGTCGGAATCCGAAGGAAAACCTCGGACTCGTGCCGCGAACGCGAACGGCGCCTCGCCGACGTGCGGCTGCGCTCACCGGTTACGGAAACGGCTACGGAAGTCCGCGGAACTGCGAGAAGCTGCGGAACTACGAGAAAGACGCGAGGGTGAACGACCAGGGGGTCCACGGCCGGAGGGGGTTCGGTCGTAAGGGGGTCGAGAGGGGGAGGCAGGGGGGAAGTCCGGCGGACTGTGGTGGAGGCGGATGGTCGGAAAGGAGGCGGCCGGTCGGAAGACAGTAGGGGGCTGCCGGGCTAAGGGGGAGATGGGGGATCGGGGTCGGGTGACTGGAGTCGGCTGGTCGAGAAGTCCGATGGATGGGTCGAAGACGGCCGGTCGGGTGTGAGGAGGATGAGGGAGATGGAGATGATCGGAAGTCGGGGTAGGGGTGACCGGAGTGGGAAATCGGAAGGAGTGGGGCTGTCCGCCGGAGAGTGATCGGCCGGAGGGCCAAAGGGCCGGTCTTGTTAAGTGTTGTGAGTCTTAGAGCATCTCCAACCCTATTGTGAGTTTGAAAAAAATGGTTGCCACATAGGAATGACAACCATTTTTTCCAAAAGTACTTCTCCAATGCAAATGTGAAAAAAATGTGGAGTTGACATGGCAATGACATGGCAAAGACAATGTGAAGTTGGTTGTCTAGATCTAGACAATGCACTTCACAATGTCTTTGTGTCCACATCATCATTTGTGAATAAAAATATTTATAAAAAGAAGTAGAAGAGTAAAAGTTGTCTTGGAAGTTGTAAAAAATTAATTTGTATTGTCTTCTCAATACTTTTGCATTGGAGATGACTTTTAAACTCATTGTCATTTGTGAATATATTTTTGCCACCTATACAAGACATTGTCTTGTGTCCCATGCCACATAGGATTCACAACACAAAACAAGACAATAGGGTTGGAGATGCTCTTAGGTTTAGGTTTAGAGCATCTCCAACCCTATTGTCTTGTTAAGTGTTGTGAGTCTTAGGTGGCTCCTATGTGACATGAGTCACAAGACAATGTCTTATTTATGTGGCAAAATTATATTTCAAAAGATAATGAGATAGAAAAACTCTCTCCAATGCAAAAATATTGAGAAGACAATAAAAAATATTTTTTTTTCAACTTCAAGGCAACTTTTAAGACAACTATTCATCTTCTTTCTTTTTTTCTAATATTTTTTATTCATAATTGATGACATGGAAGAGAAGACATTGTCAAGTGCATTGTCTAGAACAAGACAATCAACTTCACAATGTCTTCTTTAATTTTTGCCACATAAGCTTCACAATTGACTTGACAATTGCATTGGAGAAGAACTTTTGAATAAAATTTTGTCATTCCTATGTGGCATTAACTTTTTTCCAAAGTCACAATAGGGTTGGAGATGCTCTAAGTATAGGTTTTGTTAGGATTTTTATTATATGGTTTTTAATATATATATATATATATATATATATATATTAAAGCAAAGTTTATTGAATGAAGGAGCAGTACATGGACCGGGTCCACAAAACCGGTTCAAAATTCAAACGAAAGGAGGGAACCCACGCGGCCCGAGGGAGGCGCGGGGCCTGAGGGGGGGGCCAAGCCCGAGGAGGCTCCTCGGGACTCCCGCGCGCAAGCCAGCGCGAGAGAGGGGGAGGGGCACGACACCGCTGCGGTGGGGGGAGAACACCATGGCGGCGAGGGGCCACGCCGGAGGGGAGATCCAGCGGGCCAGACCACGGGGAGGGGGCACGGCTGTGAGGGGGGAGCGGAGGGGCGCCGGGGGGATCGACCACGGGGGCGCAAGGAGGGGGGTCTGATCCGGGAGGGCGGGGGGCGGGGGCTGTCACACCCCAGAACCAGAATACTAGAGAGCGGGAGAATGACTCAGCAAGCTACGTATTACAGGTAGATGAATACCGTATAATACGATCAATGCTGTCTAACCAGACGAGGGGGTGCATACTACATGAAAGTCTTACTATGGTCATTTCACATCTATTGTCTCAATCATTCAAACAAGAAACAGAAAATAGAGAACATGTAAGAATAAGCAGTAAGGCGTCCCAAATGCTCAGTCAAAATGTTTTTGAGATCTGGCTTTACAAAACATAGCCAGATGGTATATAGTAAAGTATACACAATTGTTATCAGCTGCAGTCTGACTTAAGTTACAATTATGCGAAAGTAAGAGCAAGACAATTCGACTAACATATCGGTGCCAAACGGCTAAGTATAGAGTAAATGACAAAACGAGCAGTGAAGTAAGAAAACCCACTCGAGTCCTCCTGCGATCATTCCCCTAGTATTGACCATCTTGGAGGTAGAAGTAAGCTGAGTCCTCGGGGACCGGCTCTAAATCTGGCCATGCAAAACCAGAGAGGTTAGACCTCTAACAGCAAGTACCACAAGGAAGGACGATATGAAGGACTAAACCAGTAAGTAAGAAAATGTAATAATAGATCTCTGCCTCCCACTAGGATTCACATAACGTCACGACACTTCGAACCAACCTCCCAACCAAACAAGGACAGAAGTTGGCCCATCATGTTCTGACATCCTGATCATCTCAGTTAGGCAACAGAGTAGATACAGTACACAAACAAATCATCTTGAACGGCCAATCAATTCCTACGGCTAGCTATTGTGAGTCCCAAGTTATCCTGGAATTATGCAAAAATAGGGATTCCTCAGTTCTTACTATGTGCGAGCAAGGCTAGTCTATCCAATCCATCAATTGCGCCAATCATGTAGTTAGACGAGTCCCAGCGGGACGCCCGCCGTTATAGCATGTACAATAATATAAGCAGATACTGTTCCCTGCCCGTGTGACAGATTTACAATATCTGTGGGAACCAGCCGGCCCGTCGGGCACTTAATAGTCCCAAGGGGGCTGCCATGTAAGAACTCGGGAATCCATTCTCTCCATGCCATCATTATTTTATTTAACTTAATAGTCTCTACGTTGAGTGAAGTTCCATGCCGTGGATCATGGTCGTTCAAATGAGTACTTTCGTACGGGGTACGATATGCGCAACTCTACAACGATACCCGTGCGGCTAGGTTGTAGGTTTTACATAGCGTGATGCAATAATCAAGTCTAACCACGGAGTAATCATGCCTTGACCATAAAGTACACATGCTGTTTTTGTAAAATAGATAAATAAATAATTTGAAACCTGCATGTGCCTGTATGCCAATATTCGGGATTGGCTAATCGAGTACAATAGTTCATTACATGAACGTGTCTCATTCATTTCATTCAATAAGACGACTAGCCAGTCTCTTAGTTCCAACTAGGAACGCATGATCAATTTTAGTCAAGATAACCATTATTATCAATGGTATCAAGGCATGAAAGTCAATTAGTATTACATGGGGTCGAGTCTATAACTCTCAGGGTTAAGTTCTAGTCATACTGGGTATCCATGGATCAATCAAGACACATGACACATTCCACATAACAATTTGTATTAACAATATTAACATATCATGATTTATCAAGTTCATGCAAAAAGGCGTAAGGATATAATAGGAGAATTATCATGCCATCCTTAAATGAATAAGTTATAGAACAAATAAAAACACCCAGGTTAGAAGGTCACGCCAACAAGTCTATACTAAGGCCAAAAGTCACGCCAAGTCTAGTAGGAGTGAGCGTGTAACAGCGTGAGCGTGAAAAAGTAATTCACGCTGGCATGCACAGTGTGAGCGTGAAGGGAAATTCACGCACGCTCAAGTGAGCGTGAAAAGGTGATAAGAAATCCACGCACGCAAGGATGTGCGTGACTAAAAATCCACGAACGCTCATGGATGTGCGTGACTAAAAATACACGCACTCATGGATGTGTGCGTGACTGAAAAATACACGCACGCTCATGAGAACGTTAGCGTGACTAAAAATACATGCACGCTCAAGAGAACGTTAGCGTGACTAAAAATACACGCTAACATGTAAGAACATGAGCGTGACTCAAAATTCACGCAGACACGTAGAGACGTGTGCGTGACTAAAAATACACGCACTCATGGATTTGTGCGTGACTGAAAATACACGCACGCAAACGCGAGCGTGACTAAGAAATACACGCACGCGAACATGAGCGTGACTAAGAAATACACGCACGCGAACACGAGCGTGACTAAGAAATACACGCACGCAAACGCGAGCGTGACTAAAAAATACACGCAAACACGTAGAGACGTGTGCGTGACTGACGAGCAGTTCTACCACATGAACTCTCTGATCCGAAAATACGCTAAGTTGGTGGATTTAAAACCCATGAACAGCCGAAAATACAAACTTAGATCTAGAGAAAACAAGCCACAGAAATCACATATGCCAAGCACTAAACTCTCTCAGGATCATGAGAGGAAGAGTAATGATCCATAAAAATGGATGATTGAGAAGCAAGTTTGCACTTGCCTTCTCTTGCTGCTGGTAGGTGGTGGAGAGTAATTGGAGGAAGAAGAAGAAGTAATGGTGAGAATGAAGTTATGAGGAGAGAGAATGGAGAGGGGAGCTTTAAATAGGAAGGTGGTGGTAGGTGGGAGTTAATGGGCCGGGTTGCACAGATCCATCCAAGCCGAAATCCACTAAGACTAAAGCAGAAAATAAAATACAGGAAATAAAATGCAGAAATAAAATTGCAGGAAATAGATTAACATGGAATTTAAAGAGCAGACAATTAATTAACAGGAAATTAAAGAAATTTAAATACAGGATAATACATGATGGGTACTAAATAAATACTCATGAGTTGTACATGTATAAAAATACGCATTCCGGGAACGGAGAGTGACAGGGGCGCCAGGGGAGCTCCTGCGGGGGAGGCCGAGAGGGACGGGGCGGCGGGGAGGGGGGGAACGGCACCGGCCGAGGGAAGGAGGCGAGGGGGTTACTGGGAGAAGGAGGTCGACCCCGGCGGTGGAGGCGGAGGGAAGCCACGGCGGGGGAGGGGGCTGCGAATCGCCGGGAGACTCAGCGGAGGGGAGGGGGCATTGGTGCTGACCCGGGGGAGCTGGGGGCGGGGGCTCCACCACTGCGATGGGGAGGGGGAGAGGCGATCCCGGGCGAGAGGAGGAGCGCGACGCCCGGAGCCAGGGGGCTCAGGCGGAGGAGGCCGGCTCGGAGAGGAGCTATCGAAAACTGGGCGGAGGGCGAAGAGAGGACCCGGATGGGGGTGGAGGAGGGCCGTAGCGGAGAAAGCTCGACCAGAGGGGCTCATTCAGGGGATGGAGCTACGGCGGCGGGAGCTCGACTGGCGAGGGATGCCCGACGAGGAAGCCGGCCCCAAACGGAGAAGAGCGACGAGCAATTCAGCCGGGGTTTGGGGGTCCCGAGGCGGCGGCTGGGACTAGAAGTAGAGGCTCGACCCTGAGGGGTGAGCATACGACGCCCACGGTGAAGCCGAGGGGGAACCATGACCACCGGGGACGGAGGAGTACCAGGAGGGCACCATCGGGTACCAGTACCACCGCAAAGGGGGAGGGCGCCGTCGAAGCTGGGGGAGGCGCAGCGAGATGGGCGACAGGAGGAGAGGGCGCCGGGAGTCGGCTGGTATGATATATCTAATTAAAGGTTTTTCTTTTCTTTTCTTTTCTTTTTTTAGGAGTTAAGGAATGGGTTTTCTTAGGGGTTAAGTAAATTAGTTGGATATTATAAATAATAGTTATTTAATTTACAAAAACTATGGGTAACAATTGGATTTTGGTTTTGGGTTTTGGTATTAGGTTTACGTATTAAAAACCATGGGCTAAAAACTAGGGGCATGATTAGTTTTAGGTTTAGGTGTAGGGTTTGGTTTTCCTAAGGTTGTCATGGGTTTGGGCTTTAGGCTTGGGCTTGGGCTTGGGCAAGGGTTCCAAACCAGTAGGATGTAGCTACCCAAAACAACCAAATAAATAATATTAAATAATAATTAACACAATAAGTATACAAATATTATAGCACGTATTTAAATATAAATACCAGCTAATTATCACAAGTTTTAATATTTATGAAAATTCCCAATTTTATGATTTTCAAAAATTTAGGGTTTTACAGCCTGTAACCGCCGAGGCCGTCAAACTCGCCGGCCGATCGGAACCGGCCGGAACAGACAGCACACCAATGACTCAGCAACCCCAATTTGTGTGAGGATCCTCATCACCTCGCTGCACCGTTTCGCAAGCCATCAACTCGGGTGCAATCACAACATAATCGGGGTAAGTTCTCTTCAAACAGTTTAAATTTAGGATCTACGGATTAGAAGTAATTTAGGATCAAAGTTACAAAAATAATTGGTTTTCAAAAATATTAAAAAAAATGTCGATACGGGGTACGTCCCGTCAAACCGGCCCATGTCGTCGCACAATACTTGCACCGAAAGGTGCGGACAGTAATCGTGGACGTGTGAGAATTGACTGAACTTGATTTGGACGTATGTACGAGTCGTTTCGAATGCGTAGCCGTCGAAATCGTCCTGTATCAGTGTTTTGCAAATTTGTCAATTACATTTCGCAAGCCGGATCGATATGAAACTTGGGCTATCGAACTCGGGTCATTACGTTGGTCCTGAGATCCAAGTTTGGTGCGAATCGGAGACCGTTGACTGGAACCCCATTTTGTGGGTCCTACGGTCCGACTCAACGGACAATTTTGTGACCGGGCTGTCGGAACCCAATTCTGAGAGTTCCGATGGGTTCGTGTCGTCAAACTGGATTTGGAGACACTAAGTTTGCTGAATTTGGAGATCGTTGACCCCAATAGGAATTTATATGCGAAGCGGGCCCACATGCGGACACCGTTTTGCTCGAAATTACTGTTTTTCTCCTGGGTCCAAAATTGGACGTAACGACTAGCAATCTTAGCTAATTTGACCCTTCTTGACTCTTTGGTGATGGTTGCCACATCATCCGGTGATGTATTGTAGGAGCGTAAAAAGTGCTTCAGAGAAAGAGTCAAAGAGATGAATCATTTTTCATTCATAAGTGATTGGTTTTACACCAAACAGAGCGGTTAATCCCTTTACGCCACAGAGAGGCTAATCACTTTACGCCTGTGCAAGCTGATCGTTTTACGCTTGGGTCTAAACTGACGGCTCTTTACACCTATGACTAGCCAACTACTCCTTTTTACGCTAGGACAAGGCTGTCTAGTCTCGCATTTAATGCAGAACCTGACATAGAGATATTAATGATGGCATTTACCACAGAATCCAAAGGAATTTGTCTCATACAAAGACCATTGTTGTCGTTTATGTGGATCGAGCTACTTTACGCTCACTATATGGTTTCTTTTACGTACGGAGTTTTACACGAGTTCTTACGCTCATAAAACAATGTGTGCGTAAAGTCTATTTGAGCCATTTTTACGCTCAAGGTTATTCAATAACCACTTTACGCGGGAAACCTATGACAGAGCTATTTTACGCTCATCTTACTGCTTTACGCCCAGAGGATGTTAGGGATATTTTTACGCCGTATTCTTTCTGGCCAATTTGGAACGTGGTTTGCCTACATGGCCTTCATGCCACATATTTCGAAGAACGTGTGTACATGTATCCTATTCTCACTGAAATGATGGGACGCGTGTCAACATATGCAAAGGATGACTCTGATCATGGGTGGCAGTTGTTAGCGTAAAGACAGATTTTGATGCTTTTTACGCACAGAAGCCCCAGTCTATAAATAGACTAATTTTTGAACGACAGACAGACAGAGACAGGAGAGAATACAGAGATCAGAACTTAGAGATTTTGATTCTCCAGAGCATTCTTCTTCAACCTTTCTTTCAGAACAGAGTGAAGCAAAGCAGGAAAGCATTCGGCCTCGCCATCAGTGCCCAAGTGCGTCGATACCTTTATGGTGACTTAGTTCTTCCAGTTGTTCTACTTCAAGTAGTAATCTTCATCATCATCATATGGTCCAAGGAATAAAGTGATCATTTACGAATCAGACTTCCATAGCAATACTTCCCCATAATCAAATTTGTACTTATTGTACTTTTTCTCGTTTTATTTTCAAAAGCCAATTCCTCCAAGGTATTTTGTTAAGTGAAACATGTATTATTAGACTTGCCCTTCTATGTCACTATTAATTAATAATATTTTAATTGTTTGCTCGTATTTGGAAATTCGTGCAACATAATTGTGATCTGTCAATTCCAGTGATCTCGTATCGCTGAAATTGACATAGTGACCGTACACATCAAAGGAAGATTGTTGACCTTACGGTTAATCTTCTTTTTTTCGATTTGCATACCATAAGACATTGTTGCACGAAATACGAGATACAACGATATATTTTGAGACCCAATAACTTGTAACATAAGTTAATAGTAAATAAATAGTAATTAGTGTGACTTGATTATAAGTAATGTGACATGTGTAACATTATCGGTGACCTACGGGATAGGTGGTGTGACCCATCCGACATTCCCAATAAAGGAGTTGTTAGCCTCTAAGGCTAACCTCTTGTTTGGAGTTTGGTACCACCGGGTCACTTAAACGTCAACTAATATTAATAATAAATAATTAACTATTTATAATGGTCATGTCATAACTTGGTCTGGTTTTTCTAGTTAGGACATCACTATGGCTCGGCCTTCCCTACCAGGGCTGATACACTAGTCAAAACACGCTACTGCACTATCCGTGCCACGATTTCTAGTCGCCTTGTACTCCGATTTCTAACCAGGGCTAAAATCATCTACCGTAATAATTAACTAATTAATTATTTATAGAAATCTAAAAAACACCATTCAAATAAAATAATAATACTAAAAATATTTCAAAATTTCCGGGAAGGGGAGCTACACAGGCCAGGTTCATCATCGCCCCCTTAGGCTGTGTTTGATTGAGCTTTTTTTTCCATGAAAAATATTTCCACAACAAATTTTCCATCAATTGTAGTGTTTGGTAAAGTATATTTTCTATGGAATTATTTTCCAAAAAATTATTGTTATTCATATTTTCTTCCAAAATGGTGGAAAATAAAATGGCCTAGTCCATAGGAAAATATCAATTTTCACGAAAAAACAACTATTTTCTATGAAAAATAACTATAATCAAACATCCAAATTAATTTTTTTTGAATTATTTTTCCTAGTAAAATAATTTCGTGGAATTAATTTATTTTCCACCTTCAAATGCACTCTAGTAAAATACTTAAGGTATTGTTTGGGAAGAGTGGAAAATGGGGGGAAGGAAAATGTTGAGGGAAAAGTTGGAGAAAAATTAAAAGTAGTGGTGTTTGGGAAGGGGGGAATGAGGGAGAGGAATGTGAGAGGAAAATTCAGGTGGGCCCCACTAAAAAAATTTTCTCCCAAAAGTGGGAGAAAAATCAAGAGGATTGTGAGAAAAATTACCCAACTACCCTCCAATAAAGTAAGTATTAACTATGATTTGAAAAAATCAAGGACTAAATGGTAATTGTATCTTTCTTCATAAATAAACAAAACAATATTTTAAAAAAAATTATTCCCCTGCTTTTTGGTTATCCAAACAAGTGAAGAAAAATTAAATTTTTCTCCATTTTACTCTCCTCCATTTTCTTTTTCTTCAAATTTTCCTTCATCTCCTCAAAAAAGGTCCCAAACATAGAGAAAATGTAACGCACCACCAGAATTTGTGGATGGATGCGCATGTGACCGAGGCAAGCACAAAATACAAGTGGTGTTAATCCATAAATTACTATTTGAGCTATTTATCCTGGTCATTGATAGGGTAAGATGCCTTGGAGGAGAAATTATTCAATGAGTCCGACTCACCACGTGACATTGATGAGTCTTGGTTTTTTTTTCAATAGTACATTGCTACACCACTCTTACTAAATTAAAAAAGAAAAAAGTGATGCGGCAATACACTAATGAAGGAAAATGAAGGTTCGTCACTGCCACGTGGTGAGTTCGGATCACTAAATAATTTCTCGTCTTGTAAAGGACTCATCCAAAGCTTATACAAAGAAATTTTCAAAAGTTGGACCTATTGGAAAAAAAACAATCCAGGTCTGGATCCAAATAATTATGGATTTCGAGATAATTATAAAATCTATTAATTACTTAGTTAATTCAATATAATGTATACCTAATATTTGAAGTTTTAAAAGTTTGAAATTCAGTTGCCAACAGATACTTCAAAATCTAGGGGTGCAATTCGGGTGGGCTAAATCCGAGCTCGATCGGATAAACCCGTTAATGGGTTGGGTTAGGGTTGAAGATACTCGGATTTGGGTTAAAATATTTGAACCCTATCAAAAATCGGGTTGAGCTCGGGTTCATGTGTCGGGTTATCCAAAGAACCCGAAACCTTACTTACATATAATTTATATATGTATATTGTTTCATACTTCTTAAATAAAAAAATTTAAATGCTAAATTTCTTCACCCAAACTCTTCAACTATCCTAAATCTTATTTCAGTTTGTATTTTTAGTGACCAAGGCTTGATTGCTATTGGATTATGTGATTAATATTATTTTTGTTTAAAATTATTTTAAATATTATATTAGAGTCCGATAAATCCGATGAATCCGACCGAACCCGAGCCCAATCCAATCCTCCGGACTTGGTCTTGGACTTCATATGTTGAAACCGATGTCGGGTCGGATTTGGATTCGAACTAGGCTTATGATTCATCGAGTCGGACTCGGATTGACCTCAAGTCCGACCCAACCCGTCCGAATTGCACTCCCTATCAAAATCCTAGATAAAAGTAGGTTCTATAATCCAAATGATGTCATAATTTGGATTTTGAAATACAAATTCAGACTATATTCTGAAACGCATATATATTGACTGTCTTTTTTTTTTAACTAATAAATCAATATAGGTGACAAAGATGACCGTCTTTTAAGTATTCTTTTTGGTATAATATAAATCAACATGTAATTTATTAATTACATGTTGCGTTTGCTTCAGAGATCTTCTGACCCTTCCTTGGTGTCCCTGCACTCGATGTAAAAAAATAAATAAAAATAAAAATAAAAATAAAAATATTATTATTATTATTGAGTAAAAAAGAGTATGAAGCTTAGTTGCTAAGAAATCAAGAAAAACTTGATATTCTTACAACACAAAGCTTTATAGTTACATCAACAGCACATGCTAATAAAAATTTCCACACCCTCCAAAAGAAATGAGCTCACATCGACTGACTGACCTAAATCCCATCCAACGGTCAAACACGTTTCCTAATAATAATAATAATAATAATATAATCTATTCTACTATATAATAGAAAAAGGGAAGATTTATGAAATGCCCAAAAACTAAAAAAGTTTTATGTAAAACCCACCGCTAAAAAAACTTTCATCGCGTGTCCAGAATTAGAGAAACTTATCCAAAGCGGGTTCCAAATGACCCTTTTGCCCTTCCTTTTAATTTATTGGAAACACTCACAAAACTGCTCTTAAAAAAACGTTTCAATACTCCATCTTCTTCCATACGCTGCTCACTTTCGAATCTAGGTTTTCTCCTCAAAAATCTTCAAAAACTCGTCGAAAAATTTCGGAAAGACCGGGACGAACGACAAAAGTGCTAAAACGGAGGTCCAAACATCATTTTTTTGCGAATCTAAAATTTCGGAAGGTCGTCTAACGGTGAGACTGTTACTTTCAGTCTCCTCGACGATACGCTCATTTTGCGACAAACGGGACCTCGTTTCGACCTCCCAGTCAAAAGTTATGGCCCTCCAAAGTTTCAGCTAACCATAAAATGCAGGAGAATAGCATTCTCCGTCTTAATTTACACGGAGAATGACCATTCTCCGTCTTAATTAGGACGAAGAATGACATTCTCCGTCTTAATTTACACGGAGAATGGTCATTCCAGTGTTAAAACGCAGGAGAATGACCATTCTCCGTGTTAGAAACACGGAGAATGCCATTCTCCGTGTTAAATAAAACGGAGAATGTCATTCTCCGTGTTAAATAAAACGGAGAATGGCATTCTCCGTCCTAACCATTCTCCGTGCTAAATTAAACGGAGAATGACCATTCTCCGTCTTAATTAGGACGGAGAATGCCATTCTCCGTGTAATTTATCACGGAGAATGGTCATTCTAGTGTTAAAACGCAGGAGAATGACCATTCTCCGTGTTAGAAACACGGAGAATACCATTCTCCGTGTTAATTAGGACGGAGAATGCCATTCTCCGTCTTAAATAAAACGGAGAATGCCATTCTCCGTCCTAATTAAGACGGAGAATGACATTCTCGGTCCTAATTAAGACGGAAACGGAGAATGTCATTCTCCGTGTTAATTAGGACGGAGAATGGCATTCTCCGTCTTAAATAAAACGGAGAATGGCATTCTCCGTCCTAATTAAGACGGAGAATGGTCATTTCCAGTGTTAAAACGTGTAATTTAGTCCGTGTTAGAAACACGGAGAATGCCATTCTCCGTGTTAATTAGGACGGAGAATGCCATTCTCCGTCTTAAATAAAACGGAGAATGCCATTCTCCGTCCTAATTAAGACGGAGAATGACATTCTCGGTCCTAATTAAGACGGAAACGGAGAATGTCATTCTCCGTGTTAATTAGGACGGAGAATGGCATTCTCCGTCTTAAATAAAACGGAGAATGGCATTCTCCGTCCTAATTAAGACGGAGAATGGTCATTTCCAGTGTTAAAACGTGTAATTTAGTCCGTGTTAGAAACACGGAGAATGCCATTCTCCGTGTTAATTAGGACGGAGAATGCCATTCTCCGTCTTAAATAAAACGGAGAATGCCATTCTCCGTCCTAATTAAGACGGAGAATGACATTCTCGGTCCTAATTAAGACGGAAACGGAGAATGTCATTCTCCGTGTTAATTAGGACGGAGAATGGCATTCTCCGTCTTAAATAAAACGGAGAATGCCATTCTCCGTCCTAATTAAGACGGAGAATGGTCATTTCCAGTGTTAAAACGTGTAATTTAGTTTTTTCAGGAATAAAGAGTTTCGTTCTTCTTTCAAAGCGATGATAATTCTTATGGAAAAGAAGAAGAAAGATCTTCTCTCCACAATTGAAGATCTGAGTTCAAATGTCTCCACGATGAAGATGATGATGATGGTGATGATGATGACGAGCGATGATCTGAGTTCGACTGAAGAAAAACACACTGAACTACGAACGATCTTTGCGATCTCTGCTGAATATGAGAGCAATGGAATTCAGATTTCCCGTGAAGAAGAAGAAGACGAAAATCGCAATCCAGATCTGAGTTTTTTGAATTCAAATACATATAGATGACCAATTCGCGCGGAGGGGTAGTTTCGGTATTATAAAAATAGCAGTTTCTAGCGGGTGGCATCTAAAAGGGAATCTTGGAATATTTAACGTGAAAATACTTAATTCTGGGTATTTCATAAAACTTATCCAGCGGGTGGGCATTTCATAAAAGCCCACCCCGAAATTGGGTTTCTCAGCAATTTCCAGATAGAAAAAGATGGTGGTAAAACTTTTGAATTCCTAAAATATCCTTGAGTATTTTATAAACATGATATTGCCATGTCAACTTACATGTCATTTATGTTAAGAGTCAAAACAATAAAGTTTGCATGCTATGAAGTATCATCTTTCTATACAATTTTCATGTTCCAATGGTAATAAATTTTTATGTCCTTACCATATTTCCAAAGTTAATTATTAATTATTCTCAATAGAAAATAAAAAAAAAGAACAAAATTTGTACTTATAATCCCTTGACATTGTAAAAAAAAAAACACATACATGTGAATAGTCACCTGAAAAAGACGGAAAGACGGTAGCTGATCTTATGATATTTTAATTGAAATACGTGTGCAAAACACGTACATATAGACTAGTAATAATAATAATAATAATAATAACATTATTGTTATTGTTATTATTATTATTATTATGTAATTCAAGTCAGTATAAGATGTTAATATTGGACACAAACACAAAATATAATTCATCGACTACACTGATTTTCATGTGTCCACTGCTTTATAATCTATTTTACTATATAATACGTAGAGTAGGCTTCATCAGAAAAAAAATTATTTTTTTAAAATAACCTTCATTAGATATACTAATTTAAAAAAATAGATGCAATAAAAATCACTGACAACCACTTAGAAGATGCATTTTGGAGAAATTAATATATTACGAAAAATCGAAAATTTCATACTACTTGCTAAGTCTTATAAATTATTACTGTATAATTCGAAGAGTTGAATTCCTAACATATGTAATTACAAACAATAGAGTTAAACCAACTCATAAATATCATCCACTCCAAGTATTTTTTTTAAAACTTTCTAGTTATAATATATAAATAATAAATACGTTCAACGCACGTACATATATACTAGTTCTTATAAAATAAAAGAACTAGCAGTGTTATAAATTTTTATAGAAAATATAAACTATAAGAATGATCCTTATAATTAGTTTTAAAGTAAGAGTAGTTTCTGTAATAAGAATAGTTAACTTAAATTGTCCTAAATATGATAATTGGATTAATGATTGTACATATTGAGACAGATGAATCAAAATATTATTAGTTAATTTGAAAAAATAATAATTAGAGACGCCTGTCCCAAAATATTAAAATTTTAATTTTTAAATCTATTTATAATCTTCTTTTCTATAACAATTATGTAGAGTTCGATACGTTTGCTTTACATAATTCTAAAGTCATACAAATTAAAAAAAAAAAAACTAACTGTTATCTAATCCAAGTTATACTATAGTTCATCTAAATATTCAGTAAAAAAAAAATATTTTTCAAATAGCTAATTATATACATTAATACCGATTAAAATTTTTAATTAGATTAAAATAGGTTGTAATTAGTTTGTTTCAAACCGGCTATTACAGGTCATACACAAGTGGACTCCGTTATCAAAACGGAAGATAACGTAAAAAAAAAGACCCCGACCTCTTTTGAACCAACCAAATCCATCCACGTGTCGTCTAATTACTGGCCCACCTAAGATTCCTCGGAATCCGAAAGCGATACCTACTCCCGCATAGACCAATCTAGGCGGCCCTCAACATCCACCGTCCAATTCCGACCCACCGAATATCCAACGGCCCAGGTCCGTCCTTCTCTCTCCAAGCCACCTCTCTCTTTCACCTATAAAAGCGAACCCCACCCAACGGGAAAGAATACAACTTTCCTCTTTTCTCAAATCAATGTCTCGATCGAAGCTCCTCTCTTTCCTCCTCCTCCTCTCCGCCGCGGCCATCGCCGCCGGCGCCGGCGAGGCGGAGTCGTCGTCCGGGGAGATGTCGATCGTCTCCTACAACGCCGAGCACCCGGTCCGGGGGCTCGGCCGGACCGACGACGAGGTCTACCGGCTCTACGAGGAATGGCTGGTGGAGCACTCGAAGAACTACAACGCGCTCTTCGAGAAGGAGCGGCGGTTCGAGATCTTCAGGGAGAATCTCCGGTTCGTCGACGAGCACAACGCCGCGGCCGACGGGGGGGAGCGCTCGTTCCGACTAGGGATGAACAAGTTCGCCGACCTGACGAACGAGGAGTACAGGAGGAGGTTCCTCGGGGTGAGGAGGGAGGGGAGGAGGCTGAGGAGCGGGCCCGGGAGCGATCGGTACAGGGCTGGCGCCGGCGACAAGCTGCCGGAGTCGGTTGACTGGAGGAAGGAGGGGGCGGTGGCGCCGGTGAAGGATCAGGGAAGCTGCGGTAAGCTCACCTCTAGGGTTTCTTGTTTATTTACTGTTTCCCCCCTTCTTTTATTGAGAAAAGATTGAATTTTGGATATGCACTACGAATAAAGCTGATGACTTTGCTAGCACTTGGGTTTTTTATGATAAATTTAACATACTATTTAATGTCAAGATAACATCTTGTTTTAGTAAAAAAAAAATCTCTTGTTTATCTAATGTCAGTCCAATTTCATCAAAGTTTGATGTTTTGGGTGAAATTGTCTATAAATAATATTCTCAATTTCAAAGAACAACGGAAATATACAGTTTTGGATGAACTAACAAAAAATATATTAATTTTAGGGTTAACTAGACTTTGGGTCCAGAAACATTCAAAAATAAAATTAGCATTGAGATGTAAATATTTATTAACAAGAGTTTCGATGTTCGTGTCGAAACTTGGACATCTTCTAATTTCAGACCCAAATTATAATTAACCCTTAATTTTATAACATTTATTTTGATTCTTTGCTTGAATTGTAATTAAAGAATGTTCTCAATTTCAAAGTGCAAGGGAAGTATTTAGTTAATTACTTAGATACTGCATTTGGTTAGATTCTGTTAAATTGTGTCTTGGAATCCTTTTGGGGATTTCATGTTGAGTCTAAAACAAGCAAAAAAAATTTGTTTACAGGAAGTTGCTGGGCTTTCTCCACGGTGGCCGCAGTGGAGGGCATCAACAAGATTGTGACCGGGGAACTGAAATCGTTGTCTGAACAAGAGCTGGTCGACTGCGACACCTCATATAACCAGGGATGCAACGGAGGTCTCATGGACTATGGGTTCCAGTTCATCATCAACAACGGAGGTATCGACACCGAGGACGATTACCCGTACAAGGCCCGAGATGGCCGATGCGACACATTGAGGGTATTGGCCTAATCTCTTGTGTTAACATTGTCCTTATTGGTGTCACGATTGATTTATTATCTTTATATATTAGTTCCTAAAACCAAAAGTAATTAAAGGTGATTGTGGCCAGATTCTTAAAACAGTAATTTTATTTTTTGAGTTTTAAAGAAGAAATTTCAGAATATTCTAAAGGGTCCGACTATTGGCACCCCACCCATTTCTAAGTACACCCAAAAAAAAAAAAAAAAAAAAAAAAAAAAAACCTAAAAGTCCTATTCTACCCCCCGCTGAGTACACCCCACTCTCCTCCCTCCCCCCTCCTCCTCCTCCCCGCCGCCTCTCCTCCTCCTCCTCCGACCAGTCCCCCTCCTCCTCCCCGCCGCCTCTCCTCCCCCTCCGCCGCATCTCCTCCGACCCCCCCTCATCCCGACCCGCCGCCTCCTCCTCCTCCGACCCTCCCCCCCCCCGGCTCCTCCTCCTCCTCCGTTCGACCAGTACAGGTCGAACGCGCCTCCTCCGTTCGACCAGTACAGGTCGAACGCGCCTCCAAATTTTTTTTAATTTTTTTTTAGGTCGCGGTCGTCGGGGATCGGAGAGGGGGAAGAGGAGGAGGAGGAGGCGGGTCGGGATGAGGGGGGGTCGAACGGAGGAGGAGGAGCGGGGGGGGGGGGGGGGGGGAGGGTCGGAGGAGGAGGAGGAGGAGGAGGCGGCGGGTCGGGATGAGGGGGGGGGGGTCGAAGGAGATGCGGCGGAGGGGGAGGAGAGGCGGCGCGGAGGAGGAGGGGGACTGGGGAGGGTCGTCGGCGGAGGAGGAGGAGGAGGAGGGGGGAGGGAGGAGAGTGGGGTGTACTCAGCAATGGGGGGTAGAATAGGACTTTTACGTTTTTTTTTTTTTTTGGGGTGTACTTAGAAATGGGTGGGGTGTCAATAGTCGGACCCTATTCTAAATTGGGGCTATTTCGATACTACAACAAAGCTTTTACTATTTGAATCATTTTCTTTCATTCAGCTTTGTTAAGGGTCATATCCTCCGTGACCTTAAGATATTTGATAATGTTTTAGCCAGCTATAGGCTACCTAAACCCTCCTCCTTTATCCGAAATTGTTTATCTGGATTTGGGAAGAAGCTGAAAATATAAGACATTAAGCATAGGACGTGGAGCTAGGTATTTAAATAGGATGGATATCCGAAATCTTAATATCTCAACTATGAGTAGAAATTTCAATATGATGATATGTAATCACATCTCCTGTTAAGTTACCAGCCATTATCAAATACTTGATTTTGATTATGTAGATACTTGAATCATGGAAACATATGATATTTACATTATGATAAGAACATCCAAATCCACCCTAAAATTTCAATTTTAAAATATTTTTTCCTTAGCATCTAAAGATGAAATTATCTTGATGTGAATGCTCCTCGTGTTGCTCAACTTTCAATCTCTTGAGATGAAAAACTATAGTGGAGAGAAATTTCTATATCAATGGGGGTGAAAAAGCTTCTAACATTAGGTTTCAGAATGACAGAGATGCTCAAATGTGACAAATATTGGTCCTAGCTTACATTAGTTTCAACATGTTTTCCAATTCTGGAGAACACTATTAGACTAGTGTTATGGAATATGCGCCAAATCTAATTAGTTTTATTATCATGGTTATCTTAAGAATGGCTAAAAAGGTAAAGGTGCCCTTTTTAAGGTTTTATAATTTTTGTATTAGATATTTGTTTTGTTTGGAGCTTTTAGTTATGGAAACTTAAAGATATGATAAACATACCTTGGAGATTCCTTAGTATTTATATGGGTAAATACCACTATTGGTCACCGGATGTTTCAAATGTTTAAGTTTTAGTCACTCCACATATATATTTTTGGTCATGGAGTGACTAAAACTTAAATTTTTGAAACATTCAGTAATAAAAGTGGTATTTACCCATATTTATATTATTACATATTGACCAATACTGTTTTATGTTGTTTTGAACCTTCTCTTTCCCTTGATTTATTTGGCTGCAGAGAAATTCCAAGGTTGTTTCTATCGATTCATTTGAGGATGTCCCGGTGAACGATGAGAGCTCTCTTAAGAAGGCCGTTGCAAACCAGCCCGTCAGTGTTGCTATCGAAGCTGGGGGCAGGGCATTCCAACTTTACCAATCGGTGAGACCCTAATTCTTAAGCTTTTACTACCTATAATTAGTGTTGTAGGTGCATAATTTAGGATAACCTGAACATTATTTTGCTCAGTTCACTGTATCTTTTGTGCTCATGGTATATTATTTGTGATCGGTAGGTTTAGTCCATGTTGTATCTGGGTTTAATTTCAAGACTTACTATTTGTGCACTATAGCATTTAGTTGAATTACTTGCAGTGTTAGAGAATCTGCTTTCTTCCATTGTCATAGGAGATGGTGAACTTTTTGTGTACTTTGTGTGTGTATATATATACACACTAGTATAAATGCACGTACTTTGCAGGTATTTGATAGATTATTATTAAGAAGACTAAAAGGCTGTTGTTATTATTCTTATCTTTATTAAACTATTTAGGAAGACTAAAAGACTATTTAGGTAGATCAAATGATCTCTCATATATTTAAGAAGAAAATTTTTGCGTTGAAGCTCAACTTTTCCTATTATATAGTTGTACTAGTATATATGCACTTGCGTTGCACGCATTTATTATTCATAGATTATTATTAGGAAGATTAAAAGACACTTGGAGTGGATGATGTTGATGAGTTGGTTTAACTCTGCTGCTTTTAATTATATAGGTTATGGGTCACCTAGCAACTTAGAAGCATTAGCAAGTAGCATGAACCCTTCGATTTCTGCAATACATTACTTCCTCCAGAATGCATCTTTTAAATGATCGTCAATAGGATTTATTGCATCTATTCTTTTTAATCAGTACATATATTGAAGGGTATTTTTTGAAATAAAATGTCTGATCAACCTACGTGTTACAGGGGATATTCACCGGAACATGTGGAGCCGAGCTGGACCATGGCGTTGTCGCAGTGGGTTACGGGTCCGAGAATGGCAAGGACTACTGGATCGTCCGGAACTCATGGGGCCCCGACTGGGGGGAGTCAGGTTACATTAGGATGGAGCGCAACGTCCCCGAGGCCAGCGGCAAGTGCGGTATCGCAGTCGAACCATCGTACCCTGTCAAGAAGGGCCAGAACCCGCCCGAGCCCGAGCCGTCCCCTTCTTCGCCTCCTTCCCCCTTGGCACCTCCGGCAGTCTGTGACAGCTACTTCAACTGCCCCGCGAGCACCACCTGCTGCTGCATCTACGAGTTCCGTAAGTCGTGCCTTGCCTGGGGATGCTGTCCGATGGAAGGCGCCGTCTGCTGCGATGACCATTACTCCTGCTGCCCTCTTGATTATCCTGTTTGCAATGTCAGGGCTGGCACTTGCCTCAAGGTATAACAGTTATTTCTTCTCTACAATATAGCAAGAAAAATAGAAGAAAAAATCGAAAATGGAACGTAATTATAACCCTGGTCTCGATCTCTAGTTCCATATAAGAGGTTACTCCACTCTATAGCAAGGTTTGCAGTATCGGAATCGGTATTGGACCCTTCCTACGAGTATCGGGCAATAGTATCGGCGGTTTTGGATCGAAGTATCGGATTTTTTGGTATCGGAAAACAAATAATTATTAATACACTATTAAAATTTTAGGGGAAAAAAAAACTATTTTATATATTTAGACTTTTAGGTATTTTTTGTGTTGTTTGTAATTTTGGAATTAAATAGTTGTCACCCTTGCCAATTGGTCTACTTGCGATAGATAATTTTTCTTCTGTTACATACTTTTACAACCTTACTATATTTTTACACCCTTATTGCTTGGTCTTTTTATTTATTTTTTTTTTTTTACTGAATTGACTGAAAAAGAGACCCCCCCCCCCCTCCCCTCCCCCCCCCCCCCCCCCCCCCCCCCCTCCCCCTCCCATGTCAGTATGAGTCGGTATCGGATCGGGACATGCCAAACTGTATTGGTATCAGCCATATTGGATCAGTATCAGCCGATACTGCAAATGCTCTATAGGTGGTGGTTGAAATGATTATGCTCTATAGGTGGTGGTTTAAATGATTACTAGCCAATATTGCCACGAGTATCAGGCAACATTATCGGCAGTTTTGGATCGAAGTATCGGATTTTTTGGTATCAGAAAACAAATAATTATTAATACATTATTAAAATTTTAGAAAAAAAAAACTATTTTATATATTTAGGCATAATTTTAAGTATTTTTTGTGTTGTTTGTAATTTTGTAATTAAATAGTAGTCACCCTTGCCAATTGGTCTACTTGTGATACTTATACAACCTTACTGTGTTTTTACACCCTTACTGCTTCGTCTTTTTCATTGACTGAAAAAAGAGACCCCTCGATGTCAGTACGAGTCAGTATCGGATCGGAACATTGCCAAACCGTATTGGTATTGGCCATATTGGATCGGTATCAGCCGATACTGCAAACTATGCTCTACAGGTGGTGGTTTAAATGATTATGCTGCTCTGTATGTGGTGGTTTAATTGATTACTAGCCAATATTTTCTTGCACCTCTTTTTAAGCTAATGGTTTTGCAAAGCAATATATTTTCTCTTCACTTTCCTTTCTTACAAGTCTTTTTTTTTTTTTTCTCTTGATTGGAATTGTACAGAGCAAGACCAACCCTCTGGGAATTAAGGCTTCGGTGCGCACTGCTGCAAAACCCAATTGGGCCTTCTCAGGCGCGAAGGAGCGCAGCGCATGAGCGACCAAGTGCAGCAATTTGTCACCGATGATTCGATGAAGCCCCCCCCCCTCCCCCTCCCCCCCCTCCATTTAAAAGATTTGAATGTCAAGGCCTCTTCTACTGGCTTACTGAACTTCAATCATCATCTCTTGTACATATTGAATTTGGATTTCCCTAAATTGAAAATCATATTTATCCGAATTTGGTCAATTATCTCTTATATAATTTCTTTTTATAGTAATCAAATTTATTTTCCTGCATTTTAGATATTATTCCTTCCATTCTTGAAAGAACAAGTTTAGTATCATCTCCTGAACTAAAGAGAGTTTGGTTTGAAGAATTTACAAATTCCATCAGATCTATTTTGAATGATTTTTCGATACTGGGCTACGAGTTTTTAGTCTTTTCTGCAAGTGTTACCATGTGACTTTAGGCCTTATGCTTGTGTTCTTCCAGGAAAGAACAAAACAGAGTGTGATGGCTGAACTGCTGCTAGCACAAAGCACTGGAACCTGGAGTCCTTGTAGACAACAAAGTTTATGTTTTAAATGATGTTAGCAATATGTTTTAAATGATGTTAGTTTAAATTAGGGTTGTGTTTAGTAATAGGATCTCACATAATAGCTGATATAGGGTTCTGGTCTCCAAAATATTCGAGGTATTAAAAAAAAATACGCCATTGCTCGACTAAAATCAAAACCCTGTAGTACATGGTACAATATTGCTAGAAATTTTGTATTCGTATGAATAAAATTTTCGGACATCAAATTCATGAAAGATTTGATATTATTGTGTTTGGTAAATTGATAATATTCCCGTAAAATATGTAATTCTATAATCCATATATTAGTTTTGGGGTAGCAAGTTCCAAGTTCGCCTAAAAGAATATAGACAATATCTGCTTCAATGAGAAACCATTACCCAAAAGTATTTGTTGGCTGCCTCTTCCCTATGCTGTACGGATATGGACACGACACAACACACGATACTATATTTTGAAGTATTAGTGGCGTGTCCAGTACATGACTGGTATGTGTCCGACATGACACAGCCCTTGGAGTGTGTGCTTTTTTCTAACCTGAGATGAATCCTTCAGTATAGGGCTTTGCTATGCCTACAACCAAGTGTGTACAATCCCCTTACAACTGCCACGTATCGGACTTCAAATGGAGGACGGGGGAGGGGGGTGAGAGGAGATGTGGGATCCGGTGTGACCCTCTCATTTTGAGTGCCCAATGTATACACCGCAGTAAGTAACTACAATACTAATACAGTAGAAACTCTATAAAATAATACACTTGGGACCACCAAAATTTATTAATTAAAAGAGTTATTAATTAATCGATAAATTAATAATTATTAATTTATATATTAATTAATATTTTATTAATTAAAAGAGTTGGGTTATCGCAATGCAATGGATGTCGAAGATGTTCTGACTCACCCAGAAGAAAATGTAGTTGCACAGTTGTTGACTGATGAAGAAATTATTGAAAGCGTTATTGAAATTAATAAAGATGATATCGATGAAGAAGATGATGAAAGTTCTACAATGGAGCCCCCTTCGCGAAACGAAGCTATTAAAGCGGCAATCACATTGAACAATTTCTTGTTGAGCTATGAGAAAACAACACCAGAAGTTCTTACCATGCTAAGGAAAATTAGAGACGAGATTCAAGAAAAAATTGATTTCAACAAAAAACAAAAGACAATTGAGTCATTTTTCAAGAAACCTTCATAAATCATTCATGTAATATGCTATATATAAGGAATTATTAATTTATATTTTATATGGGGTCTGAAGAAATTATCAAAAATGTATTATCTTATAATTTTAGCGAATTATTAATTTAGCACCCTATCCCCGAGTCGGGACCGGCCAAAAATATTATCTTAGAGAGTTTATTAAATAATCGAGTATTAATTTATAGAGTTTCTACTGTAACTACTACCGTAGCCGATTACAATAATACTTGTCAGTCCCAAAGCTGAACCGAAACCGAAATCGTATTGCCACGTGTCACCTTCCTATTGGCCGTAACAAACCGATTGACGTCAGCCCCCGCCAACGTAGGCAAAAAAAAAAAAAAAAAAAAAGGCCCACGGTTTTGGTCCATGTAGCATTGCAGAGTCAATTATATGGAAGAAAAATCAAAGGTACAGCTTGCAAATAAGTCAAATGGGGTCAGTTCTTAGTGTCCTATAATGTGGACACAAGTGCTGAGTGGGATGATAGGGACTCGGAAACAGAGGGATCAGAAATGTGTTGTTAGGAATTATTTGCCTCTCTTTGGAACGTGTTAGGAATCACACTCACCCTACTGGCATTTCATCCATAGCCCAAACTTGCATCGACCTATGATGAAGACATGGCAGCAGCTCCCATCTCTCTTTCGGTACTAGGTACTAGCAAGAATAATCTCCTAGGAAGTGTTCTCGTGTTTCATTTTGTTTTTCTTTTTGTTTTACGAAAATGAGCCGCCCATCCGTCCGGAAGGAGGGAGGAATTCGAACCCGAGACCTGTGCTCAGACAGCCTCCCGCGCTATCACTAGGTTGGTACCTTAGGGACTATATATATATATAGGTCGGTACCTTAGGGACTATATATATATATATATATATATATATATATATATATATATATATATATATATATATATATATATATGGAAGCGGGTCAAAAGCCTTCCTTAGAAAATCTCCTAAAAACCCCCCTCACTCTAATCCGTAATTTAATATTAATATTAATATTAATGTTAATATTAATGTTAATATTAATATTAACATTAAATACTAAAATTAATATTAAACTTAACATTAAAATTAATATTAACATTAACATTAATATAAAAAAATAAAAAAATTAATATTAACATTAACATTAATATTAACATTAACATTAACATTAATATTAACATTAATATTACGAATTAGAGTGAGGGAATTTTTAGGAAGTTTTTTAAGGGGGACTTTTGATCCGCTCCCTCTATATATATATATATATATATATATATATATATATAAAATATATATATATATATATATATATATATATAAAATATATATATATATATATATATATATATATATATATATATATATATATATATATATATATGGGGGTAAGGTTGCCTATATCTTGACTCTTTCCAAATTTTGGATACAAGAGTCCGGTCGAACCCCATCCCTAGGCGAATCCATCCCCATCCTCATCCTAGGCGAACAAGAGTCCGGTCGCACCACAGGTAGATTGTGCGTGCAAATGTAGGATTAGAGGATTGGCTTGGGACTTTAACAAGATAACTGAGACAGGTCTGGTCCGGAGGATTATATTGTTCTGTCCGGAGCTAATTTTGATTGTCCTTTGATCCTTATTGTGGGCCAAAGAAATTGAACCTAGATTATTTTGAGGTCGTCGATAAAGTCCCTAATCATGCATCAATAATAGAATACTAGGTATCTCCCTCCACCAATCAGTTCACACCCCTCAATTGCTTCTCCCATGGCCCTTATCCAAGGGCATTCCCACCATTGGCAGCCAGTACTAGACACACCAAAGGTTCCCCTCTCAAATACAACAGGACAATTGAGCTTTTCCCCACACCCAACTACCATAGAGCATCATCATATTCTTAATTGGGCTAATTAGTGTTTAGATTCTGAATTTTATATTACCTAATAGTTCAAATCATGACATGTTCAATTAAAAATTTTGGACCCTGAATCCTGAAAGAAAAAAAAAATTAATTATATTATATCCTTAACATGAGTACAAGGACAACAACCAACCAGGATTCGCAGTATTGATATTAAAATTGTACCGGACCATTTCTATGAGTATCGACATCGGATCAGAGTATCGAATTTTTTGGTATTGGAAAACAAATAATTATTAATAAATTATTAATACTTTAGAAAATATATTTTATACATTTATGCATAATTTTAAATATTTTCAGTGTCGTTTCTTAGTAGTTTTGAAACTGAATGAAATAACAATCACCTTCGTCGATCGGTTTACATGCGAGTTTTCTTCTTTTACATACTTGTATAGCATTACTATGCTTTTACACCCTTGCTGATTTTTCTTTTTCGTTCACATTTTTTTTGCCGAATTGACGGAAAAAGATATCCCTAATGTCGTCTCGACCAGTATCGGATATCGGACTGGGACATGCCAAATTGTATCGGTATCGATCTATACTGCAAACTGTGAAACCAACACATGCTAGGAAGGAGGGTATAATGGAAAAGAATAATGCTATTTGTACCTCCAAATTGTTCCTCCAAACCATCCCTCTTTACGTGGCATGTTAAATAATATTATGTCTAACATGGCAGCTGACATGACAAATTTTAACCGAAAATATTAATGACCCAATTATTTCATGTTAATATTAATGTTAATATTAATATTAATATTAATATTAATAATAATATTAATTTTAATATTAATATTAATGTTAAAATTAATTTTAATTTTAAAATATGTCTTGTCGGTTGCCACATCAACATGCCATATCAGCTGCCACGTCAGGAGGGATGACTTGGAGGGACAAATAGCATTATTCAATGGAAAAACAAAAAACAAAAATTCAGAATCCAAACTTTACAACTGGACATGTCATGACTTAAACACCAAATACCCCTCCTTAATTCCCTCCCTCCTTTTTTCTATATAAAATCCATACACAGACATTCATTGTGTCATGATCACCCCAATCATAACAGTATGAGGATCATCAACCTCCTCCTCCTCCTCCTCTCGACGTTGCTCCTCGCAGTACTCCCCACCAGCCAAGAACCCGTCGGCGCCGCCGACGACGTCTCCATCGGCATCGGCATCGGCATCGGCGGGGGCGGCAATGCGCCACCCGGGAGGTGCCCCCCTCCGCCCCCCGCCGGGCCCCGGCCCTCCGACTTCGTGAACGTCCTCCAGTACAACGCCTACAAGGTCATCCAGCGGTTCAAGAGCACCATCACCTGCGACCCGAAGAACGTCACCGGCACCTGGACCGGCCCCCGGCCGTGCGGATACACCGGCTTCCGGTGCGATACGCCGCCCGGCCTCACCGACACCCCGACCATCGCCTCCGTCGACTTCAACGGCTTCGGCCTCGCGGCCCCGACGCTGTCGGGCTTCCTCGACGGCCTCCCGGACCTCGCCATCTTCCACGCCAACTCCAACGGCTTCGCCGGCACCGTCCCGTGCCTCGCCGGCCTCCGGTTCCTCTACGAGCTCGACTTCAGCAACAACCGCCTCTCCGGCCGGTTCCCCTACGAGCTCCTCCCGCTGCGCAACCTCCTCTTCCTCGACGTCCGCTACAACTCCCTCGCCGGCGCCGTGCCCCCGGGGGCCTTCCTCCTCGGCGTCGACGTGCTGTTCCTGAACAACAACGGCTTCTCCCAGCCCCTCCCGGCGAACCTCGGCGCGTCCCCGGTCAAGTACCTCACCCTCGCCAACAACCTCTTCACCGGGCCCATCCCTCCCTCCATCTGCAACGCCTCCAACACCCTCATCGAGGTCAGTTTTTTTTTTTTTTTTTTTTTTTTTTTTTTTTTTTACCGAAGGACGGTCTCGGGACCGAAACACGGGAGTGGCATGGGTGTGTGGATGTGGAAAAATTAGAGGCAATTGACCCAAATGGCATATAATACAGTGTGCACAAAGTTTCGTAAGTTAAGACTCTGTTCTGAAAATAATTACACTAACCGTCCTTCCTTTAAAAAATTTATAAAACATAGGAATGGTCAGTATTATAAATTTCTATAGAAAATAGAAACTATAGAGGTGTTTGTATAACTAGTAGGAGCGATCAGTGTAATAGGTGTAAATATAAGGATAGTTAACACTATTTGTAAAAAAAAAAATTGACTTTCCTAATTTGTACTTGCATTCAATTTTTTATATTTGTTTTGTCACAAAAATTGTTTTTCGTGACAAAAAATATAATATAACTCTATTAAACAAAACAAAAACAAAATTGTTCGGTTTTCCAAAGTCGATTTGTATTCTCCGGTCACTTAAGAAGAAATTTTTTGAGTTGTACTCTACTCGTTTTAAACCATCAATAACTAAAGGTCAACTTCTTTGAAGTCAACTTTTTTTTGACTCCCACATATACACTTTGGAGATCAAATTATGCTCACGTGAGACCAAAATTTTTGACATATATTTTTCATCTTTTGGTCCCAGGTAGCTTCACGTTCAGATTGACATATATAAATGCCAAGTAAGAGTAATCCATGGAGAATATTTCGGCCTCAAAAGTGTCAATTAGAATATTTTTCTTTCAAATAAGATGCGCCTTGAATTATAATAAAATTAGTGGGATGTAACTCAAAATTTCTAACACAGGTGTTGTTCCTGAACAACCGGCTGTCGGGGTGCCTGCCGTACGAGGTGGGCCTGCTCCGGAAGGCGACGGTGTTCGACGCCGGGTCCAACCAGATCACCGGCCCGATACCGCTGTCGTTCGGGTGCCTCGGGAAGGTGGAGCAGCTCAACCTGGCCGGGAACCTGCTCTACGGGGAGGTGCCGGACTCCGTCTGCAGGCTGCCGAGCCTGCTGAACCTGACGCTGTCGGAGAACTACTTCACGTCGGTCGGCGCCAGCTGCTACGGGCTGATCAAGAAGAAGACGCTCAACATCCGCAGGAACTGCGTCCCGGGCCTGCCGGGCCAGAGGTCCGGCTGGGAGTGCGCGCAGTTCCTCGCGAAGCCCAAGTGCTGCCCTCCCTCGACCTTCATCCCCTGCGCGCTGCGCGGGCCGGAGGAGGCCGGCAGCGGAGCGGCGGGGCTGTCGGAGGAGGAGGAGATCAGGACGCCACCTTCTGTGGCGTACACTGCGATACATGATCCTCATGGGAAGAAGTAGAGCACTTTTAAGTACTAATGACCACTACATTCAGTTCTTCCTCTTGTTATGTTTTGTTTGTAATGGGATTAAATCTTTGGTTTAGTTGTAGTGGGAATAAATTTTGTTATGTTAGATTTTGACTTCCGGAAATATTCGAAAATTAGCGTTTGGGTCGTTAAGATAATAGACGAACTCCTTCGTTTCAGGTCAAACTTTTTTTTGCTGCAATCGCTTCTATCCACCCACTCAAAAAACAATAATAAGCTCCTCTGTTAGAGCATCTCCAACCCTATTGTGAGTTTGGAAAAAAATGGTTGTCACATAGAAATGACAAGTATTTTTTTCAAAAGTACTTCTCTAATGCAAATGTGAAATAAATTGTGAAGTTGACATGGCAATGACATGGCAAGGAGAATGTGAAGTTGGTTGTCTAGATCTAGGCAATGCATTTCACAATGACTTTATGTCCACATCATCAATATGAATAAAAATATATATAAAGAAGAAGTGAAAAAGTTGTCTTAGAAGTTGAAAAAAAAGTAATTTTATTGTCTTCTCAAACTTTTACATTGGAGAACATATTTTTATCTCATTGTCTTGTGTGAATATCATCTTGTCACATAGGAAAGACATTGTCTTGTGCCTCATGTCACATAGGATTCACAACATAAAATAAGACAATAGAGTTGGAGATGCTCTTATAAAGCAATTTTATGAGTTATAACTCACACAGTGGAAGAAACTATGTTTGGTAAAGACATACTGAGGAATGAAGTTCCAAAATTTTCTTTGGAATATAGTGTTTAAAAGTAGCTTTTAGCTCACACAGTGGAAGAAACTATGTTTGGTAAAGACATACTGAGGAATGACGTTCCAAAATTTTAGAATGCCTATCCAAACGGACCTAAGTGTCCCCTCCTTGATTTTCTTTCTCATTCTCTCTCTATCATTTGTCCGGTATGTCTAAGTGTCCCCTCCTTGATTTTATTTCTCATTCTCTCTCTATCATTTGTCCCACCGTAGAATTTGAGTCCTAAGATGACGATTGAATCAGAACTTAAGAAGATTGAATCAAAACTTAAGAAGGACAATAATGTTTCTCTAATTCTAATTAATTCCAAGTCTAATCAACTGTCATATCAGGACCAAAACTCTAAACTAGATATTTTCAGGACCGAAACGCTAATTTCTGAATATTTGTATGACCCAAAATCTAATTAATCTCTACTCTTCATAAAGATGCTTGAAAACCGTTGAAAATGAACCATTTAAGCCGTATACGTATCTCACATAATTAAAATTTTATAAATAAATAAATTATAACTAATTATTTAACTACATAATATTATCTAAAATTGTGCCATCAAACTATAGGTATAGTTGACCTCCTCCTCTCCTCCATTTTGTAGCTATTTCATGGCCGAGCTCCGCCACTCGTATATATAAAGTAACAGAGTTTTCTCACTCAAGAGCTTCCCAGTAATCCAGAGGTCCCAACCACTGGGTCACCCCTTAAATTCCTATTCATTTAATTGTGAATTTTTCTGGGTTCTCTGATGTTGCTACTCATTTTTCCATACATGTAACACCCAGTCCACTTGCTAAGTATGACAAAAGATCAGAACTACTCTTTGTGAAGGCAACCGAACTCGAGCGGCTCTTGTAATTACCGATTAGAGGTATAAGATTCCAACTGGCTGGATGACGGAAGATCAGTGGATCGAACCACGGAAACGTATTATTCCTTCCATTTATTTGGTGAAAGTTGGGGACAGTGTATCCAACAAGCATGTAATGCAACGTGCACAAAGTTCTGCGTATCGCCGGGCATCTCAAAAGAAAAACACTCTTTGTGAAGGCACTGTATCCTAATATAAGCATCCATATAATGCCAACTGCGTAATGGCACTTACCAGTCTGAAGCATGTCCTAAGGACTTGAGAAGACCCAACATATGAAAACCTTCAAGCATACAATGCTGACACGGACACGGACACAGACACAGACACGGTTCACCGAGACATTACAAGCATGCATGTACATGACAAACAAACGAGCAAACTGACAGATGAACCCAAAAAAAAGAGAGGGTCATCAGTCCTTCCCACACCAATAAGCCAGATGCTCATACCAGTCTGAAGCATGTCCTAAGGACTTGAGAAGACCCAACATATGAAAACCTTCAAGCATACAATGCACGGACACGGACACGGACACGGTTCACCAAGACATTACAAGCATGTATGTACATGACAAACAAACGAACAAGCTAACAGATGAACCCAAAAAAGAGAGAGGGTCATCAGTCCTTCCCACACCAATAAGCCAGATGCTCATCCCTGCGAAGACTACTAACAAGACCTCCACACTGCAAACAGATGAAGCTGCTTCCATCCGAGAACGCGTCCAACACAATCTGCTTCCTGCCGCTCGTCGCCAGTATAGACGCGTCGTTGACAGCATTCGGGAGCACGGGCGGCGGCATGCCAGCCCCCGGGGTGTGCGGACGTTGTATCGGTTGAGGAACTGCAGGAGGCTGGGCTTCAGCAACAGCGCATTCTGCAAATAAGGAGGCCAACTCGTCTGCAGCAGCAGCTGCCTGCATTCTGTTCCTGTAAAGCTCACGAGTGCGTTGCAGGGTTCGAAACACGGCCTGCTCTCCTCCGTGTGACTTCATTGCAGCCATAACCTGCGTTTGTGCTTTTGGTCAGCTGAAAAGGCAGAGAAATAAGGAAACAAAAGTCGAGTTCGTTGGCCCATCTGGTCATGGTCGATCTGATTTCGATAATTAACTAAACCACGATTTGATACACTACAATGTGAACAACGAAAGATTCCTACAAGATGATTGCTACGTCACAAGATGATTGCTATCGTCGTGTTTGGTTTCACATTTTTATTATGTATTTTATACTTTATTGAGTCTAGGACTTACTTAAGTCGGATTGCATTTTGGCAATTAGATGCACCCAAAGTCTATTCAAAATGAGTGGCAAAACCCAAAACCAAAACTCGTACTACAGACATAATTAAATAGGCTACAAACCAAACCAGAAGCTTTCTAGAATTGGGCAAACCGAACTCGGATAGAGTTCTGTCCTAACTCAGTTTAACAAAACAGAAATCCTAGTCAGCATATTCTTCCTGATGACTCGGCTCACAACGTTCGAAATTTTGAACGTTTGAGAACCGAACTCGGTCTCAGGAAAACCTACAATTTCAACACGGCAATGCACATTCACATCTCTTCTCCCTTGAGCTATTCATCTTCTCATCTCAAAGAAACAACTTCCTATGCTCTAAGTGCTGAAGTGTGAGTCGTTTAGAAGTTGTTCAAGTTGTACTAGCTTGGAAAATTCCAAGTCTGCTTTTTTATTTCAAAAGTGTGAAGTCGTCGTACTCTTTTGGATCAAAGCACGTGTCTGTACGAAGTTGCAAACCTTCGGATCAAAGCTTGTGTTTCACCGATAGTGGATTTAACATCGAGATAAAATTCTCGAGATTGGACTAGTCCTCCACATCGCGGTATTTGCGTTTGATCTTCTAAACTCTATTTAATTTCCATATACATGTGCTTTATTGCTTGAAAATTTATAGTTGGTAACTTGTCTTCTTTTTATTGGGGTATTATTGACACACTCTATTCAACCCCCCCCCCCCCCCCCCCCCCCCCCCCCACCCCCCCCACCCCCCCACCCCTTCTCTTCCCTTCTCCTCTAGAGTTGCTTCAGAGTTAAAACTTGAGAGTAGGGTCTTTAAAACTCAGATTTAACGCACAATACAATGCGGATTTAACCGCATAAAAGTTGATAAGCACAGCTTTTGTCTCCTCGATTATCATGGGAGAATCAGAAAAGAAATGCAACTCAAACTTCTCATCTCACTACCTATAATACAAACTAATTTCGAAGAAAATATAGGTTGAAGTTTTGCCTGAATTTTCTTGGTCACTCTCAGGGTAACTTAAACGAGTTCCTTGAGTAACTTTGATTTATATTTAGAGGAAAAAGTACTCCTTGATCTTACCTTGGATCCAAGAACAACCTTAATGTATTATGTCGATATCTGAATTTTTTTTCTCCTAGAAGGATTAGAAGGACCGCTTCAACATAAATTAGGCTGTGTTTAGTTCCAAGTGGCAAGGAATGAAGATAAAGAATGCTTCCCTGAGTTGCCTTGTTTGGTCTCTGAAACAAAGTAAAAGACATAATTTCCCTCCCAGGTTAGGGTTAGGGTTAGGGTTAGGGTTAGGGTTAGGGCAGTGGAGAAGGAAAACAAACTTAAAATCCTTAAGCTATATGATTGTACATTACCTAGAATTTAGGAAGGAAACCTGGTCTAAAACTCAATCTATTGCATGGAGCATCTTAGAAGCAATCACGAAACTAAACATCTATCGTTTCTGTATTTATATTGTTTTTATGGTAATTAAAAAGAAGAAAAAAAGTATAAAATATAAAAGAGACCACTCTCTACTCCTGCACTATTTAGATGAGTGAGGCTCAGGCAAGTTATTAAACATTTCAGTATATCTTCCTCCTAACATTTATCAAGGTATGATTTCAGGGATCACCATAGGTTTGTCTTAAAAGCTCCATAGACTATCGAAAGTGGAGTTTCAAGATCCAATATGTCCTTATCCTAAAAACTCTTGAGTAGATTTGTTGTAATTGATTGATGAGATAATTTCATTGATAGTGGCTTTTTATAGCCTTTACATAATGCAATATCCAATGGAATATCCTGTGGCATATCCTGGCATCCCAAATATGTCCTCAGGATATTCGCATACTAAATATAACATATTCACATACTAAATATAACATATTCATAAACTAAATATACCAACACTCCCCCTAAGATGGACGAAAGATATTCACTAGGCCCATCTTGTCACATCCTCTAATCATGCTCACAGAGCTAAGTCCCTTGGTCAGTTCGTCTGCTACTTGATGCTTGGTTGGAACGTGGCCTAGCTCCAGTAATCCACTAACCAACTTGGAAGAACCTATCGATCTCGATGCGTTTGGTTCTGTCATGCTGTACTGGATTGTTGGCAATACTAATAGCTGACTGGTTATCACACCACAGCTTCATCTTGGCTCCTTGATCCAGCTTCAGCTCCACCAGCATATTCTTCAACCAAAGCAGCTCTGCAACTCCCAAGGCCATAGCTCTGTCCTTCGCTTCAGCTGTCGATCTGGCTACAACTGACTGCTTCTTACTCCTCCAAGAGACTAAGTTGCCTCATAAAAATATGCAGTATCCCGATGTAGACCTCCTGTCATCAGCACAACTAGCCCAGTCAGAATCACAGTAGCCCTCGATGTTCGTGTGAATATTCTTCCTAAACATCAGTCCCTTTCCGGGGGCATCCTTCAAGTATCTCAGAATCTGGTATACTGCGTCCATATGACCCTTCCGTGGATCATGCATGTAACGGCTCACCACACTAACTGCAAAGCATATATCTGGACGTGTGTGGCCCAAATAGATCAGCTTGCCCACTAGTCTCTGGTATCTATTCCGGTCAACTGGTTCTCCAGCCTCAGCATCCAATTTGAACCTCTGATCGATCGGCGTTGCTGCAGGTTTGCATCCCAGCATCCATGTCTCTGTAAGAAGGTCCAATGCATACTTCCTCTGAGAAAGAACAATTCTATCTGTTTCTCGAGCAATCTCAATCCCAAGAAAGTACCGAAGAAGACCAAGGTCTTTCACCTCGAATTCCTTGCCAAGCTTCCCCTTGAGTCGGGCAATCTCCTGCTCATCATATCCTGTGATAATCATATCGTCCACATACACCGCAAGCATGGTGATGTGGCCTCCACTCCGTCGGAAGAATACATTATGATCATCATTGATCTGCTGATATCCCATCCCTATCATCGCCCTCCTGAATCTGTCAAACCACGCTCGAGGAGACTGCTTCAGTTTATAGAGGGACTTCTTCAACCTACAGACCTTACCCACTGTCTGATTGGTGCTGAATCCTGGTGGTATCTCTATGTACACCTCCTCCACTAGATCTCCATGAATAAATGCATTCTTCACATCCAGTTGGTGTAGCTTCCATCCACCATTCGCTGCCAGAGAAATCAGGGTTCTAACAGTACTCATCTTGGCCACTGGTGCAAAGGTCTCATCATAGTCGATGCCGTACGTCGGACTGTATCCTTTTGCTACCAGTCGAGCTTTGTAGTGCTCAACCTGTCCATCTGGGTTCTGCTTCACAATGAAGACCCACTTGCATCTGACTGCTTTCTTCCCCTCTAACTGCTTTGAAACCTCTTATATCTTTTGGGTGTCACATCAGATCCTTTTATATACTTTACTTACCTTTTATCCACAGTGAAATTTTACCTAGTAAGTATCAAATTTCATCCATAATTTTCTATCACATACAAACATTACTATAGACTTTTGTATGATGGTATATCCACCAGTACTTTTGAATTCACTAACCACAACAACGTTCTAAAAATCGGACTAGGCGTCCGCCTAGGCGCTAGGCGGGCCTCCGCCACACCGAGTCTGCCTAGCATTTTTTAATAACAATAAACCACAGATAAGTGATAATGACCAATTAATTAGGCTAGGGCATCCATCTGTTGCCCAACCTCACTTGTGTTGTCACTTGTCATGCATCCTCCATCCTTCTTCTGTTAACACTTATAATCACTATTACTTGGGACCAAATCCTTAAATAGTCCAATAGTAGATTTATTTGATTTCTCCATCATTATAAGATCATAAAAAAAAAACTTTGTACTTACTGATGATAACTATAAGCTAGGGAGCAAGCATAGATATTACTCCAATCGCAATCTATTGTTGTATGGACATGTTGTGGCCAAGGGTAGAGTTTTGCAAGTCTCCTATCCTATGCCTGAGCTTAGGCCTGTCAATGGTAACCAGTTACCCGTTAACCCGACACAAATTTTAGTTAAAAAATCGGGTTTTAATGCAAACAATAAAACGAGAAAAATTTGGGTCATGTTTGGGTATAGCAGAAGAGACGCGAAAATATTTCAGGTCTGGTTCAGGTTTGTTAAATACAAAACGTACTGTACATAGACTTAGTGTATCGCAAGGTGGTTAAGTCTTGTAGACATTTTGTTGGAGGTACACGGATCAAACCTATATTGTTGGTATCTTACAATACACGATAGGATATGACACAATACACTACCATTTAGTTACGCATCTTTGATCCTATCTGATACATATAGGATAATAGGTTGCATCGTCGTATGACTTTTTTACTTGAGTCATATGGTGCATATACTTAAGAATCTGGATTCTTGAACTAGATAGACTTGTAAAGATGAAACAAATAAAAAGTTTACAAGAAAATTATATTAAATCATGTTCCTATATGGATTTAGAAGTATATGTCCAAATTAAGAGTTACAGTATTACAAGATACATGATTCGACATGCAAGTTGACAACCTAGGATCAAATGAGCTGGGTTCGGATATTTAAACCAGTACCCGAATTAAAATGGAGGCACAGGTTTCAGAACCCGGATATTTCGGATCAGATCCGGATTTTTCATAAATCTGAAAACCCGACCCATTGACAGCCCTACATGAGCTTGAAATTGGCTACAAAAGAGAGTAGCTTTGTTAAAGCCGGATCCGGGAAAGCCAGAGTGAACCTCTTCTATCTCAAGTCAGTTCTTTTCCTCGATGTCATTGTAGTAAATGCTAGCAACAGTTAACTATCTTACTTAATAGATAAGCTACCTATTGACATATATGAAGACATCTTAGCTTTAAATTTAAGTAATCATTTGGCATGGTACAAGAACAACAAACACCAATACTGAAACTTACAGAGAAACATGGCACTTGGACACAGCCACATCCTAAAGTGTCCTCAACTCAAATATGTAAATCCATGTTCACAATGAGAATGATTCACCTAACCAATTGCTTCAATGGTCTATAGACATTATGTGTGTGATTGCTAATACCCAACAGATCTAGTTCAAGCTACGGCTTCTTAGGTGGCAAAACTTTACAATGTAAGTTCGATGACAGAAGCAAGCTACGCCTACTACACAATATGAACGCCGAAAGATCTCTCTTGTTATCTTATTTAAAAAATAACTTTCCAGGGCTTGTTCTGATTCTTAAAAAAGTTTTGAACTTTTGTTTTTTACTTGTGTGTTCAATTCTGTTGTTATTTTTGAATTTCAACTTGGTGTTTCAAATAAAATAATCAAATATAACGTTCTTGCCTTGTACGAGTGCAACTCCAAACTCGTACGACATCACGCCTTAACGAGGACGATCGATTCGGCAAAATGGGAACAGGGATGAACGGTTTGTTGACTCGGGGCGTGACAACAGTCTTTCTAACCATATAAGATAACAATATTACGATAAGGAATCAAAATAGTTGAAAAAAATTGCAAAAACGGACAAAACAACCAAAAACAAGCAAAACCAGAAAACATTCTGTGCATAAAATGGTTAACAAAAAACAACCTACGCAGAAAACAACATGCGCAGAAAACAGCCTGCACATAAACACATTAAACAGAGAACTATCTGCGCAGCAAACAATCTACGCAAAAAACAACCTACGTAGAAAAATTTGTGCAGAAAATAGCTTGCGCAGAAAATAGACTGCGAATAAAACAAAAAGTAGGTCAATCAATCCCGAATTCGGGCAGGACACATTAGCCTGGGACATGAGAAAATTTTCAAACTTATTTCGGTCATAAAAATCTAATTTTTAAATTGGAATTTGACTTTTCAGAAGTCAAAATCGTATGAAATTGATTAATGGGTGTTAGTTTATCTATTGGTCCCATTGGCCTATTACCACGAGATAATCCCTCTGTACATTATATATAAGGGTTTATCTTCCAAGGAGTTGAAGATTAACACAATCCATCTCACAAATTTGTATTCCTTCTTAGTAAACGTTGCAAAAAATACAAAGAACTGGTGGTCGGTCCTTACCTTATCGTGTTGAAGTAAGGATGATGCCGGAATTGGGATCATACCACACTAGGACCAGTGTTCTAAAGGGCGGCCGCCTAGGCGGTAGTCGGTCCTACTCCGCACCACTTTTCAGTAGGAGGTGGAGTAGGCGGCCAACGGAGTTGGCGGCATAGGCGGAGGTGAGGTAGCGTAGACAGGTGCTTAGGTGGAGCAATACCTAACAAGATATTTTGGCCAAAAAGGTTTTGTAAGCATTATGGGTCTATAGTTCACTTTTACATAACTAAAACTTTATAAATCTTTGTTCTACAACTTAGTTATACATGGAACACCCTTAAAATATGCATATTATGAAGAAGAAAAAACAGTGGTAAAATAGTAAAAAAAAAAAATTCAAAATGTATCGACCGCCTAGGCGGCGGACTCTCTCCGCCACGCACCCGCCTACCGCCATTTAGAACCTTGACTAGGAAAAGTTTTATCAACATTTGCACGAGACCATAGTTATTTTCTCAGGGCAGATATTGATCTCGGCTCTTCCCAGGTCAGCTCCTAACTTTTCCTTCATTTTTAAATATTAGTTGTTTAAGTTCATGTTTCTTTATTGTAATGATTTACAACTCGTTATATTTATTTAACATTGTTTACAATACATTTTGCATTTTGCATCTAGTTCTGATTTAGTTGTTACTATACTTTAAGGACATTTATTCAGCTGTATTAAGATTTTTGTTTGACTGTCAAGGAAAACCAAAATGACATTAACTATTAGAAGAGGTTATACCGGAATTCCCCTCCTTTGGTTCCTCATGAGCTCATATTAGATCTTAGGGAGTAACCTAGGATAGTGAAGAAAGCAGATCATGATGGTAAATCGTGTAGCTAGAAGAAGGGCTATTTATTACTTCTTTTATATCTCTATTGGTATTCCTACTTGATGGTCGGACTCTCTTAACAATTTCTTGTCACTTATAGTGATCATATTTTTTCTAATTTTTACAATTGAAGTACATGTTGCCAACCCTCTTACCAACTAAGGCCAGCATCAAGTGCACACAAGGTGCATGGATCCTGTAATGGTAATTATAGTCCATGATATTAGATACTTGATGGTAACTCGAAATGGAACTGGAGTTCACCAAGACATGTAATGATAATTACAGTCTACGATATTGGATACTTGATGGAAACTCAAAATGGAACTAGCATTCACCAAGACAGGTAAACAAATAAGCCAAGCAGCTTCTTGATATGTGTGATGTCTCAATTTCAATCCTACTCTAACATTAACAGGAACTTCCCTTGTAAAATAACCCTCAAAATGGGTGGACCTACACCTCAAAACTTTAATCAGGATATGTTTTGATTCACCATCTAGATTCTGAAATATTGACAATCAAAACATATGACAGATACCTAATATCTATAGAAGATTGTTCACCATAGTCCTCACATGACGGTAACTAATGCTCAACGACCAATGAAACATCCTCTTTGTTGTCCAATTAAGCAAACGTAAGAAAAGGCAAACTGTATGCAGTTCTCTTAGGATGACAAACTGAGCATTTGCTTTGCACATTTTAACAAACACCTAGAATACAACTATCAAGAAACCGTTCATGGTTCTATTAGAAGATTGTGTTTCATAACCGGATCATCAAATATTATGGAAGGATATGTAACTAATGGGAAACCAATGCTCCTCAAAACATATAATGGATTACTAACCAACTAAAAAAATGCCTATAGAAAACACTTCTCCCATAAAGAACCATTTCTTTGACAAAAGAAGATCACATAACATATAATGGGAAAGTAATATTCCTCAAAAACAAACAAGGGGTTACTAAACAAACTAAAACTTTAGCATAAAAGGGTTATTCAATTCTCTGGCACATTAAACCAAACACCTTAACTACAAAGAAAAGTGATTATGGATCTAAAATTTAAAAAATCTGTACCCAAAAAAAATCAAATATCAATAGCAACCAATATAATCCAGGGAAACAAATAATGGGTCACTAATCAAACTAAAAAAAAAATGTGACCTTCTAAGTCAAATAACGACAACAAACAATATATTCCACAAGAGCAAATAATGGTTACTAATCGAACTAAAAGAATGAGCACACCTATAACAAAATGTAACCCAATTTATATCGCATCTAACAAATCAAAATGTTGATACCAACCAAACGATCCGCACACACAAAATATATTATTGTATCACTTGTGAAACTAAAAATGAGCACAGTTATAACAAAACAAGACCTTCTCTTGCACATTATACCAAACACCTTAAGACAATAAAAAATCAACTTTTTTTTGCTCGTCCAGCAAATCAAATACCGATAACCAGCCAATATAACTAACCAAACTAACAAAACGAACCCTTCTCTTGAACATTGTACCAAACACCTTAGCTGCAATAAGGAAGAACCAATTTTGATTCGTGCCCAACAAATCAAACTCCCATAACAACCAATATAATCGGAAAAAGTAACGGACGGTGGCTTACTGATCAAACTAAAAGTTGAGCCATTTTTCCTACACATTATATCAAACGCCTTAACTACAACAATAAAGAACCAATTTTGCTTCGTGCCCAACAAATCAAACATCGATAGCAACCAATATACTCCACAAAAACAAATAACGAGTCAGTAATTAAACTGGAAAAAAAAATTAAAAGATCTGGTCGAGAGAGGAGAAGAAGAAGAGGAGGTTGGTACCGCTTGGAGAGCAGCGGAGGGGTTCCCCTGGTCGATCAGCTGCCGAGCAGTCGCGAGCAAAGACCTGATGCTGTCGTGGGCTTGGTTCGACGGAGTCTCGTCCATTTTCCTCTCTCTCTCTCTCTCTCTCTCCTCTCTCTCGAGTGCTTCGAGGAGTCCGAGTGGTGGTGGTGGGTTTCTGTCTCTCTCTCTCTCTCCCCTGAAAAAGATGGCTCTGGTACTTTCATGAACTTTTTAAGTGCAGAGTCTCGTGTCCGATATGTATATGTGTCGGACACATTCCGATGCGTGTCAGAATTTTAACAACATTCCAGAATAAACTACGCACACCAAAAAATCAACGGACTGCCCGTCCGTCTGCATGGCACGCTCCTATTGGGCCCTCCTATTAGTATGGAACCCACACCGTTGACCGACCAATAGGGAAGGACCACGTGGCGGACGAGCTGGCAGTTCCGAAAAATCAATAATTATATATCCTTATCATTGTCTTATTTTTATCAGAATAAAAATAAGTGGGAGGAGAAAAAAATTAGTAAAAGTTTTTCTTTCTTTTTCTAGTAGCAACTGTAGCATTAGCAACAAAATAAATAAAAAGTTCAATTTTTTTAGTTTTATTTAAAAGTTAAAAGAAAAAAAAAATAAGATTGGGACGAAAAATATTTGGTCATCTAAAATATTTGTTTTGCGACGAAAAACAGTCCACAAACGTTTTTTGTGACAAAAAAATGGAATATAAGTTGATAAACACAAAAAGTGAAATATAAGTACAAATTTCTATTAGTGAATGGGACGAAAGTCAAAAAAATTTATTTTCTTTCTCCGTACTTCTCTGTCCTATTATTTACATTAATTGGTTATAATATAGCTATTATCGAATAATAGTTTAGTTGGTGATCCTTTTATTTTATAGCAAAATGTCTTCCACATTATTAGTTTCAAATCATATGTACATGAGCTCTTGGTTTCACATTAAATCCTTATACACAACATCCAACGTATATTATGACAAAAAAAATTTAAGTATAAACATCGCAAGAACAACCACCGTGACATTCCACGGCTCAAAGAGTAAAGAAGTGATGCATTCAGGAGAAAACACAGCCGTGACATTTCACACCTCGAGGCTCGAGGAGGAGAATTCACGCAATGATACAATTGTGTGACACTTCTTCTTTTCAAAGTTTTTTATTTTTGTTTTTTTAACAGAAACATTAGTGGCATGCCTAATCTTGATCTTAGCAAGAAGGACTTACGATATGTATTAAAAGGTTGCGACTACATTCTAGGTTTTTCTCTCAAATTTATTTATAGGCTTAATTGTACTTTGATACCCTCAACTATTTCAGTTTTTCAACTTACGACCTAAACTTTTTTTTTTCAAGTTGATACCCTGAATTTTATTTGGACAATAATGCTCCTGCCTAAAATTCAAAACCACCCCCCAAATCCTCCCCCTTCATCTCCGCTCCACCCTTCGGCCCCCCTCCCTCCCCCCCCCCCCCCCCCCCCCCACCCCCACCCCCGCGGCCACAACCCCTCCCCCCCCCCCCCCCCCCCGCGGCCCCCGCCCCCGTCCCGTCCGCAGCAACCCCCACCCCCCGCCCCCCCTTCCGGTTCCCCCCTTCAGCCCCCAGCAGCAACCCCCCTCTCCCCCCCCCCCGCCCCCCCTTCCGGTTCCCCCCTTCAGCCCCCAGCAGCAACCCCCCTCTCCCCCCCCCCCCCCCTCCCCCCCCCCCCGGCTCCGGCCACCCGCCCTCCTTTCCCGCCTCCACCGAAGAGGGAGGGAGGGGGGCATTGCCAGAGAGGAAGCGTGGTGGTGTGTGTGTGTGTGTGTGTGGGGGGGGGGGGAGGGCATGGGAAGAGAGAAAGAGGGAGCCAGAGGTAGTTTGGGGATATTTTGGATTTTAGGTATTAAGTTGAAAAACTAAAATAGTTGAGGGTATCGAATTGTTGAGTAAAAAAGTTTAGGGTATTAAGTTGAAAAACGAAAATAGTTGAGGGTATTAAAGTGCAATTAAGCCTTATTTATATTTGTCGTGTCAAATTATGTTTCGAGTATGGTTGCAAATGAGCCGAGCCGAGCCAAGCTTTTGTAAGCTTGAGCTTGGCTTGACTAGAATTAATCGAGTCAAACTCGAGCTTGATAAGTTTTTTATTTTAAAGCTTGAGCTTGGCTCGAGCTTGTTTATATTGAGCTTGAGCTTGACTTGGTTTGAGCTTGAGCTTGGCTTGATAAACAAGCTCGATAAGCTCAAAATCATGCTCGTTAAGCTTAATTTCAAACTCGCTCAACTTTATTTCAAGCTCATTAAGCTTGATTTCGAACTCTATTTCAAGCTAGTTAGGTTTGAATTCAAGTACATGTAATATTAAGAAATTATTTATAAAAAATTAATTAAATAAGTTGTTTAATATCAATTATTAAGGACATATAACTATATAATGCATACAACAATATTGTTATACAAACATATATAAAACTTAAATCCAACAAAGAAAAAAATGAGCTTCTAAACGAGCTAGCTCACAAGCTCATAAACAAGTCAGCTTGCGAGCTCAAACGAGCCGAGTACTTCTAAGCTTGAGCTTGGCTCATTTATTAAACGAGCTCGAAAATGAAGCTTGAGCTCAGCTTGTTTACTAAACAAACCGAGCTCAAACGAGCTTTTATCGAGCCGAGCTTCGAGCAGCTTTGCGAACGGCTTGGCTCATTTGCAGCCCTTGTTTCGAGCTTATTTGACACTAAACTGCTCATTAGCTTAAGGTTTCCGCACTACCAAATTGCTATTATTGATCGAACCCACGAGATAGTAACGGGAGCTAATAGAAGAAAGTTTCGCATCCAAAAGGAGGTCGGAGAGAACGGTTCAGGTGACTACCGGAGTTAATTGATGATGAAGGGTTTATTAGGGCTCAAATATGTTTTTTTAAAAATGTGATTACATTGCAGTTCCTCTCTCTAAAATTTATTTAAATTAAGAAACATACTTTTATGAAACCCAAAGTTGATCAATGGGCTAATCTATTGGGCTTTTTCTTAAGTTCTGAATGTATACATATGTTTGGAGTCTTTTTCACAAAGAAGAAAGAATCCATCCTCTCAAGAGGTTGCACTTGCATCTGAATGTTACAAAGTGCTTTTGGAAACAGTGAAGACTAGGAGTGAGTATTAGGTGAGCATATAACGGTTGAAAACCGAAAATCAAACTAGATCGAACCGAAATATGACAAGTGGTTCAGTTTTTCGATTATCAGTTCGATTTTAGATCTTCGGATTGAAAATTTGTAAATTTAACATAACAGTTCGATTTTTGGTTTTTGATCCGAGTAACCGAACCGAAAACCGATTTAATAATTTATCAAACTGTCCTCAATCTATATATACTAATATTTTTTCTAACCTGAGCGCACTCTCTTCTCCTATTCTTTATCAGTCATTCTTTGAGCACTCTCTCTCTACTCTCAATCTATATATACTAATATTTTTTACTCTATGTAATATAATAATTCATAAATACAACAATGACATATTTGTTCTAAATTTTGTTATTTAAATAGGCTCATTTGCTAAAAATTTGAAGGCCCGATACATTGGTCCATAAAATCGAACTGACTGAAAATCGAACCGAATTAATTTTGTTCGGTTTTGTTCGGTTTTTAAAAAAATGGTTCGGTTTTCGATTTTGAGAAATACGGTTTACAGTTATTTCGGTTTTTATATATTCAGTTCGGTTTGAACCGAACCGTTGCTCACCCCTAAATATTACTCGGTTTTGGAGCGAAAACCAAACCAAATAAGAGTTTCGGTTCGGTTCGATTTGGAAAAAAATTAATTAATTTGATTACGATTTTTATTCGGTTTTCGATGGAAACCGAATGAAATTTAATCGATTATATAATTACTTCCAATTTTATGTATATTTAATAATTAAAAATATTTATATTTTTGAGTATATTTTAAAAATAACAATTCTATAAATGTGTTTTAAAGTCAAATTTCGATAACTTAATAACTAGTCGAATTTTGGACCTAACTTTAAAATACGACAAACATATGTATAAAATTATATATTTTTAATATAATTTAATCATATTTCAACTTTGGTTCCGGCATGTTAAATAATAAAAATAGTCTAATAGTATAAATTGAATTGATTATCGGTTCGGTCTCGGTTATGGCTAATTTGGTTCGATTTTGAATTTCTAAAAATTCAACTTATTCAATTTTTGATTGTTTTGGCTCGGTTGAAAGCGAATAAACCGAACGCTCACCCCTAGTTAAGATGTTGCTTGAAAGGCATAAGTAACTTATTATTGATTTTAAAAAAAATTAATGTTAAGTCTTCGAATCTTTTACTATATTATTTTTTTGGACATATAGGTTCGATTCTCTTTTCTCAATCCACCGTTCGGACCAATTCCTTTTTTCGTGCTCTATTCCGATCAACCGTCACCACGATTCTTTTGTCGGACACAGGGCCGACCCTGAGGGTTGGGTTGTCCTATCCGGAAGTAATTTTGGTTGCCCTTTGATCTTTATTATGGACTGTTCCTAGAGTATCATCCGCGACAGGGTCATGCTAAGTCTAGAGCGTTGTCCTAGCAGAAAGGGGTTGTCCAAGTCTGAAGTCTTGACTGACTTACCCCTGGGTCGGCCCTGGTCGGACATGTCTGTGGCTACAGTTAAGCATGGCATGAAGGTGAGGCTGACCCCAAATTGCATTATGATTACTCACTCCATCCATCATCATGATTAAACCATTAACCCTAATATTACAACGACAACAACAACAACAAAAAAGAAGAAGAAGAAAGAAAGAACCTTAACATAACTAACTGTAGCCATTGCCAAATTGGTGGCGAGTGAGAGTGAGTGGTGTTTGGTAATAGACAGGGACACGAGTGACAGTAACAATATGTCTAACTTCTAACAATTAACAATTTCGTTAGTGCAACGACATCTCACCTAAACAACAACAACAACAACAACAAAGGAGGAGGAAGAAAGACAGACTATTTTTCTTTTATTTATTTTCCAATTATGTTATTTGGCTCTCAAAATATTTGGGTGATATCATCTCCCATTATATGGCATCTGACATGACAAATTTTAACCCAAAAAATTAATTACCCAAAATTTTTTAATCTTAATGTTAATATTAATATTAATATTAATATTAATATTAATGTTAATATTAATGTTATTGTTAATGTTAATATTAATTTTAATTTTAATTTTAATATTAATGTTAATGTTAATGTTAAGGTTAAGGTTAATTTTAATATTAATTATCATGTTAATTTAATGTTAATTTATTAATTTAATATTAATTTTAATTTAATATTAATTTTATTGTTAATTTTGTCATGTCAGCTGCCATGTCAGCAACCATGTCATCTGCCACCTGCCACATAATGGAAGATTGTATTACCTAAATTTTTTGGGAGCCAAATAGCATTTTTGTTTATTTCCTAAAGGGAGAGGAAAAAAAAATTATATACATGACTAGCTACTAAGTATTATATGACACCCTAAAACTTTAAACGCTAATTTTGAGAAAAGAGGGGGGTAAAACGTGATAGGATGCGACCGATAGATTTTCTAAACATTAGTTTTGAATATTATACGAGACCTTAAAACTAAAACAAATATTGAAATAGCATAAATTTATAACATATGCACGTATAAGAAGTAAAATGCTTGGTCGTCCGCGGGAGATGATCGTGTGCGTGCCAGCACGTCGTGTGTCACCGCCCCACTGGCCCTCCCCTCTGCCTTTGGGGCCCACGCCGCCTCCCATCCAATGAAACGATGACACATGGCCCGCGGTCCAAATCCGCGAACAACGTAGCATATTCCGTAAAAGAAACTACTATATATCCATGTGCGTTGCACGTATTTCATACATTATTATTCGAAAGATCAAAGTATAGCTGTCATAATTATTCTAATTTTTATTAAGGCTATTTAGGAAGACTAAAAGACAAATGTCTTAATTATTTGTACACATTACTTTATACATGCATGCATGACTATTTAGGAGGACCCAAAGACAATTCCTGTAATAAATTAGATGTCCCTATTAACAGGGCCGACCCATCGACAATACTTAGGACTTAGGCAACCCCCTTCCATAGGACAACTCTTTCGATTATTTAGTTTTCTTAGGACTGATCCAATCCAAATTCCGATTTAAATCTACATCTTTTTAATAAGGATGAAGGACAACCAAAATTAGCTTCGGCGAAGAGAACCCATCCTTGTGTACGGCCAATGCCTATTAACTTTAGTGAATAATTTTAATTAGTAATAATATAGATTTAAAAATAATCTTTCAATTTGTCTAACTTATTTTGAACTTGGGGAGATTGCATGGGAGTTAATTTAAAGTAGTTTGATTGGAAAAAATGGTGGGACTCTCTTTGTCGAACTTTCCATGGCATACACACTCATGTTGATAAGACTGACTACTTTTATTTCTTTCCTTCTGCCAAACCTATTATTCATTGCTAACGGTTTAGCAGCACAAAAGGAAAGGGGAAAAAAAAAAAGTTGATAGAAAAAGAGGAAAAAGAGAAAAGCTGTTTTTTTTTTTCAGTTTAAGAGCCCACACATTGTAGCTAGTCCCCTGAATTATTGGTTCAACTCTTCTTTCCATGGTCAAGAACATATCATATGCAATGATTATAATAATTTCCCAAAAAAAAAAAAAAAAAAAAAAAATTTCCACGCAAGAGGAGGAAAGAATTCGGAGATATTTAGTTTTACGGTCTCACATATACATGGATATTAGGGTTTAAATTTTGAATTGGGTCTCGAAATCACCGTTCACGTAGGCTAATGAACAGTGATTTCGAGATCTAAATTTTAATATCGGTGAATTTCGAAACACAAATTTTACTATCCATATATATGTGAGACCAAGAATTTATATGTTTAGTATGTGGATCTTAATAAATATTATTGGATCCAAACCGGATTGGTGTTGGTTCAGTTCAAATCGGGTCCGATTCACTAGGAGTCCACTTTGTCTCGACATGATCCAAATACGGATACATTCTTATGGATGGGAGAATCATAAGTTTATTGAACAATTACCTCTCTCTCTCTTTTTCCTCTTCTCAATCTTCCTTAGAAGTTTTTTCGATACGAAACTAAAGGAGGCTTTTTTATCCTAGGATTCTTCAACGACTATGTCCGAAGGAAATTGATTTAGACTCATGCATCGAAGATATATCATAGACTCTTACGTTCGTACCTTCGATACCTAGAACTCTCTACCATCTAGAATTATATTCAATGATTAATAAATAAATTTTTTTGGAAAAAACATAATATACATGAATTTTAAATTGTTTAGTACAAAATTTTGAGTTCTAGAGAAAAAATGCTTTTTATACGGGCACTACAAAAGTTTCTTGAGGATAGTTCAATGTTGGAACTTGTCCAATATTGTGGAACTTTTACTCAGGACAGCACATTACTTACTAGGAGCTGCCCCTCTTCCTCTCCACTACCACTCGTCACCGAGTTCAGTTGTCCCATATCCACGACTCAACGTCGACTCCATTGCCTCTCAAGGGATCCTTCACCAACTCCGATGCCACAGACTCCTCCTCGGAAGACTCCGACTCCCTTCCCCTTCATCGTGTCAAGTGCCATGTCCTCGAGATCGGCTTCAAAGTCGCCACCGTCAAGAACACACCCGAAAAACGAAGAAATTTCCATCCTCCAACTCTGGCGACCGGAAGCACTACCGCGGATTTCGCCGCTGAGATCCGTGACCCCAATCGGAAGAAGTGCCTCTTGCTCGGCACCTTCGACGCCACTGAAGAAGTCGACGATGAGTACGACCGAGCCGCCGTTCGGCTCAAGGGGATCAAAGTCGTCACCAACTTCCCCGACGGAGCCGATCTTGAAAGGGCTCCGTTGTGCAAGCCCCATCTTCACCGTTGCCCTTCGCCGCCAAGCAGACGCCGCCATCAACCTCCCTGTTCATTTAGGATTGTCAAAATTGTTGACAGTTCAGTATATTGATAGGACTGTCAAATTTTTTGACAGACCTAAAGATAACATGTTGTAAGAAATTTTAACAGTCATGTATATTGACAATATTTTTTCTTTATGACTGTCAAAATTTATATTAGTAGGACTGTCAAAAATTCTAGCAGTCCTAAAAAAATTGGACATTTTCGAGTATTTTTTTTTAATAGCAAACTTGTAAATAAAATTTTTTGGACAACCCTGAATAACTTTTACCATGCCTTTATAAAAAACCAGAAATAAGGTGTTTCAAACGAAGTTTGGCTAACAATTGTCAGAGAACAAAATAAAATGTTAATTGATATACAATGGTAGTGAAATATGGAGAATTGGGGATCATTAGTCATATTTCTTTAGATAATTAAATTTTTTTTTTCATTTTAAAGATTTAGTATAACATATCTATAAGGTCATGAGTACTAATCACCTATGTATTTTTTTCCCCACCTAATTAGCACTAACTAATTAAGGTCGTAAAATTTAACATTAGGAACATATTATCAATGTATGAATAGCACAAAAAATAATTTTGCATGGAGGGTGCAAATTCGGGTCCCAACGGTCACTTAAATAGATAGTCACTCCATATCTATACTACTATATAATAAAAACAATATCTACATTACTATATAATAATAAAAAATTTGCTTCAACGTAATTTTTTCTTCCAAATATATTCTTATCTAACTTTACTAATTAAATTATTTATTAAATTTAATAAGAGCAATTAGATAATTACATATAAAAAAAAAGAAAAATAATTTGCTCTTCCGGTGCTTTTGCTAATTTCAAGTACATAAAAAAGTTAATTAATAGATGGTTAAAATACCAAATAAATGAAAGAAATAATACGTCTCCGTGGCTCGATTTACGGATCTTTTGTCACCAAACCACGATCTTATATCTCTCCTCGGTAATCACAAAAACGACGAAAACCTAATCACATGAGTAAGACGAGTTATTATTAAAATGAAGGATGACAGTTTAATTATTTTTGGGATTATTTGCTTTCATAAGTTGTGTGCAACTGGAATTTTGTCTACCAATTGCAGGTGCTTTTCCTTCACTCCAAGCAAGGTCAGTTCTGCTGCTGGCTGCTGCTGCTTCTTTTCACTTTTCTACCTACAAAATTTCTTCTATTTTACACAACAACAAACTTCTCGTTGAAACATCTGTAAGCTCAAAAGCTGCACACACCAAACCTAACAGAGAAGTCATGAATATTACTGACAAGTACTTTATTAGGAAATAGACATTTTTGATAATATTATAAAATAACAATTATCGTATTTGCTATTAGAAATCACATCCTTAGTGCACCACATGTTGAACTCTATGTCAAGGCCGACCTGGAGTAAGCTTGACAAGTCATCGAACTTGGACAACCTCTATGATTAGAGCAATCCTCCCGTCCCCTAAGTCCCCACCTATCCGCCAATAGAGCATCTTCGGTCCACCACAACTCCTCCCTGTTAGTTGAACTAGCAATCCTCTATGTCCATATTTTGAGTTTCCATCAGAAATGCCTCTAGTAGCCCATGTGTCAGGAGAGGAACTCAAAATTCGAACTCCACGCCGTCGTTATAGAACTAGTGATATCTTTTCGGAAGTTGATATCACTTCAACATTTATAGTTTTCAGTTTGTTATAAAATTTTTTTGATATATTTTTCTCGAATCAAGGACAAAGGGCAACCAAAATTACCTTCGGCTAGGATAATCCAACCTCCTGGGCTGGCCTTGCTCCAGGTCACTACAGTCGTTCCTTAATTGTATTCACAGTCGTTTCTTAATTTAAGGTCATGATTCTGCCATCCAAACTAATAAACTAAAAAGAAAAAAAAAATTAATAATAATAATAATAATAATAATGAGTGGATATTGACATTTAGACTTGAAACTAATAATTGGGGGGTTGGGACCAGAAAGAGAGGGGAGATGGCAACAACACAGCTGGACAACGAAGCCACATGAGAGCTGGGCCCAACCTTTGTCCATCTCGACGTTCACATTGTGCATTACGTTTAGGGACCCAAAGTTCACGTTCCTTTCATGTCCGACACGTATCGGACACAAAACATATCAACATTAATACGATATTTATATATGTTGGGGTTACGTTGGGGACCGGCTCAGCTGTTTCTGGTCCGGTATTCCAACAATGTCCTTTCCTCTATGACATGTGGGTTCCATCGATCAAAACTAACAAAAGATCCACATGTCATATAGGGGGAACATGGTTGGGACAGCGGATCATGGACAGTTGATCCGGTCTCGTTATGTCGGGGTCTGGTTCATTAACTGATCCCACTTTATTTTCTTGGCGGAGATGTTATGTGCGTGGAGTCCGGATCTGTTGTCCGGAATTTACTGTCTTCATTCCTGTCACCCCACCTAGTTATCTCATGGGGCCCACCACTTAAAAAATAATAAAATCCAAAAAATAGAGAGGGGACAGGAATGAAGACATTAAATTTTGGACAGCAGTTCCGGACTCATGTATGTGTGTATTTCAATAAATGATTCTTCAATTACTGACTTGTACACATGATATTTTAATTCAAGTGATAAGTATGGTAGGGTTTTTTTGTGGCACAACGAACATATTTTGTTATCATTTTTCAGAGAAGTTCATTCAGAGCTAATCCCGACTTGATCATAAAGAAAGGACGCAAAGTGAAATAAACTTTAATATTACACTTTGCATGTGCGCACTCCGGTAGCTACGATCAATGTTGTAAAAATCAAATCGGACCAGCGGTTGGACCGGATTCAACCGGTTTAAACCAAAAAATCGGTCTGGTTCGACTAAAATCGGATCTTTTAAAGAACCATCGATTTTTTGTCAAAACCGGATTCAACCGGTGAACCGGCCGAACCGGTTCACAATTGAACCGGCCAATTTTGGTATTGTAAAAAAATTCAAAATAAATTATTATGTGAAATTTGGACCATTTGATTCTTTATTTGGTTTTAATCGACCTTATAGTTGTAAAATTAAACCGAACTAACATACTTATGACCAAACATAACTAAACCAAGAAGTAAAGACGGATATTTTACCTATTTGAACCAAACTAAACCAAGTCTATTGAACTCCAATTGAACCCGGTTGAATTCCAGTTGAACCCGGTCCGATCTATACTAAAAAATTTCGGTTCGATCATCGGTCCGATTTTTAAAACATTGGCTACGATAGTACTTTTGTCGTTTCGGCGAGGCAGCTCCGGCACGAGAGCTATGTTGTGCATGGACATCATCGTCGCAGGAGACTGACTGATTGTTCAGTTTTCATAACTGACCACGTCCAACACGCCATGAAGTTATTCATTTCTTAAGGCCGTCATTTATGGCTATCTTTAAGTAGTCGATTTACTTAGTAAGTACTCCCTCCGTCCCAAAAATATAGTCTCACTTTCCTTTTTGGTTTGTCCCATATTATAGTCCATTTCTTTTTATATAATGGATGTTTGTGGAGTAATTTACAATTTTAGCCTTATTTAAACTGCAATTATATCAAGATAAACTCTACAATTCTCTATGCATTTAAGAGTTGCATTTTGAAAATATACTTGAGCTTTAATGATTCAAACTAAAATCTAAAATTTGCCAAAATATTGCCTCCAAAATTCAAACTAAAATTTGTCAAAATATTGCCTCCAAAGTTTAATTTACATAGTAGAATGTGATGGCATTAAATAAACCCAATTAGAGATTTAATGTCATTCATTAACCCAATTAGAGATCATAATAAGTACAATAGGTTCATGCAAAATTCAAAACTTCTATAAGGGGCAAATTGGAGAGATTTTGTTTTGTTGGACATATTAATTGGATTTTCTTAATCTTGGTGAAAATAAAAATAAGACTATATTTTTGGGACGGAGGGAGTAACTGAATAATGTTAAGGTAGTTGATAATTTATTGTGTTCGAGAAGTTACATTGCAAATTCTATGGAACTTGCTAGTTCCAGAGAATACAACATGTAAAGGTCAAACTCTATGTTGTGTAATATTTTCGTAGCAGAGGTCTGGATGTCTTCGAAAATATGTCTGTTTCGTTCTCGCAATATATGTGTCAGACTGAAGATGCTAATCTAATATGCGCCTCCTTGAACCATCCCGCACCTTTATATATGCTTCTCAGCTTTCATCTGGGTAATAATATCCCCCAATATACCGGGCATTCGTACTCCACCCTAGTCTGTTGCATTGTGTCTGCCATATATCCCAGGAAGTACTGTACTCCAGAAATAAATGGCCAATAGACTCATTTGCAGTAGAACAGAGAGTACAGTATGGAGAAGCAATTTGTACCCCAAAGCGTATGAGTCTATCCCCTGTCAGTAGGCGACCTAGTTGGACACGATATATATATATATATATATATATATATATATATATATATATATATATATATATATATATATATATATGTTAGAGTGAGGCATATTCCTCCTAGAGGTTGCAGGTTCGAGCAATGGAGAAAACACATTTAATTCTTTGTGTAAGTGAGGACAACCAGAGTACATGCTGGTTGTGCTGCGATGCGATGCGGGTGGATACATGTTATACTATCATGAGTTCGGTATATCGGTGGTATATTGTAATGTATCATTGGTATACTTATAAATCGACGAATGTGAATTGGAATCGAACGAAAGTTGATTCAACTACAACATCACTACAGCATATCGGCGGTATACTGTTTCTGCTCTGTTTTTCAAAATAACGAGGGGGTGGAGGTGGGGAGGTTGGTGTAGGGTAGGATATGGTAGAAGTAGAACACATGAAAGATAGAAGGAACATAGAAGTAAGTACATGATATTGATAGGACATGGGAAAGAATCCATATTACATGCCTCGTGCATAAAGGGGCTTCCATTCCTTTTCCTTTTCAGGGGGGAGTTGGTGGTGTAATTAGGGTTTGCATGTGCTCTCTCTTCTCATGCTCCCTCTAGCTTTAGGTTCTCCTTAATTTACTCAAAATAAATCAAATCAAATTAGGTTAGGTATAAAATTCAAGAATATATATCTTTTCTTTTTCGACTCTCCTACAAGAATGGCAAAAAAGGCGCGTCTTGTTGTTTCTCTAGTAAAGGTTCGACACATATCATTGGTAACGAAATGTTGTTGGTAGCGTCCGTCGGAGTCGAATCCACACAACACTACAACTTGTTGGAGGATTTGAGTACGAATCACTCTGATACCATGTCAAAGTTTTCGTCACTACACCAACAGCTCAAAATATCGGTGAGAGAGTTAACGTTGTATTACTAAGTAAATGACCACTTGGTCGTAGATTTTGTTGCGGCGAACAAATTACCCTAAGGGGTACTAAGCATTATTCGATTTTAGATCGATAATTGAGCCGAATTGTATAAAATATTCGGTTCGATTTGAAAAAAGAGTTCGGCTCAGTTTCGATTACGTAAATACTTAAAAAAAGATATATATTTTCGATTTCGGTCTAAAATCGAAAATCTAATAAGACTTACGCAATTATATAATTATCTTAATTTTATGTGTATTTAATAGTTAAAATGTGTATATTTTGAAATAATAATAATATGGATGTGTTTTCAAGTCCAACCTTTGTAATTTAATAACTAGTCTAACTTTGGGCACAACTTTAAAATATAACAAACGTTTGTATAAAAACTATATTTTTTTAGTATACTTTAACCATAATTTCAACATTGGTTCCAGTTCATTAAATAATAAAAATAAAACAAATTGATATATCTAATTTCTGTTCTATTTCAGTTTTGAATTTTAAGAAGTTCGATTTATTCGATTTTGACTATTTGTGTTCGATCGATTAAACCGAAACGCTCGCACCTACTTGTTCCAATCACATTTTTTGTGTAGCCAAATGGGCTAATATTTCTTGGATGCAACATGATCCTATGTCCGACGATAAGGGATGATGATGTTGTGCCTACCATATTATATTAAACATAACCAAAAATAGAAATATTAATTTAACCTAAAAATAATAGCCATTATACTAACTACGTTTATTCAATGAAAGGTCAGACGTCCATTTAATGGAGAGAGAATACTAATCTACTTTCTTCTCACAAATAAAATAATCATAATTATAATCATAATCATCATCATCAATCCATTCTACTACATAATGTAAAAAAGTAAACTTCACCATAAAAATAAAAATTCCAAAAAAATCCTTCCATATATATGCTAATTAAAAAGAACTAGTATATATGCACGGTACACTTGCACGTATTTTATAATACTTGGAAAGAGAAAACAATATTTTTAATTTTTTTTTCTATACAAAATTGCATAACTATCCATATTAAATGTTACTAGTATATATGCACGTGTCTTACACGTATTTTATTATATTTGGGAAAAGCAAACAACCTTTTTAATCTTTTTTTCTCTATATGTAATTACATAACGATCCATATTAAATGTAATGAACAATCTTAGTTAGTATATATATAGATGAGGGCATTTTTTTTGAATAAATTTTTTTACGGTGAAGTCTACTTTTCTCATATGTAGTAGTACAGATGAACAATTTTAATCTTAATTTTTTTCTTTTTCTATACATACTTACATAAATATCCATATTTAATGAACAATTATAATTAGTATATATATAAGAACATTTTTGGAATAAAAACTTTCTCGTTGAAGCATACTTTTTTCGTTATGTAGTAGTATAGATAGATGAATAATTTTAATTAGTATCCTATTCTCTCTTCACGTGCTCCCTCTAACTTTGGTTTCTCCTTAATCTACTCAAATTTCTAAATCAAATCAAATTAGGTACACCAACAACTCAAAGATTAAGGTTATATTACTATGTAAATGACCATTTGGTCGTAGATTTTGTTGCGTTGAACAAATTATACTTAGAGGTCAGCATTATTCGATTTTAAACATAAATCGGCCCGAACCGAATAAATAATTCGGTTCGGTTTCAAAAAAAAAAAATTTGATTCAGTTTTGATTTTGAAAATACTAAAAAAAATATTTTGTTTCGATTTCGGGCCAAAATTGAATAAGGCTTAATGGAATTGTATCATTAAATTCAATTTTATGCGTATTTAATGATTAAAAATGTGTATATTTTAAAAATAATAAAATAAATTTTGAGTTGTCACACACTTATTTTGTCAAATTTAAGTTAAACCCTACTGAATTACCATAATATATGAAAATTTTCACTTTTAACGAAAATCATATATGGCTAACAGTCAACTCCTTTGACCAACATAAATAAAAGATAAATTTTGAGTTGCATTCTATTTATTTTACCACAATTAAGGTGCACCACACTTAAATGGGATAAATTTTTAGTCACTGACGGTTTACATTAAAAGTGAAGAGTTTCATACATTATGTAAGTCTGTGTGGTATGCCCTGAATTATGGTAAAACAAATGGGAAGCAACTAAAAATTTCTCAAATAACAATTATTATAAACGTGTTTTAAAGTCCAACATTGTAATTTAACAACTAGTCCAACTTTGGACACAACTTGAAATATAACAAATGTATGTACAAAAATTATATAGTTTTTTAGTACAATTAAAACACATTTCCAACTTTTGGGTTTGGCCCATTAAATAATAAAAATATTTAAACCGAACAAACCGAATAAAATAAACCGATTATCAATTTGGTTGTGGCGGATTTAGGTTCGTTCAATTTTAAATTTTGGATTTCGGTTTATTCGTTTTTGACTATTTCAGTGCAACCGACACACCTACTTATTCCAATCACATCTTTTGTGTAGCCGAATGGACTAATATTTCTTGGATGCTAACATGATTCTATGTCTGACGACAAGGGATAATGATGTTGTGCCTACCTTATTAAATTAAACATAACCAAAAATGGAAATATTAATTTAACCTAAAAAGAATAGCCATTATACTAACTTTGTGTGTAGAGAGGGAGATGCCCTCCTATTGACAAAACTATGTTTATTCAATGAAAGGTCAGACCTCCTTTTAATGGAGAGGTCATGTACTAATCTACAGTCTACTTGCATATCACAAATTAAAAATAATAATAATAATAATAATAATAATAATAATAATAAAGTTGTTTAATGGAAATGAAAGTCAATTTTATGACACGACATGGCATGATTCTCTCGTGCTCGTTAAATTTTGGGATGGTTGAATATTTAGGAGTAAATCTATGAGCTTTAATCAATGAGGGTTCGGATGCGGACTCTGTTGATTTTTTTTGATTTTGGTCACTAGTGATCCTGTCACGCTATTTCAAGTTGAGACAGATCACAGATATGTGCATTAATTTCAATATTTGAGTTATCATCTATTGTCGTTTATTTATTAAGTAAAGGGAATTGTAATTGCCAAGGAGTTATTTACAATATTCAAGGATTTTCAATATAGATTACCAATGCTATCCTCAATTTATTACAATTTTTAAAAATAAAATTTATTGTTTCCCTTATGAATGAAGGTTAATTTTGATAATCCACCTTGAAAGTTCTTGGATGTTGTAAAAGTCTTCTTGGCAATTGCAACTCCCTTAAGTAAATTATTCTGCTAGCAGTACTTTACTAGTGATTTTAGTCGCTTTCAATTTCTTCCAACCAACTTCACTTATATTTAGGAGTCGAGTATTCATCGACTTCTACAATTTATTTCTGAAAATTTCATAGACTTTATTCCACCGTTGGATTAATAAGTTGGAAGAATTTATTCATAATTGTCTTAATAATGCTCTTTCCGAAATATTACTTTTGAGTTCTCTCTCATCTATAAGAATAGGCTTCCATTTATTTTTTGTACCGGACCTAGTCTTCTTTTACGAATCTTAGTTGCTACCTGCTCAAAAAGACCATCTTTTTTTTCCTAAAACATTAATATTTTTCTCAAATTTTAGAAGGGATTTCTTATGACGGTCGTTTGTGATTAGTTTAGGGATTGATAAGTTTTTCCTAGAAATCAGTCATAAACTTTTTGGTAACAAGGTTTTATTGAAAATAAAAAAAATAAAAAAATAGTTCAATTTTGACACAACTTTTAAACTCAAATTACAACGTACTTTCACAAATCGTTTCTACTACTGTTGTTGATTTTCATTAATAATTTATTTTATCTTTCGTAATTTTTTCTTTTATGTTTCCTTTTCATTAATTAGGACGAAGATAGAAAATAAAAAAATTTGCATCAAAAATAAAAATTTATAAAGGCAAATGTTAAAGGTAATAAAAAATAATAATAATATGATACTACCAAAAAATTCTGTAGTCTTTACTATTTTAAGATTGTTAAAATTTTGACCATCCTGATTTCATATGGACTGTTAAAATCTTGATAATCATATATATATATATATATATATATATATATATATATATATATATATATATATATATATATATATATATATATATTCAAAATTTTGCAAATGACCTCTAGCCTAGTGGTTAAGAGAGATGCATGCGGCCCGAGTGGTCAGGATTTCGAATTCCAGTAGGAGCGATTCCGAAAACTAATTACTCTTGCTTCAAAAAAAAAAAAAAAAAAAAAAAAAAAAAAAAAAAAAAAAATATATATATATATATATATATATATATATATATATATATATATATATATATATATATATATATTCAAAATTTTTGCAGTCCTATTTTTTCGAACTATGAAAAATGTATTACTTTCAGGACCGATCCAGGGATAAGTCCGACAAGACTTCGGATTTGAACAACCTTTCTTTTCTTAGGGGCAAACTTGTCCTGTAAGAGGTCGGAGTCCCATGTGACTCTGCAGGATCAGCCTATAACAAGATCAAGGAAAAACTAAATTATTTTCGACTAGGACTACCCAATCCTCTTGGCTCTTGGCTCTTGGCTCGTCTTGATTGCCTCGGATAATTCTTGTAGTGCCGTTAACATTTAAGAGGTATTAACTTGGGTTGTGTTGTGTGCCTGTGGAGGGACCAGTTTACGCCAGCTATAAACTTGAAGGAGGTTTGGGGTTTGCTTCTTCCAATGTCCTTCATTGTAGCTTTCTTTCCTTCCTTCTCTTGGAATAAATAAAGAAAGCCCCTTTATTATTATTCCTTTCTTAATTTGTTTCTCTTCTCCATGTAAGAATGATACTCTCCTCTTCATATCATTATGCGTTGGATTGGATGTAGACTACACATACAATTCCATTCTCTTGCATGTGCACTTTAAAAAAATATTTGGTTTTTGGTTTCGAAATTGAGCGATATCAGAGTTTGAATTTCGAAATCACTGTTCACGTAGGCTAATGAATAATGATTTCGAAAACCAAATCATAACATTGATCAATTTCGAAACCCAAACCCTCATATTCATATCTGAGACGCTACGTTGTCCCGAATTTAGATCACGAGTCACGTGTCATTCTCTCATTGGGTGGAAATTGTATGGGCCCTGAAATTAGCGGAGGGACTAATGGAGTGGTGACACGGGACGTGCGGACACACGCGCTGCCACACACACACACACACACACACACACACACACACAAAAGAGTTGGCAATTTTGAACACCTCTCTCCATGTATCTTCCCATTCACCTCTAGTCCAATTCTAAAATGTCATATATTGGCTCAACCTTAATTTTTAATACTTAATTGGAATATTTTAACAAATGCACCCACTCAAAATATAAAAACTACTATATATCTCCATTATTTTAAAAAACTAATAAAAATTCTCATTTTTTTAAGAAACAATCAAATTTTCGATTAAAATAGTGGGGGTATATTTTATTTCTTTATTTGTTTCGTACAAAGAATGAGAGTAGTTCTTTATTATTTTAAAATAGTGGATGTATATACTAGTTTTTATATTTTGAATGGAGATATTTGCTACTCATCTCAACTATCCCTTTCTCATACTGACACATAGTATCTACTATTAATAAAGATTAAGAACTGCTATGTGACATTCCAAAATATTTAGAAATTGTTTTGTTGGTTATAAAATAACTACAATACTTTTGTTATAAATTTATATCAATTTTACTTCTTCTTTTTTCCAACTTGAAACATTGTCTGTATTTATGTAAACAAAAGTTGTAACAATTATTTCCAATTCCAACAACATTTGTTGCAACTAAAATAAGTATTTTTACAGGCAACTAAGCAGTTCCTTAGTATACTTCCTTAGTGTGTACAAAAAAAAGGTAGTTGGCATTACTAAAACAATTACACTATTTATAACAAATTATTTATGGACAACAAGGGGTAAAAATATATATCTTTTTGGCAGTTAGAGACATATCAACATTTTGCTATCCCTTAAAATCCATAAATGAAAAAAAAAAAAACATAGTATTTTGTTTTGGTAAAAGTACCAAATATTTCAAAAAAATTAACCTGTTTGATTATGACACATATATGATCAAAAGTATAGTTTGGAAATATATTAGATTTAGAGTTTTGGTAGATTTAGGCTAGTGATAAAGGTATTATATAAATTGTTAGGAGGCATCAAAAATTTTGATAGTCCTTGTGCTAGAACTGTCATAATTTTAGTAGTCCTGAAAAACTGCTAAAATTTTGTCAGCCTTGAAAACTTAAAATCGTCAAAATTTTGGCACAAATATTTCTTTTTAGTGCCTTTATCATTGACCTAGATTTATGCTTCAATTTTTTGAACTTTGCATATCTATGTAGGTCATGCGTGTAACTGTCAAGAGGTTCAAGTCTATCTGGAAGTCGGCAATCATCTGCCCAAGGTCTATTGTCCCAAAATATTTCATCTTCTATAAAAATATGGATCACACTGATTTTATAAAAAAAAAAATTTAACACCCAAATCGATGATATCCATATTTTTATAGAAAAGAAAACATATTTGGAACACGAAATTTGGGGAATAGATCTGCGTGAATCATTTAGTAACTAATTAATGGATTAATCTTATCATATTATATTTAATATGGAATTTACGTATGATTATTATGTTTTAAAGCACGTATAATGAAGAAAGATATCTTTAAGCATTCGTTAAGAAATCGCAATTAATAGAAGAAATATGATAGTGACAACAAAGTTGTCCATTAAAAAAAGAAAAAAAAAAAAAAAAACTATAATATGACATCTTGATTGCAATATGCACTTTATAATATCTACGACATAATCTAAAGTCATTGTTGATGTAAATATAAGTTACCAAAGAGTGTAGACAAATAGAGCTGATATAGATTACATGGTTTATTTATTCTACTACTTTTGCATGCATCCTCTTTACTTTAGCACTTAGGAAAGATATATAATCATTAATACTACTATTCCATATAATAAGTGAAGTCACCATTGATTTGAATTCCTAACCTAATATTGAACACTAAGGCCTCGTTTGGTTAAGGGAATTTGAGTTTGGGAAAGAAAAGTGATTCCTTTTCTATGTTTGGAAGCCAAAGAAAAGTTGTTGGAAAAGAAAAATGATTCCTAAGAGGTAGGAAAATAAGGGGGAAAGTAGTTCCTCCCATTTATCTAAGGAATCACTTTCCCTCCAACTTTTCCGCATTTATTACAAAAAGTTTTGATCAAAATATCCATGTTCATAATATTATTTACCATTTTTATCCATAATATCTTTTAGACAAAAATATTTCTAAGTAATAATTATTTTTATTAGCACGAGGGTATTTTTGAAAAATTGACTTGATTTTGTTTCCTTTTCTTCCAAACACCAAACACTATAATAAAAATTAAAGATATATTCCGGCTATAATCCCGATCTTTTCAAACACCGGAAAGGAAAGTTTATAGGAATTATAATTTCCTAAAGGAAAGGAAATACCAAAGAATCAGTTTCCTTTCCTTTCCATTCCGCGAACCAAACGAGGCCTAAAATAATATTTCAATAAAGTATGTTTGGGTATTAATCAGGTTAATCGTGACCGCTCGCGGAGCCCCGTGGGAGTCCCGTCGTCCACGACTGTTGGATCGGGCGGACGTGCGCACGGGCCCCACGCAGGCTCCATATATATACCCCTATGTTTTACACTTATTACACGGACTATCCAAGCTTTGAAACTAATTACACGGACACCCCATGTCGTTTATATTTTTTTATAGAAAAATAATAACACCGATCATCCTATGGTTAATAAAATTTATAAAGGAGAAGGGTTTGTCAGTGTAATGATTTTCAGAACAGCAATACTCCCTGTAATACTTATGAAATATAGGAGGGTCACTTAAATTAATCCAATAATTTATTACAGGTTTTGTTGTATCAATGATATCAATTGCGCAATAAATCAACGCTGAAAAAACAACACTACTATTTACAACAAAACATGGCACTCACTTCCTTTGCTTCCACTCCTCATGTTGCTAACGAGACGAAACAACAACAAAATGTGCAACACAACGCACCTAAAAGAGGTAATGTATATACCCATACCAAATTTGGATTACATAATTTACTTTTAAAAAAAGGCAAATTCTAAAAGCACTCCAAGTATTACTTGGAGTAGCCCTAATTTTTTCAAAAAATTTACAAGTTTGCCACTCCTATTTGTTATTTTAGGCTAGTCCAATTTTGTTTCAGGGCTGTTAAACATCTTGGCAGTCCTATGTCCAAACAGAGAGTTTAGATATGACTGCCAACAAAATTGACTGTCATATCTGCTCGTCGTCCGCGTCCGTGCGAGTGTCCGCTCCCCCGTGCCCCCCGTCGACCATCCTATGGTTAATAAAATTTATAAAGGAGAAGGGTTTGTCAGTGTAATGATTTTCAGAACAGAAATACTTCCTGTAATACTCATGAAATATAAGAGGGTCACTGTAATTAATCCAATAATTTATTACAGGTTTTATTGTATCAATGACATCAATTGCGCAATAAATCAACGCTGAAAAAACAACACTACTATTTACAACAAAACATGGCACTCACTTCCTTTGCTTCCACTCCTCATGTTGCTAACGAGACGAAACAACAAAAAAATGCGCAACACAACACGCACCTAAAAGAGGTAATGTATATACCCGTACCGAATTTGGATTACATAATTCACTTTAAAAAAGGCAAATTTTAAAGACACTCCAAGTTTTACTTGGAGTAGCCCTAATTTTTTCAAAAAAATTACAAGTTTATCACTCCTATTTGTTACTTGAGGCTAGTCCAATTTTGTTTCAGGACTGTCAAACATCTTGGCAGTTCTATGTCCAAACAAATAGTTTAGATATGACTGCCAACAAAATTGACTGTCCTATCTGCTCGTCGTTCGCGTCCGCGTCCGCGCGAGCGTCCGCTCCCCCGCGCCCCCGTCGGCATCCGCTCCCCCGTGTCTCCACGCTCCCGCCAGCGTCCGCTCCCCCGGGGGCGTCCGCGACCCTGTCGGCGTTCGCGTCCCCGCACCCCCGCGCCTCCGCCGGCATCCGCCGCTGGAGAGTCTGGGACTATGCTCAGTAAACTTGGGAGTTGGACAGTCCCAAAAAATATTCGGAACTGTTACGAGTAAAATTCTACTAAATTGGACTGTCTCTTCAAGTACAAGTTGGAGTGTCCTTAGAATTTGCCCTAAAAAAAAAAAAAAAGGCTAACTCACATGAGCAAATTGGCACTTGGTACAGGGTAAGTAAACCCACAAAAGAGCCCCCCAAAAAAGGGAGGGAGATTAAGATAGCTACCAAAGGGGGGGACAGTTAACAGTGTCAGTGTTACCCCTACCAATAGCAGAGGGGCATTTTGGGAAAGATTACTTCTCAAGTCTCCTTCCCCATTCCTTTCTCTCTTAGCTCCAAACACCAATAACATGATAGCACTTGTTGCTGCTGCTGCTGCTGATAGTAATTTCTTTTGTTGCATATAAGCGCTCTCCACTCGTAAGCAATTTTTATTGCCAAATTTATGGTTTGTTGTTGTGGTGGTGGTGGTCGAGAGAAGAGTGACAGCCAGGGATGACAATGGCGGAGCACCACGGGGAGGACTGCTGCGTGAAGGTGGCGGTGCACATCAGGCCCCTCGTCGGCGACGAGCGGCTGCAGGGCTGCAAGGACTGCGTCGCGGTCGTGCCCGGCAAGCCTCAGGTTCGAGATCTGCTGCGTGTGTGTTTTTTTCTTCTTTGGGGGACTTTGGAGAGAATGATTGTATCGTCTAGGTTGTATTGGCAATGTTTTTTTTTTTTTTTTTTTTGCTTATAATTTCATATTTTGCTTATAGTAGTGATTGTTGTTTCGATTTAGGTTGATTGTGGGTTTTTTTTTTTTTTTTTTTTTTTGCTTATAATTTCATATTTTGTTTATAGTAGTGATTTTTTATAGTAGTTATTGTTCTTTCGATTTAGGTTGATTGTGTTTTTTTTTTTTTTTTTTTTTTTTTGCTTATAATTTCATATTTTGGTTATAGTAATGATTTTTTATAGTAGTGATTTTTTGTTTCTTATTTACTTTTTTTTTTCTTCATATATATATATATTTCATATTTTGACAATGTAGAAAATAAGATTTTCACGGGAATACCCAAATTATTCCGATTCTAATTTTTTGCTCCAATTTTTTTTTTATATAAAAATAAATTTACGATTTTTTATTATTAAAGTGTTCTTGCAGGGAATACCCTTGATTATCTTCTTCTTCTTCTATATTCTATATGGACCATTTTGGATGTCTTATTTCCACTCAAATGCATCAAAGTCGAGTCAGAGGCTCACACTAATGCAGGATATGAGGAGAGTTAGAGAAGTACACACGCGCCTTACTTACTCCTGAGATACAGAGAGTTGCAGTTGTAACTCAAACCCGTACCCTCCAGGACGCAAATGCGATGATTTGTTAATTAATTAGGCCGAAACGGGTGTCCAGTCGAGATATAGTTTCTTGTACACCTTCAGTTCATATCATTTCAAGTTTCTATGGGCATCTTAATCTCCTGTTGTCTTTACCGTTCATTCATAATCATCCGAGACATTTTTCTTTTTCCTGAATTATATATATATATATATATATATATATATATATATATATATATATATATATATTGTTTGTTGCACATCGAGTTGTGGTGTACTGGTAACACCACCGTGCATCGGAGGTGAGGGCTGAGTTCGAGCCCTCCCTCCCACGGAGGTGGCTGGGTGGCGGTGGCCACGGCCTCCGGGCCAAGGTCGGGTGGAGTCGTCCACCGGCTTTGGTTTTTTAGAAAAAAGAAAAAAAAAATATATATCTTGTTTGTTGCTCATGGGATTTTTCATTCTTCGGGAAATGATAGCAGCTCTGAACTGAAAAAAAGAAGAAGATAATTTGCAATCTGTATGCTAAATAGTCGTTATTAGTTCTATTGAATTCGATACTCTAGATATTTCTCTGAAAAGCTCTCTGTGTTCCACCTATTTAGTTAGGGTCTACTTGGCAACGGTGTTTTCACTGGTTTTGAGGAGTTTTTGAACCGGCCGTTTTATGAAACGTTTAAAAAAATCCCTGCTTGATCGATAGGTTTTGAGAGATTTTATTATTTTATTCCATTTATATCCTCACCAAAAATATATAAACGTAATTACTAATTATAAATATTCTGCCTTTATTTTCTCTTTCTCATCTTTGTTTCTCTTTTACTTACTCCAAACTACGGTTCTTGTTTTTCCGATAGTCTCTCCTATCTTCATCTAGACAATCATTCTTAAAATAACTATTTTCATCCAGGCGATCATCTTATAAATCCTTAATCCATCTAGATTACCGATTTCATGGCAAACTCATCTAGATTGTTATAAATAAATTAGAGTTTAGACCCTGTATTTTATATCAGCTTAGAATTTAAGCCCCAACATGTCCAATTGAAAAGTTTAGACCATGAATTTTTATTATTTGGTTCATTTTTCCCACTATGCCCTTTCTAGTCTATATATGAAGGTTTCATTGTTAAGAATGGAAGGGAGGGTACAATGGAAAAAATAAAATCAATAATAAAAATCTAGGGTCTAAACTTTCTAAATGGATAAGTCAGGGCTTAAACTCTAAGCTGGTATAAAATCTAGGTTCTAAACTCTAATTTGCCCTATAAATAATGAGTTTGCCATGAGACTGTCGATCGTATTGTCTTTACATGATTTGGACTTGGAGTTATTTAATGTGCTCTAACATGACAAACTCATGAAATTAGTAAACAAGTTTTCGTTTAAACAAGAGATCATTTCCAAGACATTCATTTGAATATTGAGTTTGCCAATAATCCTGCATCAAGCAGACTTCGGCATTAGTATGAAACTTTGGGAGAGCTTTTATTTATATATATGGACGTATTTTTATTCTTGTAAAAACTTTCAAAACCGCTAGTTAATGAATTATCAAGCATGGGTTTGACTAGTTTAAATATAGCTACTTAAAATCACCCAAAATCGGACCCCTCATAACTGCTACCCCAACAATGACCAAGCAGACCCTTAAGAGCTTAGCATGTATATAATTCACAAAATCCGAGAGTCGTACTTAATTGATTCCTGATGCTTATGATTGCAGGTGCAAATTGGCACTCATGCCTTCACTTTTGATCATGTCTATGGAAGTGCTGGCTCTCCATCGTCTTCTATGTTTCAAGAATGTGTTTCCCCACTCGTTGATGGACTGTTCCAAGGATACAATGCCACTGTTCTTGCATACGGTCAGGTTGAGTTCACACCCATCATTTAGTTTAGAAAAATATTTATTGGTTTAATTTTTTTTTTAATATAAAGCAGGAAGAACTTGAAGTATCTGACATGTTCTATGATGTCTCACAGACGGGTTCAGGTAAAACATATACCATGGGAACCGGATGCAAAGATACTTGTGAAACAGGACTTATCCCTCAAGTCATGCATGCATTATTCGACAAGATTGACAGTTTGAAGCATCAAGCTGAGTTTCAGTTACGCGTCTCTTTCATCGAGGTATCATGAAAATTTCTTGGGTTTTATCATAAGTTTTATTTGGTTATTCTGAAACCAATCCTTTTATTTTACTATATTTCAGAATCTTCTAACAAATTTCTCAATGTGCATTCATATCTTACCCATACTTTGCAGTATCGGCCGATATCGATTTGATACGGTCGATACTGATACGGTGTGGCATGTCCTGATCTGATACCGACCGCTACCGATACTTACCGATACCAACGTTGGGAGTCTTTTTCCCAACCAATTTGGTAGAGAAAATTAATTGAAAAAGATCATTGAACAAGGGTGTAAAAGCATAGTAAAGTTTTGAAAGCATGTAAATGACGGAAAAAAAAAAATTGTTATAGGTAAATCAATCAGTAAGGGTCACTATTATTTCATTCAATTTCAAAACTATTAAAAAGCAACACATAAAATACTTAAATTATGCCTAAATATATAAAATATTTTTTAATTTTTTTAATTTTTTTTAATAATTATTTGTTTTCCGATACCAAAAATTACGATACTCCGATTGAAACTGTCAATACTACCGATAACGATACTTATAGGAAGTGTCCGATACCGATACTGTGAACCTTGATCTTACCCTCATATTTTGTTTCTGGACTTCTACATTTATTATCATCATCTTTATACTGCAAAATAATAATCATCTGGTATCATAATATCTATGTTTTGATTGTGAAGATCCTGAAAGAAGAAGTGCATGATCTGCTGGATCCTGCATCTCTTGGGAAAGTTGAGGTTGGCAATGGTCACACGGGGAAGATCACAGTGCCCGGAAAGCCTCCTGTGCAAATCCGTGAGGGGTCAAATGGAGTCATAACACTTTCTGGATCCACTGAAGTTGATGTTAGCACTAAAAAAGAAATGGCTGCATGTCTTGAGCAAGGCTCATTTAGCCGTGCAACGGGAAGTACTAACATGAACAACCAGTCAAGGTTAGCACCATATCATATTCTAATGAATTATCCATTTTTTTCCTTTTGTTTCTACTTTCTAGTAGTTATATAGTTCAAAATAGATGTTTTGAAATTCCCTCTTAATTGCCTACCATATTTTTTTCTTCTCATTAGTGATCGGCATCAGTCACTAGTATGCAATGGTGGCTGGTAGTCAATGATTCGCAATGTATAAAGCAACTATACCCTTGAGCATGGTGATGAATTTAGAATAGATTGAAGTTCGTATGTGTTAATAACGTGAAACCCCAAGATTTAGTTCTACATCTGATACCCTTGACTCGCAATGTATGAAGCAAATATGCCCTTGAGCATGGTGATGAATTTATAATAGATTGAAGTTTGTATGTGTTAATAACGTGAAACCCCAAGATTTAGTCCTGCATCGGATATGAGATGATAGTTTGACTGGATTATATTTGAGTGTTTATGTCTCATGCGGGTTAACCATTTTGGCAAGTGGACCAAGTGATGATGCACATGTAGTATCCTGCCCGGCCCGGGGCATGATACTTTGTTACTCTCAAAAATCTGTATAAGGTCAATAAAGATGACTTGATTGGTTTCCTGTGGGCAATACACTAGTCCAGTTCACTGCAAGAGTATAACTTCTGTTTCCTTTTATATAACAGTCGTTCACATGCCATTTTCACCATCACCTTGGAGCAAATGCGTAAACCTGACAATGTTTTTACTGCTGATGGTGTTCCGATTGAGGATATGACTGAAGATTGTCTATGTGCGAAGCTCCATTTGGTAGATCTTGCAGGATCGGAACGGGCTAAGAGAACAGGTTCAGATGGCTTGCGGTTCAAGGAAGGTAGTTTAATGTTCTGATACTCTATCTGACACCGACTCTTTAGAGATCTCAATACAGAATTCCTCTTTTCAAATTTGTTCAGGGGTTCACATCAACAAGGGGTTGCTAGCACTTGGCAATGTCATAAGTGCTCTTGGGGACGAGAAAAAGCGGAAAGAAGGTGCCCATGTTCCTTACCGAGACAGCAAACTTACTAGACTCTTGCAGGTGAGTTATTCTTGTTTTCTACTATATAAGTTATGATAAAGATATTTGCAACACAGAGTAAAGATACAAGTAGCAAGTAACTGTCTGTAACTTTCTTCTTGAGAACCCTTGGTCAGTTATTCCCATAAAGAAGAATTACAGACATGCTGACCACTATGTAATCTACAACTTGGACTTCATATCGGGCTTGCTATTATTGCCGGCAGGCCACCAGCTAGTTCTGAGTTGTTTGTAATCACAGCTATCTACTAAGCTTAGTCACAGAATCCTGCACCAACATATATATATATATATATATATATATATATATATATATATATATACAGCTAGTTCTGAGTTGTTTGTAATCACAGCTATCTACTAAGCTTAGTCACAGAATCCTGCACCAACATATATATATATATATATATATATATATATATATATATATATATATAATATATATATATATATATATATATGAAAACTTGCTGTTTGGAAGTTCTCTTTCCTATGTTTATGACCTGCAGTTCAAGTATATATATATGAAAACTTGCTGTTTGGAAGTTCTCTTTCCTATGTTTATGACCTGCAGTTCAAGAAGCCTAAACTATAGTGACATAAATATGATCTTGCTACTTCTTTCCTTGAGAAGTAAACAATATAAAGCCTGCATCTTTAAGATCCCAGAACCAGTCCTTGCTTTGAATTATTTGCTAATCTTGTTGAAATATCTTGAATTTCATATGAAGACATTTTAATTGTTCTTGGCATCTTGTTAACCCAAGTTTGAGCTAAGCGGAAAACAAAAATATGTGGTTGCATCCGACGCTTGAGGGCTTCTTAAATCTTTACTATGAAAAGAGAAACATATCTTACATTATCTCCTCTGGAAAATGGTATAAAAGGGCTTCTTAATTCGACGACTTATTTTTTCTGTCTATTTATCTAAATTCTTCCTTTTTGGCAGGATTCACTTGGTGGAAATAGCAGAACTGTAATGATAGGTATCATCTTTACACAGTTTTCCTTTCATAGTGATGATTTTGTTGTTCACTATGCCACTTGCCTCATCATTCATTCATTTATGGAGGGATATAGGTTTAGCATGCCTTCTTTCTTTACATTTGAATCATTCGGGTAGAACCAACATACCTCCCCGACACGAGTTAATTCATATTTATAATGGAGGATTACAAGTACAAAGATGACAAAATCCATGAAACCCCAGAAAATCCAGATTCTATCTGTCCAAACCAAACAAAACCAGGATTTCTGTTCTGTGAGGCCATAATTTGGTTCTGTTTTGATTTCTGGAGAACTCTTCTCCAACAGCTAGTTCAAATTGCACTTTGTTTGCATCCGCTATAGAAGTTATCTGTTATCATAATAGATCAATGATGGCTATCGAACATTTTTAACTTATGTATCCAAAATGCTGCGTAAGTGACTGTTGAGCTGATACTGAATGTGTTACTTTGTCCTTTGTTTGTCCTGCCTCTACTTCCAGCCTGCATCAGCCCCGCAGATATCAATGCAGAGGAGACCCTAAACACGCTAAAGTATGCTAATCGTGCTCGGAACATTCAGAATAAGCTCATTGTGAGTTAAACACTTGAGTGACCCTTCAGTTTTTCAGTTTCTAATGTTGTTAGACATGAAACCCCTTTTTGTCTTACATGGAAGTGCATTCCTACTCTTCACCCTATCTCTTTTCAGGTCAATAGAAATCCCATGTCAAATGAGATGCTACGGATGCGGCAGCAGCTTGAATTCTTGCAGGCCGAGCTACTTTGTGCCCGTGGTGGAGGAGCTTCAACAACTGATGAAGTTCAGGTATCTCATCAAACTATAAATTAGAAATTAAATTTCAACATCACTAGCTGCTGCTTCTCTTGGACATAAGAAAGTAAATCTATTACATATTTTATTATGTAGGTTTAAGTTCATCACATGTTCTATCATATGTGCAGGTTCTCAAAGAAAAAATCGCTTGGCTTGAAGCTACTAATGAAGATCTTTGTAGGGAACTCTTTGAGTACCGCAACCCAAACGATCCAAGTGATCTCTGCGAAACAGATGTTCAAGTATATTCCATACTTATTCTCCGTAACTTATTTTCTAGTCTACTTTTGATTTCTGTTTCATTGTTGATACCTGTTTAAGTATATCTGGTTACTTTCCATGGTCTACTTGAAAATGTGGCAAGGTTTTTGGTAATTAGACTACTTTGTGCTTAACGTTTCAGAAAGCTCGAACATGTTTTGTGAAACCAGAAGGATTGAAGAGGAGCCTACAGAGTACAGACACATTTGATTACCGAATGTCTGAAGCCCTAAGAGGTAATACATCTCTCTTTGATGGTGTAGCCTTTAGAATAGTTTAATTTTTTGTATCCATGTTTCATCCATCGGAAATAGGAAGGATTAGGGCTGATGCAGTTTATTAAGACCCATGTTTAATAGTTTATAAATTTCTTCTTTTCATCAGCTGAAGATAATTCCAAAGAAATTGATGAAGAAGTGGCCAAAGAATGGGAACACACAATTTTGCAAGATTCTATGGGCAAGGAGTTGAATGAATTAAATAAAAGGCTTGAGCAGAAAGAGGTAATCCAAATAAAATAAATTAGCAATTTATTCTTGTTCTAACATGTTAAAGAACCTTCTTGCTGAAATACTGTTCTCTATCTGTGAGTTGTGATCTATGCACAAAATATTTATGCATTTCTGGAGTAACAACTCCTTTTTTTTTTCTAACTTATGAATATGAAGAGTCTGTTTCTTTTGACAAAGCAGCCTCTACCCTTATGCAGATTAAATTTTTGATTGAGATATTCACATAATATTGAACCAACGTTTCATATGCTTAACACTGTCAGTCTTCCAACTGATTACCTAAACATTTGCTTATCTTCTGACACTTCACTGCCGATGATTTCTCATCCTTGTGCCCATCTAATGCAAGAGATATTGTAGTGTTGAGAGTCAATAAGGGACTTTTAGTCCCACATCGGAATATGTAGTATGTAGAGGAGCTAGACTCCCTATAAGTAGTGAAGTAGTCCATCAATAAAATTATCCAACTATTATTTTCTACATGGTATCAGAGCCATAACTCTCTCTTTCTCTCTCTCTCCACAAAACAAAATTTTTCTTCCCCCCCGGCCGCCGACCCTACGCTGCAACCTCCCCCCCTCCCACCGGCTACCCCAGCCCCCTTACCCCAGCACCCACCTCCCGCCCCCCTGCCAGCACCTACCGCCCCCCCTACAACACCTCCCGCCCCCCTGCAAAGCCCCTCCTGCCCCCCTGCCAGCCCCTCCCGCCCCTGCAGCACCTCCTGCCCCCTGCCAGCACCTCCCGCCCCCCTGTAGCACCCGCCAGCACCCCTGCCAGCAACTCCCGCCCCCCTGTAGCACCCGCTAGCACCCTCCCGCCCCCCCCCCTCCTAACCCTAGCCTCTCTTGCAACGGAAACCCTAACCCTAGCTCTAGCAGCCCCATCCAAACCCTAACCCTAACCCTAGCCGTCAAAAAAAAGAAAAAAAAGAAAAGAAAAAACAACGGCGTATTTCGAAGACGAGTCGAGATGTCAAATTCTTTATTTGCACCGACTCTGTTCCTAGATTGCGCCGTTTGGAACTAACAAATGTTTATTTTGTTATTCCTCCTTCACATCGGGATCTATACAGAGACTGATCATGTCTTCTCTGGTGTCCTGACGTGTTCACTTTACTTGCGCGTGCCGGTGCTGGCCAAGTTAGTAGCGCATTCGTAAAGTCTGAGACGTCGAAGAAGACGACGAAGATGAAGAAGACGACGAAGTTGGAGAAGTTGCCGACTCCGACGTCCAAGAAGCCGACGAAGACGACGAATCGGGTTCACAGTTGAAGAAGCCATGGATTCGATCAGTGGCAAACTGACGGCCGACGAGATGAAGGCCTTGGTTGATGATATCTTATCAAAAAGATTAATCGAGGTAACCCCACGTGTGATTCATACTGATGTGGATCCGTCCCCTTACAAAATGGGGAAATTGGAGAAGCTGGAGACGAAGTTGGAAGGAACGTCCAACTACTTGAAGTGGTCGCGGCAGGCGATGCGGACACTGAAGGGACGTGGCTTGGTTGGCTATGTCACTGGCCAAGCCAAGGCGCCAGCCGATCACTCCGCCAAGGAGTTTGCTGTTTGGGAGATTGTCAACAACGTCGTGGCTGGGTGGTTGACTGCCTCTTTAACCGACCAGGTGTCGGGCAATGTCGAGGCAATGGAGGCTGCTGCTGATATGTGGCAAACTCTAAAAGATATGTACTCCGGCTCCGGCAACCCTATGCGAGTCTTTCAACTGCAAGATGAACTCGATAGGGTGGCCCAAGAAGAACGTACCATCTCTGAGTACGCGGCCCTGTTGAAGAAGTACTGGTCTGATCTGGATCATTATGATCCTCTTGGGATGGAAGATGCACAAGTCGAACCGGCATTCGCGAAGTACTTTCAGACGTTCCTGGCTTATATTTTCCGACAACGTATGATGAAATTCCTGAAGGGACTACACCCTGTATTTGAGCAGAGACGGAATATCCTCCTATCCCAACCCACGCTTCCGACCTTGGAAGAAGCTATCGCTGTTATGACACAGGAAGAAGCTCGACTAAAGTTGATGCCCAACAAGGGATCCTACCAGGGGGAGCAAGCCTCAGTTGACAAGTCTGCCCTTGCTGCCTTCAATCAACCTCCATCTATGGGTGGTGTTTGTCACAATTGTGGTGACTCCGGACATTACATCCGCTTTTGTCCAAAACCCTTGCGCAATCAGTCTAATAAACGAGGACGGGGTCGTGGAGGCCGACGTGGTGGAAGAGGAGGATATACTGGTAGAAGGGGCGGCCACAAAGCAAATCTGGCGGAAGAAGGGGGAGAGAATCAACTGGCTGAAATAACCCCGCTTGAGCGGGAGTTCCTTGAGAAGTTGCGAGGCACAAAGCTGGGTTCGGCCGACAGTCCTGGGGCGTCTTCAACCTCGGGAGATCACATCACTTGCTTTGCCCAAACCAGCAACGATGATTCTGCACGTGCTCTTGCATCTATCCATCAGCCAGGATGGATTATGGACTCTGGGGCATCTCGCCATGTCACGGGGTCCCGTGGTGCGTTTCGGGAATATACTCTCCTACCATTGCCGGAGAGTATTCAGACCGCTGATGGTACATCCAGCCCTGTAATGGGTAAAGGCACTGTCGCATGCACCCCTTCCATCACTCTAACCAATGTCCTTCATGTTCCGTCTTTTCCTGTCAATCTTCTATCCATTAGTGCCATTATACTTGATCTTAACTGTACTGTTTCCTTTGACATTCCTCAGGTGACTTTTCAGGAGAAAGGGACAGGACGACGACTTGGGACTGGCACATGGCATAAGGGGCTGTGGTATTTAGACAGGACTGGACTGGACAACGCATTGGCATCCTTGGTAGCAGACGCACAACCAGAAGCTTCCTGTCGCAGTGTTGAAGCCGACTTGCTACTCCACCACCAACGTGTCGATCATTCCTCTTTTCCAGTTATTGGTCGAATGTATCTGTCCTTATATCAAAGGGCTAATAAAGAGAAATTATTTTGTAATGCCTGTGCTTTGGGAAAACATACCAGAAGCTCGTATGTGAGCACGGGGAATAGGAGTTCAGCTGCTTTTGACATGATACATTCGGACGTATGGGGCCCTTGTCCTACAACCGGGATTAACGGCTTTCAATGGTTCGTCACCTTTATTGATTGTTATACCCGCGTGACATGGGTCTACCTTCTGAAGAATAACAGTGACGTCCTTGAGGCCTTTCAGGACTTTCATCGACGAGTGGAAACACAATATGGCGCTAAAATTAAGTGTTTCCGGTCCGACAATGGGACGGAGTATACTAATAAGCGGGTTGCTGAGTATTTTTCCACTCATGGAATACTTCATCAAACTTCATGTGCTTATACTCCGGCTCAAAATGGTGTGACGGAACGAAAGAACAGACACTTGCTGGACGTTGCACGGACGATGATGCTGGCTATGAATGTCCCGAAACACTTCTGGGGGCAGGCTATATTGACGGCCTCTTATCTCATCAACAGAATGCCATCTCAGGTATTGGACTGGAAGACGCCATTAGAGATACTTACTGGAGCAACTACATACACTGTTCCACCAAAAGTTTTTGGATGTGTATGCTTTGTCCAGGATAATCGGCCAGGCGTTGGCAAACTGGATCCTCGGGCAGTTAAATGTGTCTTTGTCGGTTACACGGCGACTCAGAAGGGATATGCCTGTTGGAGTCCAGTCGAGCGGAAGATGTTTGTCAGCATGGACGTTACATTCAGAGAACTCGAACCATACTATGGTTCGGATGAAGGTTCAGCATTTGGTGACACACCTAACACAGATGGTGTTCGATGTGAGGGAGAGATAATAAGTCCAAATGTGGTCGTCGGATCGATTCCGTGTCCGGTTGTAGAAAACTGGACGAAAGGGGGAGAGCACAGTGACTCAGATACAGAGAATGAAGAAGACGATACATATGTTACGCAGGGGGAGCAGCAGACAAGGAAAAATGAGCTCCAAGTCTACAGAAGGAGACAACAGAAGTCCAGTACTGTGCCTATGCCGTGCCCTGTGCCTACTGTACCAAGTCCCTCGTCTACTCCTGTTCCAACTCCTGAAGATGTTGCCCCCGCACTGAATCACTCGGATTCTGATGCGGATCTCTCCGACTCGGATGGTATGATCTCTCCACCACCTATTGCTCCCTTAAGGAGATCTTCTCGCATCAATGCGGGTAAGGCTCCTGCTCGTTTTGATGACTACGAACATGACATTGCCAACTTCTTGTCTTATTCTAACATTTCTTCGAATTATCGAGCCTTCATTGCATCGTTAGACTCTACTTCGTTGCCCAAGTGTTGGCAGGAAGCAAAGAAAGATCCAAGGTGGAAAGCTGCAATGATGGAAGAACTTGGGGCACTGGAGAAAAATAAGACATGGGAGCTGGTTCCATTACCCAAAGGGAAGAAAGCTGTGGGATGCAAATGGGTGTACACAGTGAAAGAGACGCCAGAAGGAAAGGTCGAGCGATACAAGGCGAGGTTGGTTGCAAAAGAATTCACACAGTCATATGGCATAGACTATGATGAGACGTTTGCCCCAGTAGCAAAAATGAACACCGTGAGAACTCTGGTCTCCATTGCAGCGAACTATGGGTGGAAGTTGTACCAGCTGGATGTGAAGAATGCCTTTCTTCATGGAGACCTGCAAGAAGAAGTATACATGGAGCTCCCGCCAGGGTGCTACGCGACGGAATCAAACGGAGGGACGTCGCAAGGAAAGGTGTGTAAACTGAAGAAGTCGCTATACGGGCTAAAGCAATCTCCTCGAGCCTGGTTTGACAGATTCAGAAAGGCTGTTACAGGCATGGGATACCGTCAAACAAATGCAGATCATACGGTCTTCCTTCAGCATGCAAGAGGCCACATCACTATACTTGCTGTATATGTGGATGATATAGTGATCACAGGTGATGATGAAGTCGAGATCACTAAACTGAAGTCAAAACTCGCGAAGGAGTTTGAAGTGAAGGATTTAGGAGCGACGAGGTACTTTCTAGGTATCGAGGTGTGTGAAGGTGAACAAGGAATTGTTCTCTCACAGAGAAAATACACACTAGATCTGCTGAAGGAGACAGGGATGCTGGGATGCAAAGCAGCGGTCACTCCAATTGATCAGAAGTGCAAGTTGGGAGCAGAAGCAGGAGAGCCCGTTGATCGTGAAAGATATCAACGACTTGTAGGGAGATTGATTTATCTGGGACACACTCGCCCTGATATCTCATTTGCGGTGAGTGTAGTGAGTCGCTACATGCATGATCCAAGAAAGGGTCATATGGAAGCAGTATTTCATATCTTGAGATATCTGAAAGGAACACCGGGAAAGGGACTATGGTTCAAGAAGAATGGACGCATAGAAGTTGAGGGATACTGTGATGCAGACTGGACGAGCTGCATAGACGACAGAAGGTCTACCACGGGATACTATGTTTTTGTAGGAGGAAATCTGGTCTCATGGAGAAGCAAGAAACAGTCTGTGGTAGCACGGTCGACAGCTGAAGCAGAATACAGAGCAATGGCTCTGGGAGTGTCAGAGTTGCTGTGGGTGAAAGCGTTGCTGACAGAGTTGAAGCTAGACAAGGGAGCACCACTACGTCTTCTGAGCGATAGTCAAGCTGCAATAAGTATAGCTAACAATCCAGTTCAGCACGACAGAACGAAGCACATCGAGATTGATCGATTCTTCATCAAGGAGAAGCTGGAACAAGGGATACTGAAGATTGACCATGTCCGCTCAGAAGAACAAGTTGCAGACTGTCTGACTAAGGGTCTTAGTTCATTAAGTCTGTCGAAGCTATGTAACAAGATGGGAATGATCAATATCTATCGCCCATCTTGAGGGGAAGTGTTGAGAGTCAATAAGGGACTTTTAGTCCCACATCGGAATATGTAGTATGTAGAGGAGCTAGACTCCCTATAAGTAGTGAAGTAGTCCATCAATAAAATTATCCAACTATTATTTTCTACATGTAGTAATTAGTTTCCATATCTGTTCTGTTCCCATTAGGATCTGTGTAATTTTTCATAATGTTGAATTTCCTTGTAGTTACATATGGAGTCAATGTTATTTCATAATAAACAGTGATGCAATACGACAGAAAGGTACATATAGATAGTAGATGAAAACAGATTTCATTATATGAAATTTATATTTATGTCTCCATATTATTTATGCGCTGAAAAGAGCAGTAGATGTTGAATTCTGTGGAGACTTAAATTGTAATTTGAGTTGGAAACTGCCATAAACACGTCTTCCCCACAATGTGATCTGCATAGTTGCCAACAAGAAAAATCAGACAACATTTCTGGCATTATTGCCATCTTAAGAAACTTCTTCGAGTCACCAACTCCCGTTGCACTTCATCACACCAACTTAGCTCAAATTTTATAAGCTAGTGTCTCCCATATCTCCTCATGTTTACGTTTTTCTGCCAGCATCTGGCCTATCCTGGCTGCCTTTAATAGGTTGATTTATCATAAAGGAGGGTATGACCGCTGAAGACTGTCAACAGTCTCAAACATGGATGAGGAGGTTGATGAATGAATCAATGTAGTCGAGATCCACTGTAAAGAAAATTTGTAGGAATGATTGAAATTTGCATGTCAGTTGCAGGTGGCAGTTTTGCAATCTGTCAACTGAGTAAATTGATTTATCTACTATTGTATCTGAGCACAAGATCTGGTTTAAAATATTGCAGTAAAATGATATCATTCCCATACAGAGGGTGGGGTGTTAGTATGTTGGCTTGATAGACATTGTTGGCTCAATAACTTACAAGCTTCAGCTTTGTGGTGAAGTGGCTACCTAACATTTTCCGAGTAAAAACAACGCGTTGAAAATAAAGATAGATGTTAACATAAAACAGTATGATCAGAAACAGCACAAACAAGTAGAAGCAAGGTTTTAACTTGTTGACATGGAAATCATACAGGTAAAACTAAGGTATTAATTAAATGTTGCCATGTAAGCTTTAAGTGTACCATAAAGCTACTTCTTGACATACCATGATCCTTTTTGTAAACATATTCTTTTCCCATTTGTCACTTTTGCATGCACTAGAAACTTTTGGCTATAATTCAAGAACTTCAGTTGGTAACTTTTGAATTAGTACTTCTAGGTGATGGCTAAGACTTTTTTTTTTTCGTTCCTACAGTCTGAGATGAAAATGTTTGGTGGGTTTGACACTCTTGCTCTAAAGCAACATTTTGGAAAGAAACTCACGGAGCTTGAAGATGAGAAAAGAACTGTGCAGGTTGTTGAGATGTCTTCGGTTACTTTGATTTATGTTTATATAATTTGTTTAGGATTACTTCTAATGCCCACACTTAAAATCAATTTCAGCAAGAGAGGGACCGGTTGCTGGCTGAAGTGGAAAGCCTTTCTACAGATGGAATAGCACACAAGTCGTCGGACATTCACCTGCAGAAATTGAAGTCCCTTGAAGCACAGGTTAGTGACACATTTGTAGTTTGAATATTACAAGATCTTTTTCACACTAATTGGTTTCCGAACTTTTTGTTGTTGAAGATATTGGATCTTAAGAAGAAGCAAGAAAACCAAGTTCATCTATTAAAGCAAAAGCAAAGGAGCGAAGAAGCAGCAAAAAAGCTGCAAGATGAGATTCAATTTATTAAGGCACAAAAGGTTATCCTTCTTTATGAGTGTTATCCGTAGCATATTGTATATCCAATTTATATCTGAAATTGCAATTTATGTTTTCCTTTGCGCTAATAGTAAGTTGAATGGCAGGTACAATTGCAACACAAGATAAAACAAGAGGCAGAACAGTTTAGGCAATGGAAGGCTTCTAGGGAGAAGGAACTGTTGCAGGTGCTCCATTAATTAGATGAAATAATATGACTTATTATGCTACATAATCATGCTTTTGGTCCATATATATTTTTCAACAGAGATGGTGAAAATATGTAACCAAGCAGTTGTTTCCCTTTTAATTATATTTTATTGAACCAGAAAACATGCCTTTATAGTGGAAGGTGATTGCAATAGGTTGTTTGTTAGCAACATTATGTGGAACCACTGTAGTCTGTACATTTGTGTAATACATGGACATACTGTAAGTTTAAACAATATTCTGTAAGTTTAAACAATATTTTGAAATATCATAAAGGTATATAATATACAAAATATAGTATAATGCCACATGTTTAGTTACTCATTAGGGATACTCGCTTAACATGTGATATTTGCTGTCATACTGCAGTTAAATCCCAAACAAGCTAAAGGTGCATTGTTTGGGAAACATTACTGACCTTTTTCTTGTTGCTATGGGTAAAAGGTGATTAGGTAGCTTAGGTTAACTCTTGTATCATAGTTGATGGTTCATTAACAGTCTTGAGGACAAAAGGATGATTAGCTTTCCTACATTTAAATGCATATGAAGTTTTCATGTCCATGCTTAAAAGAAAATTAAGGTCTAGAATATAATGAACTTGATGTTCTGTAGAGGTACTATATCTGGTGGTCTATGCATTTACTTAAAAGTCCTGATTGACAAGCCCTCCCCCACCCACACACACCCCATCCTAGCCAATTATTTTTATCATTCAAGATATTCTATCACTATCTTACTCTATTCTGCTTTCCTTAACTCGCAAAGAAAATATAAGATTTAATACTTGCAGAATGCTCTTCATATAGTTCTTTGTCAGGTTACTAGATCTCCAAAAGCTAATTTTACTTTCATTTTTGTATGAAAGACGACCTATTCGTGGTTTATGTTTATCTTTAGCATAATATTTGAGAATTCTATTTTCTTTTTTAGTGAATTTGATATTGATCCTTTGTTTGAGCAGTTAAGAAAAGAAGGGAGGAGAAATGAGTACGAACGACATAAACTCCAAGCTATGAACCAGCGTCAGAAACTGGTACTAAGATTCTCTTTCAGAAATTCCATGCGTCTTGTATGGTTTAAATTTACCTGAACACTATTCATGGGTTTGCCAATGACAGAAATTTGTACTTCAATTTCTCTTTAAGAAATTGAAAGCATATTTTTGGTTTTTATTAGCCTGATACTATTTGTAGGTATCTCATCTTGCTTACAAATGTTGCCTCCTAAACATGTCCCAACTAAAGCGTCTTGATTACAGTTTTAGATCCTAATGCTTGTATTTTGCTTATATCCTGAGTAGCCCCATATACAGGAATTTAGTCAGGACTGGATTATCCAGATTTGTGTACATCCCTGGTATTCACCTTCCTTGGAAGGAAACCATAGCAATGTCTGAAATGTGTTTTTCTCGTTAAGAAATTGTTTCGTGAGCCATAAGGTTTATTTTCCATATCATATCAAATAGTTTGTCGCCATTTTTTCTATCAAATATTGGCCAACTATTCTGAACATTTGGTAATCTACATAAATGATAAAATTGAAGTTAATTAGGTTCAGTAAAAAAAATTCATGTAGGTCCTTCAGAGGAAGACAGAAGAGGCTGCCATGGCCACCAAGAAATTAAAAGAATTGCTTGAAGCCCGCAAATATTCAGCACGCGAGAATTCTGGTTTCTTCTTCCTCTTCTTATGTCACGTTTTTCATTCTTCTCATCCTAGCGTTCAATGAGAGTTGATACCATTGTTTATTTTTCAGCCATTTCAAATGGAAGTTCACAAGGCACTCTGGTAATTGAACCGTATGCTTATCTTGGGTATACTGTCAGTTCACGCAGGAAATCATAGACTAACTCTCTATCTTAAACTTTCAGGTAAACGAAAAGTCCCTGCAGCGTTGGCTGGATCATGAGCTTGAAGTCATGGTGAATGTGCATGAAGTTCGTGCTGAATATGAGAAGCAAAGTCAAGTGTAAGTGTATAAAGCTGAAAGCCTTTTATTTTTCTCATTGGGTTATAAGGTTGGATAGTTGCATTTGCACTTTTTTTATATTCATATCTAAAACTTTTGTTCCAGACGCGCTGCATTGGCAGAAGAACTTACTGTTTTAAAGCAAGAACAAGCAATTTCCGGGGGGCTTGGTTCACCTAGAGGAAGGAATGGAACCTCTAGGTACACAACATAATAAATCTTCTAATTTTGGGATTTTGTGTTACTTTTTCATTGAGAACTTGCATCATTCATTACTAAGAACATGAGAATTTTACAATTTTCAAGTCTTGGAGAATTTGATGTTAAGTTCTTTAGCTTATGGTATAATTTGATCTTAATTTCTCTTTTACTCTTGGTCAGACTATCAAATATATCTCCGAGTGCAAGAATGGCAAGAATAGCATCACTTGAGAGCATGGTGAGTATTTCGTCCAATGCACTGGTAGCAATGGCTTCTCAACTATCAGAAGCAGAGGAGAGAGAACGTGCATTTACTGGTCGAGGACGGTGGAATCAGTTGCGATCACTGGCAGATGCAAAAAACTTACTTCAATACATGTTTAATGTTGCTGCAGATGCAAGGTTCTACTTCAGATATAAATTCAGTCATGCTTTTTCTATCTTCATTAGAATTTAGTAAATTACTTTGTTTTTGTTTGATTTCAATTACACCATTTAGTTTTTAGAAGAAAAAAGTTAATGCTTAAGATAATTCTGGAATTAATGATCCCAGAAAAGAAACTAAAGTTAGAACACAGTAAGCGGTAAACTTCAGAAAGTTTTTCCCCCCTTCTAATTAGACTATTTTAAGCAGACATAAGTGACATGGAAAAAGGAACAAGTATCATAGGACGTACATTAGATTTATTCAAGTAATTTGAAGAGGAAAAAAAATAGGGAAACAAGGTTGATTTTCCCAGATTATTGCTTGGATCTTTAAACAACAATTTCTTGATATCAAACTATGTAAGCGTTTCTCTTGTTAGGAACGTGGTGTGACCCGAACCGGAGTTGATACATGATATGTGATATTGGACTAGACCGATATGCCTTAAAAGAGAATTTTCATTTAAGGCTTGAACCAATCTCAATTATCTACACCTCATGATTTCACTTCCCACTTGATGTAGGACTAAATTATCAACTCCATCGTCACCACCTTTGAGTGCTAAGCTGAAAACGAGATACATCCAACAATTTTCACCTTAGCTCGTTTTCGCTAGCCGAGCAGCACCCCAGCTACCTTTGTTCGTTCCTACCAGCCAAGCACATATTGTCATATATATCCATTCGACCACATAATCAAACCGATACGTTTATCCACACCACAATTGTGTGCCAATAACAGCGTCTTGCTCCACCTTTTGGGCGTGTCGGACCCACCTTTGAAATCAATCTGTGTAGTTGCCTTGTTTAACACAACATGTCTTGAACCAATTAGAGTCGTTCAAATCAGTCTCGTAACCTTGGGCTCTGATACCACTTGTTGGAATGCGATGTGACCTGAACCGGATTTGTTCCATGAGGTGTGATATTGGACTGGATTCATATGCCTTAAAATGGAATTCCCATGTAAGGCCTGAACCAATCTCAATTATCTACACATGATCGCACTTCCTACCTGATATGGGGACTAAATTATCAACTCCATTGTCACCACCTTTGATCACTCAACCGAAAACGAGATATAATCCAACATCTCTTCCGTACACATCCATGTACACAAACACACTGACATTATATATTTTGTTTCCCTACTTCTGAGTCCAGTAAATGTATTGCAAACAGATGCCAGTTAAGGGAGAAAGAAATTGAGATCAAGGAGGTTAAGGAGCAAATGCATGAGCTTGTTGGTATACTCAGACAGAGCGAAGTACGGAGAAAGGAAACAGAGAAGCAACTAAAACTGAAGGAGAAAGCTGTTGCCATTGCAATGGCCACCTCATCCCCAGTAAGAATCTATGCTTGAAGTGCACAACTGTATATATGCTTATAACTGATGTCAAAATCCTTTTTCAGTATTGAAAACTTGAAATCTGTGGAAAATTATCTGATTTCAGATGTTGGGTATATATGTGTAGCTTGTGTAACCTGCAGACTATATGACCAAGCTAACAGCAAGTTAAAAAAATCCTTTTGTAGCCAATATTTATCTGGAAAAATTGACAAACGCAACATGAGGAAGGAGAAAGAAATAATAGTAACTTGGTCTCGGACATCTACCATCGTACCCACAATGATTGGCCATACAATCGCTATTCATAATGGAAAGGAACATTTACCTATTTATATAACAGATCGTATGAATCGCATTTCAGTGATTAGCTATCTTAGTAAAAAAATTACAATTCCAGGTCTAACATTTGGTGGTAAATATGGTGCTGCGGCCAGAACATTCGTCTATTTGCTGTATTTACTTCCTTACAATTATAGTGTCTAAGGTTGGTCTTGAAGTAAATATGGCAGTCATTCTCTTTACCATTTTTTTTCTGATTATAATCATATAAGATGTTGTTGAACTTAGGAAATAATATTTATCCATTCCTCGAGACATGTGATCATGAAGGTATTTGAGCTCAAATACTGAAACAATTTATACATCTTGATACATGGTGCATCTAAAAATTCTATATTTCTTTACAAAAGGAAATTAGGTTTCTACTTTCTAAGCATAAGAGTAGATAATACTATGTTATGCTAGAGATGATGGGATCTTACCAAATTCATTAGGTCTTCGTTTGTAATTAAGATTACCTACAAATAGTTTACTCGGATACAGGATATTTGACAGGGCAAGTCTCCAAATTCTAGACACGAGCACACGGATGTTTATATTTATCGTTGTAAATATACATTTACAATAATATGTTATGTGGTTGAATTTTGGTTGTAAATACTCATTTCAGTAGTCCAAGAGTTCTGCTGAAAGTGCTTACAACTTGCTTGTTTAGATAGTTGGGATCATGCTTGTGTATATGATACTTCAAACCACTAAGTTCACCATAAGCTATTCTTCTTTGCATCTGAAGTAGGCTATAAGAACAGATACAATATCTGTTGATACCCTGATAAGCTGAACCTTGGTTTTGATCTTTCTCTAATGTTTTGGGGTTCTGATAATTCAGGAGAATACAAATGGTACATTGAAGCATTCCGCGGATGAGACCAACGCACCATTATCTCCCGTGGCAGTACCTGCACAGAAGCAACTCAAATATACTGCCGGGATTGTCAATAGTCCAAGCAAAGGGACCGAAAACTTCACAAACAAGCCGTTAAAGGTTCACCTTCTCCTCCTCAACAGTTATTGCAACTTCTTGTTTGCCTTTCTCTGTTTACTCAGTAGATGTACTGTCCTGACTGCAGATGGTTCCAGTTGGCCATCTTTCCATGGGGAAGAAGCTGACAGTAGCAGCACAACCTGGAAAGCTTTGGAGATGGAAAAGGAGTCATCATCAGTGGCTACTACAGTTCAAATGGAAATGGCAAAAGCCATGGAGGTTGTCTGAATGGATCCGGCACAGTGACGAAACGATCATGAGGTCGAGGCCGAGGCTGAGACCTCAGCCCCTTCGAGAGGAGATCACGAGGGCGAGGCCGAGACCTCAGTTTCTTCAGACATAGTCGGATATCTTACCCTTCTTTGCTCTCATAGGACTAATTCTCAATTCGCGCACCACATGGCTAACTACTTTCATCTGGGAGTCCCCGGGGTTCCTTAGAAACCATAGAGATTGCGAGCTGACTAGAATTTGTGCTCATGCTTCAGTCATGGATGTTGAGGTGCCGAAGTTGTACAGTTGGTATCAGCTTGTTTGGTGTTTTGGCAGCATCTTGTAGAGTGATTCTGATGCTACCATTCTTGATGACACAAGGGGAATCATGATGCTAGAAGGATTATATACTCATGTTTTAGTGCAATTTTTTTTCTTTCTTTTCCCAATAATTTCTTTCTTGATTATTTTATTATCATAAGATAGAAGTTGAAATACATAAAGTGTTGTTTGAATGGCTTTGTAAAGGTTGTTTGTAATGCTTAACAAATGTTTGTCAAGTCCTGTGTATTATTAACAGAAGTAACTGAGTTCTCACATTACATTTTGTTGTTTGTATAACTGTTCTATCAGGATACCATTGGTTGCCTGCGGATCCCATTATCAAGAAGTGGCTTCTTGTACCAATTTCTCCCGACACATTACTAATTCTCCTGGGGTAGACCTACTTGTTGCCAATAGATCAATAAGGGTATTATTTCTATAAATAACACTTCTATAGAGTTCATTAATATCGGAACTCATTAGTTTACCTCCCATCTATCTGAATGATTGGTCTCAACTCGGGAGGAAGAACTGGTAATAGGCACAAAACCATCCATTCTGGTTCTACATTTGTTCGAATAAAATGTTTAGCTAATTCCATGAGTCTAACCAAAAAATCCTTGCAATCTAGAAACAAGAAATAGCATCATATGAACTTCTGAATCACTCATTAATAGAATAATGTTATTTTGGTGAAAAATCTCATGTCTTGATTTTTCAGAAAGATGTCTAAGTTCCCAACATCCGTCACATGTGAATTTAAAACCGGATAGGAGGACTTTTTCCCTATTTTCTCTGTGAAAGAAATGTATGACTCAGTTGGGTTTAAGAAAATTAAAATATAGAGGAAAAAAATAAATAGAGGAACATATGGATCATGTACATTCAGCCAAATAGAAATTTTGTTTGGTGATCAAACCACTGGCTTAATATCTATATATATTCACTGCTGACTCGATAAAGGAGGGTTGCATGTTAGATAACTTACGACTAGCATAAAGCATTGTTGGATCTTTACAAATTATCAGATAAAGGAGTGTCGTGTTTGGTATCTGAGATCTCTATGAAAAGAATCTTTACATAAATACTAGTAAATGCACGTGCTTTGCACGTATAATAATGTTCAATAAGAACATTATTCAATTATAGTTAAATATTTCTTCTAACTCATGTGGTTAAGGTGGGAGGTATTCTTCTTGTTTGATTGAGTTTGATTCTCCACGTTGGATAAATATAACAATTTTAAACTTTTTCAACATTTGTTTACGTAATTTATTTTTTTTTTTTAAAATAGAATAGACCGTGATATAATGACGGCTTAGACGGCTCACTTTTGTACTGTTTTGAAGCCTCATTATATAGTGGAAGATGGATATCTATGACCGGAATCCTTACAAAAATATATGTAGGAGGTTTGCGTGTTAGATAACTTACGACTAGCATAAAACATTGTTAGATCTTTATGAATTTTATCGATAAAGGGGAGTAGCTTTCGGTGGTAGCTGACGACCGGCTAAAAATCGTGTGCGGAGAGACACGATTTAACTGAGTTTGCACGTGCTGGAAGAAAAAAAAAATCCTTATATAAATATGAATCTCTATGAACGGAATCCTTACAGAATATACGTAGGAGGGTTGCGTGTTAGGTTAACTTACAAGTAGCATAAAACATTGTTGGATGTTTATGAATTTTATGGGATAAAAGAGGGTCGTGTTCGGTAGCTGACAACCAGCGACATTGTTAGATCTCTATAGAAAGAATCCTTAGATGATATGGATCTCTATGAAAGGAATCCTTACAAAATGTATGTGGCGAAGTTTCTCAGTACCTAATGTTATATAGAACCGCAGTGCTAAACGGAAGAAAACATTTGAACCAAACAAAAAAAAAAAAAAAATCTACTCTACTATATAATGCCAAAAGTTGGCTTCACCATGAAAGTTTTTTTTTCCCCAAAAATACCCTTCAATATATGTACTACTTAAAATTTTAGGGAAATCCATTAAAGTTAGATTTGGATATAATAAAATATGTATTAAAAGTAAGCATGCATGCATATAGTATACGAGGTAGAAGAGAAAAACTAAAAAACTGAGCTTCATAAATGAAAGATAGTTAATAAGCATGGAAACCCAAGAGACAATGTAGACTACTGCAACTATTAGTTGAATTTTTCAAACAATATAAAATACGTGCGTTGCACGTGCATATATATATATATATATATATATATATATATATATATATATATATATATATATATATAATGGGTTTCTTCTTGTTCATCAGCAACCACTGTCTATGAACTAGAGAAGAACAAAGAGCAAAATGACATTTGTCAATAATGTCTTTACAGAAAGAACATGTCTATTACATCTAAGAAAGACAACCCATTGATCATAGTAGAGCATTTTCTTTCAAGATTCTAGCTCCAAAGTACAAAAGCCACAGAATGACTAAATAACATGTTACTCTATTAACATTTACACATACCACATGCCAGTAAAAATGACGCAACAAAAATCATTAACTGCGGTATAATACTATCATGATCACAAGGTGACATGTACCAGTCTGCTCCCCCTCAACATATTCTACAATGCACTCATATAACTCCAGCTACAGACCAAGCCTCAGTTGTTCATGTGGACGCTGGTTATTCACATGCCTCAGCCTCAGCCCTACGTCGGCTTCTTGCTCACGATGCATCAATCCGACATCCGGGGGCGGGTCCATCGCGCCTTGGACTTGGGGAATCATCTGCGACTGCTCGGCTCTCTTTCTCACAGCGTCCTCCCCGAAATCGTGTAGCCTCCTGCCTATGAGATATCGGTCATCCCTGATGGAATTGTGCAGGTTGGTGAACCAGACGTGGAACCTCTTGACACAGAAGCACACCACGCTGAACAGGAGGCATCCGAGCCAGGCAAATCGGTACACGGCAGAGTTCACAATCAACGGGTAGCCAAGCACAGGGAAGAGACCCCTTGCAAACACGTAAGGGACGCAGAGTGCAGTAAGTAGCTTTGAGATGATCGGTATTACAATCTCGCGGAGGACCCAAAGGCCCCTCAGCCCGGAGAAGCCATCTTGTTTCACCCTCTCAAACTTCACCCGCCAGCTTTCATCCACCAAGGGTGCCATCTGATCCAGCATAACCTGTTACACACAGGGTCAGCTATTAAGTTCCAAATACTGCATCGAAAGTAAATAATAAATAAGGGTGTGTTTGATTGCAAGGTGGAAAATACGTAGAAAAGAAATTAATTCCATGGAATTATTTTCCTAGGAAAAAAATTCCATGGAATTTAAAAAATTTCCATGGAAAACTTAATTTGGTTGTTTGATTGTCATTATTTTCCACGGAAAATAGTTATTTTCCATGGAAAATAATATTTTCTTATGGGTTAGACAAGTTTCATTTTCCACCATTTTAGAAGAAAATATGGAAAATGATAGTTTTTTGGAAAATAATTCCATGGAAAATATAAACTATCAAACACTACAATTGGTGGAAAATTTGTGGTGGAAATATTTTCCATGGAAAAAAAGCCCAATCAAACACAGCCTAAATATACAAGGTTGTGAGTTGCACTGTTGTAAAAATCCGACTAGTCGGTAGTCGGCAAAAAAATCGGCTCAAACAATAATCGGACCTAGGCACCCGACTAGGCGGCTAGCCGGGCCTAGTCGGCCGAAGAAAAAGGAGATAAAAAATCAATATATGACCCGAAATTCAGTTTTTTCGAAAACCTAAAAGCAAACAACATAGAAGGAGAAGAAGCTTCAGAAAATGTGCATATCAAGGACATATATTGCATTTTTTTTGGGTACGTAAGTTAATACTTTGATAACATATAGCATATATTATTTCTTTACTGCATATATATATATATATATATATATATATAAACTCAAACCGATTAATCCGACTAGTCCTCGATTAATCAAATTAATTCGTAATCCCCGCGAACCGACTAGCGGCCGCCTAGCGAATTTTACAACCTTGGTGAGTTGGTATGATTTCTGTGAGTTCAGCTGCACTGTGCTAGGCAGCCATCACAAGGATTCAAAATGTATGTTAGCTATTTATATCCAAGATACATGAAAGCGGAAGATTTGCATACACAACCAATGCAACACAAAATCAGCATTTGAAATAAACTTCAATGAGATCTATAGCAAACATTTTGTACAGACATTTGAGGTTCAAATCTCCATTTGATATTAACCTTTCATTAATATGAAAGCTTGCTGCTGAAAAATCATAAAACTATCAAAAGTGTTGGGTAAGAAGCTACCAATATCATTGTCTTTTGGTATATACTGGATCTCTGAAACATGCTATTCACATGCAATGTAGTATAATAACAAAAAGCAAAATATGGATATTAACGGAAAACATCACAGGAGTTGGCACACAACAACTTGTTAAGTGCAACCTAAACTGACAGGATTGTAGATGCAAACAAATATTTAGACAAAAATCCAAGGTTCTCTACAATGGTTCGACGGGAGGAAGTTTAAAAGGCAACATTTATATAGAACTAGTATTTAACGTTTATGAAAATAAATAAGTGTTTAAAAGCTTTTATGCAATTGTTCGTGAAGTAGGGCTTATGCAAAACAAATCATTTGTGAAGAGCTGCTCCAAAGCAAACAATTTATTTCCATTTATTTAGGTCGTTCTAGTACTTGGCGGACATGCTAGCAAGTACAAATTAATAAGTTCAGCTGGACAAGTTGATGGGGAAAGTTACTCTAAGAGGCATTTCAAAAAGGAACTAAGCATGGTAAGGGCTGATCGCATTGCCAACCAGATTTCTCACATTGCTAATAGTAAAGAAGGGAAGGTTGCATGAACATGTAATATGCACCTCATGGAAGAATACTGGAAGTTATAGAAGTTTTGATGTGACACAAGCTGACAGAAGTTTAAATGCTTTAGATGGGCATAAGTAAGAGATTTTACGCTTTGGTTGGAAAGGAAGAAATACTGAAAAAGTTGATTATATGAGATGTTGACTTCATTTATGTAAATTTAGGGATTAAATAGAAGTTTAAAGTTACACTCAGATTTATCTTTATGTAGGTCCAAAAACGAAGTATTTTATTCAAAACTTGAGACCATTCTGCAAAACCGCTGTCCTGTCCGATTCCACTGATTGGTCCACTTCATGTTTTTTCTCCAAGGATATGGACATACGGCACATAATGATATGCCTTCTGGGTGGTTGATTGATAGAGGCGGTACTCCACGGGGGCATCTTGGCAAAGCGACACATGATGCCAATATCTCAAATTCATTTAAAGTTATAGTAAGCTAGAAGGTATAAGCAGTCGGGCAGAGCGTAGTATCATGCATTTACTACAGAAAGAAATATAAGAGAAATTATGACATAATTACACGAGGAAGTCAAAACTACAAAACTGTCTAGAATAGACAACACTGAGCCTTATTTTCTGATCTGTCGCATGAATATATAACATAAGTTAATAAAGGATTCAAATTCAAAAAATGGTGAAACATAAAAGAATGTGGAGATACCAGTCTAATCCAGATCTTAAGAAATATCAGCCCCAAAGCCCAATCCTGGTACAAGAGGAAGACCGGGCTTTCATCCACAGGTACCCGCATTGGCACAATCACCAGCAACTCAAAAAGAAGACCAATCAAAACCGGGATGATGAAGACCTAAAATTAAATGTTTTAGCTAATAATGGAGAAAATTAATGGACAACTGACAACCCAGAATGTATTTACTTACCCATATAGACAGAAGAGCAGAACTCTTCAGAACAATGGTGCACCACTTCCAAACGTGGGATACAAGGACACTTGCTCTTCGAGCTTTAATATAATCCATTGAATACCTGGCCCCAGCTAGAACAGCCCAAATGATGTAACACCCAATGCTGAATGCAAAGAGATCTGTAAAGTAACCATTAACAAATTAATTCCCATTACACGTGACGTTAAAAAAATAATCTCCAGTAAAGCGGTAACATAGAGATCCTTGATGAAGATCACACGTCAATTATTAATACATACCATTACACTTAATACCATGTGTTATTGGTAGACGAGGAATAGCATTGAACAATGCACGTCCAAGGGACACAGGTACAACAATGATCGCCGCATTAAAGAGCAAGAGGGTCATCCATGCTAAGACCAGCAGTAACACAATACGAAGTACAAAGCCATACCTGCCAGAGGTGCATAAACAAATTATTAGAAAAAAGATAATGACAACAATCCAACACATCAATGATGACAATGTTAAATTCACCTTGGTTCTTATTTCAATTTCATCAAGTAGTAATAGTAGTCTTGGTTGCCATACTTAATTCATGGATGCCCCATTAGAATGGGTCAGCTATGGAGCATAATATAGCTCCATACAAGAATTGGCAGTTTTATTACCGGCTGTAACCTGAGGTCAACATCTATTTTGGTGCCAAATTCCTAGCCAATGTAGCTAATAAGAGCATGCGAAGACCTTGCAGTAAAACATAAAAGGGCCAGTTGGATGCTAGATAGACCTACATCTTGAACATGCCGTCAAGGAGCACCCTCCAAGTTCCCCTAGACTATTAATTCATTGATACCATCCTCCTACTAGATTTTGCTAGACTGCAAAAGATATTGCTAGTTAAATGCTTCGGACTTGAAACATACAGAAAGATAATTGTTTTTTTTTGCTAGATAAACTATTAAGATTCTATTACAAAAAGTAAAGAGGAAAGAACATACAGATCTTCAGCGAAGATACTTCTACTATATTCAGCTTTTGGTTAGAATATTAATCGTCCAACTTGTTAGAAAACAGGTTAATAAATCCCCTTACTCTAGATTAGTTAAAACGTTCACAGCTTTTTCTAATCCCTATGGATATTTAGAATGTATTAGCAAATTCCATTATCATGTTTTAGAGTTTAGCAACCATAGAAGGATTGAGTCGTTATCATCAAACATTATAAAGAGTTGTAGATATAGGATGTCGGAGTTGATGTCAGATGCCGGGAACATATTAAAATCTATGTTATTTGTTAGGAATTTAGCACAAACGAGATGGTTGATGTCACGTCGACAGTTGGTCATAAAATCTTTGTTAATTTTTTATGGAGCTTTCTTATGCCAACGTGACCATATAGTGACAAGAAAAGGCTTGGATGATGCAGATGAATCGAGTTACCCTCATGCTAACAGTCAAAATCCTAACCTAAGTTATTAGAGGAAACGTACGACATCAGATTTGGAGATGCAGAAAACATTGAAGGCTCAACTCACTCGAGCCTTTCTCCTATGCCAAGCACCAAAGTCAGCCACCGATATCAATCCAAACAAAACAATGCGGGCATTTTAATATAACCTGGAGTAAGAGAGCTACGCCCCTTAATCCTTTCTCTACTAGACTTGGCAAAACGGATTGCCTATTTTAATTTAACCTTCCCACACCCTGACACCCCAATGCAACACAAGCTTAGTTAAATTAAGCAATGTATAGCCCTACTGTCTGAGTTTAGCTACTTCAGTATTTCGCATCATAATGCCAATCTTGGCTTGCTAGGTTAAATGAACAAAATAAAGGAACCATTACCAATCAAACTAAACTGGCAGGCAGCTCGCCGAATCTACAGATGACGGCTAACCGCTATAATAAATTTACTATCACGGATTAATAATATGTTCTAATGTATAATATATGAATCTTGGGAGTACTTACTCTGAATCAGTTTGATCGTCCACATCTGAATCTTCTTCAACATCTATGTCTCCAAGCGCATGAACCCTCCTTTCATGATTATCAGGAATCAGCGGCGCCAAAGGATGCTCCTGTTGCAGCATCCCTTGCCGTGCATCAGGCAGTCTGTCTTGCCTTGCTATTTCGACATTCCCATTTTCCAACCCAGTATTTTCCTCAGGTCTGGGAAGTAAGAAACCAGTTAAACCAAGGGACCAGCCAACTGCTGTAAACCATTGACGTAAAAGGGCTTTGACTGTTGCTCGTGGCTTGAAATGTTCAATTGCAAATGGGATGCAGATTTGAAACAAAAGCACATCGGCAGGTATCTCAGTGAAGGGATCAAAGATTCTGTATTATTTTAGAATAAAAAATCACATTGTTAACAAAAAGAAAGAAAAAATATGATAGCAAAAGTCAAACCCGAGAGAAATGCAACTTACGTGACGTCCAATGGGAAAATAGATGGTGCCAATCGCATGGCAAGTTTAACAGGCAAGAAGACGAGCATCACAATCAAGCTTCCATATACAGCAACAGACAACAAAACCCGCCGAGCATGTTTGTGCACTGGGTCATCAATTAGATCACGGAATGGATTATAATTTGGATCTGCAGGGTCCCTCAGAAAATATAGAACTCCATTGCGCAGAACCTACAAAAAGTATACGCATGAAATTTCAGAATACACAAATTCACAATTTGAATAAGATTAAAAAGAAGAAGAATTAGTTAGCACCGATACCCCTCTAAGAAGGCTGACAAAAACGCTTATTTGAAGCATGTAAACAATTCCCACAAGCCAATGAATTGACGAGCTTGCCAAAGGCGACAAGGAAAAAAACTCGAGCCTTTTCGCAAATGATGTTCCCAGCATCCTTATAGTGCAAACATCTAACCACCATCCACACATAAGTGGAAAGACGCCAAGTTCAATCACCAAAAGAAAAGCAACCTTAACCATAGTCATTAGATGTCTCATTCCAGCCAAGAACTGTTTGAAGAGAGATGGAATTGCTTCTGCCACGGAAGCTATCCCATAGAGCCTTCCAATAGTCAACCGCTCACCCCTGGTATACCGAATTAACGCAACAAGTCCAAGATAAAAGAAGATTACACAAAATATACACATATATCCAATTCCAAGTGTAGTAACATCAGAAAGCCGTGATGAGCCAACTGTCCCTTTGAAAAGATCTATCGAAAGTCTCGAAACCACCCTAACACTAGTAGAAAGTTCATCCAGTTCGGTTGCATTTAACTTTCCAGATCCAGCAACTGTCTCCATAACATGTCCAAGAACTCCTTCATTTTGGCTTTCAGATAAGTTCTTAACAGCAGTTAATGCATTCTTCAAGGTGATGTTAGCCAAGGAGAGGGCTGACTCAGTAAGTGGCATTACTGTTGACAACATAGGAGTAGATGTAGAAGAAAAGAACCATGATAAATAGTAAAGAGCTAGCCTTCCCAATGAGAAGGGAATAAAAATCACAACACCCAAGAATATTGCATTACTTGCTAGCACCTGTTTATAAGAAGATTAATAGAAATTTTTAGCAACCAAATAGCACCATGTAAATCACAGTTATACTAGGAAGATAAATTTATATATCAAAAGATATATATATATATATATATATATATATATATATATATATATATAGGCGCGATCAAAAGCCCCGCCCCCATGCACCATCGGATCGGGGGGCACATGTAGGGCCTGTGCGCGCGTCCGCTCGATCCAACGGTGCATACAAGCACTGAAGCACATGGCACACAATTTTATTGCCTTATAGAACGCCAAAAAAGGGTGAACTGTCCCTAAAGATGCATGTCGAGGCAAGTTCATTCAGGAACAAAATAATAATAATAATAATAATAATAATAATAATAATAATAAATTTCAATAATCAATAATCAATAATGTGGCGATTTACATTGATTTGTGGAATAATAAGCCATAAAAGATATATAGACAAATCATATCTAAAGCCTCTCCATGACTCACAAATCAATTCCATCGACTCCAAGCAATTTTAGTTGCTTAAGAAATTTGACGCAGCTCAAACATGCAGCCAAGGTCGATCTTCAAATTAAGGATCAAAGTATCGGCCGATACCGATACGTATCGGCCGTATCGGATCGGATTTGGCCTAGGCCGATCCGATACCGACCAAAAATATCGGTATCGGCCGATCCAGGAGAAAAAATTATGGTATCGGCCCGTATCGGGCCGATACGGGCCGATACTTGCCGATACGGACCGATACTTGCCGATACGGGCCGATACTGGTCGATACTGGCTGATACGGGCCGATACGGGCCGATACGAGAATTCAAAATACCAGAAAATATCAAAAACGAATTTTACCCCTGCCAAAAACATACTTTCGAAACAAAAAAAAGGGTAAAAAAAGATTCTTCACGTCAAATCTAGGAATCAGTAATGAAAATTGGTAACATTTGCAATAAAATCTGTATAAATAGATGAAAAATCATTTGCAAATTACATCTAACAATACTAAAGGCAGAAAATTATTCAGATTATAATATACTATTTAACAATATTATATACCATTTAACAATTTATATTATTGCAACATTTTTTTATTGGATATATATACTATTTAACAATATTTATTATTATACACTATTTAATGTTTAATTCAATTATACTTGAAAAACATAGAAAATACTTAAATAGTGCTTAAATATGTAAATTATTTTTCCCTAATTTATTAATAATTATTTAATATCGTCGATACAACCGATACCAAAAAATCTGATACTCCGATCCGGTACCGCCGATACCGCCGATACCGATACTCTTAGAAACTGTCCGATACCGATCCCGATCCCGATACTTTGAACCTTGTTCAAATTTGGGTATAGGGATTTCGTAATTTGGTGGGTATGATTTGGGTTAGGAAAAGAAGGAACAAGATGATAGGTTTGGGGATTAATGTAAGAAATTAAAGTTTGTGCTGAAGAAATTGAAGAAGGGTTAATAGGAAATCAAGATTTTGCATTTTTACAGGGCTGTTTGGAAGAAACTGAGGAAAGAAGGTTGTTGGCTAGACTGCAAGAGAAGCAGCAACATTCGGAGGATTTTAGGAACTTGCCGGGAAGAGGAAGGTCAAAGAGGGAACAGGGTAACACTAAAGGCTGCCGATTTAAATGTAAGGAGAAAAGAGGGTATGGTGCTGCCACTTAAAGAACATGGGAAAGCTTGGTTTCTAGATCGAGAAAAGCAGGCTATTAATGAGGGTGCCAGGAAAACTGAGAAAGGAGTTTTGATGGAGGAGAAGAAAAAGAAAGGAAGAAAAGGCTTTACAAGCTCCCTATATTAGTGTTTACATCCAAATACCCAATTTGCATGGCACAAACAATTACAAAGGGAAGATACTCAATTTTGTGGAGGTAAATCATAAATTTCTTTCATCTATAACTGAACCTCAATTGGTTGTCCTACTCTATATGTTTATAGGGTTTGTAACATGACATTTTACAAATAAGACCCTCAAATAACAACTAACAACTTCATGAAATTTTGCACAAAAAGACTAACTAAAGACATTATAACAATAGTCTCTAAAATTGATTGAAAAAGCATATAAAAGCTAATGAAACCGGCTGGACTTGACTCAAACTAGAACAAACTTGAAAATTACAAGTAAATGTGACAGGTCCCATCATTCAGGCAGTGTGGAAATTCACCTTTTCATGTGAAAGAAGAGGGTGATATGCCTACAATCTCAAATTAAAAGCATATCCTACTGGGTTCTTGTTCAAAAAGCCTACATAGCAGCAGCATAAAGTTTCTACAAATACTGAAAGAACTAGGTTCAAAGCCAGACTTTGTATTTTTTTTTCAAGGTTTATGAAGCAATAATTCTCTCGAAAGACAAGATTAGAAATAGGCCTTGCATTTTCGGCAATACTACTTTTCTAAAAATCCTACCTTACCTTGAGTAAGCACTTAATGGAGATTGGTTGTCAAAAACCAGACATATGTCATTAGCAAAAGTTTCTCCATGTTCATATCTTTTTAAACAAGCATCGGACACAGATGGACACATTTGTTGTGTAAGACATGGATGGACATGACAAATTTCATTAAATACGTGTCCTGCAAATACAGCCTACAAAACCCAGGACAGTTAGTTCCTGCGGCAAGATGGCACTTGTTTCAGCAAGTTCCTAAATTTTGACGATTTGGACAAGCTCCTCCGCAATGAGGTATAACCTAGTTTCCGAGTCAATTTTGAATCCTTATTAAGCAGAGGAAGTTGAAATGAATCTAAGCATATAGGCAGAATAACTGAGACCACCACTGAGATATAAACAGCATAAAACAAACAGGCGACTTACAGTAATTGCATTCTCAACCAAATGGAACACGGGCCCTTGCATACCAACAAGCTCATCAAAGGGAACATCTTCTGCGCCATCAGCGTCATCTAATCCATCAAACATCTGTTCAACATGTGCTTCAAGCCTAGCTGCCTGCATTTCCAAGCGGGCAGCAACATTTTCTGCATTTCTCCTGATTATTTGACCTGCTCCCGCAATTCCGTGGGCCCCACCTGCATCTTCCGCATTCCCATCAAGAGCATGGGCCCTGTTAGCAGCACCAGGTAGTCTCCTCACAGCACGAGCACCATTTCTTTCATGAGCATCATCCTCTCTTTCACCATCATGTCCGAGTTCTCTTAGATGTCTAAAGTAATCCCTCAATGAGGTAGCTCCAAGGAATATAAACACAATACTAGCAGAAAGAAGGAAACCATGCAAGCAATCGGTAAGGATCAAAGGTGCAGATACATGACTTAAGAATAACCTTTGTGCTTCACCAAAGCTTCTCACAAATGTCAAGCGCCATATCCAAAATGTAATAAAGGGAATTATAAGGAGCCAAACAGAAAGAACAAAAGCAAGACGGAGAAAGAACTGCAGAACATGGCATGCCTTCATTCCCATCCCAATCACGAATTCCTGGAAAGGCAGTCTTGCAGGAGCATTCTCAGCATAAACAGGGGAGAAGGAAAAAGCATGTTTGCAAACCTGCACAAGGTACCAGCTGCATATTTAAGGGTTTCCACCAACATTAAAAAAAAAATAAGCACAGGTTTAAGAAAATCTGGAAAAAAAAATGGATTATGCATGAAATAAGATAGTCTCCAATTGAAATTATTCAGTAGAATATATATACTTCAATATGTTAAGACACGGAAACAACTGTTATTGAGCATTTGAGAGCATCAAGTGGTTGTGGCCATCGAATACTGCATCAAAGATATGCAAGAAACAAACTTCAATTATGCAGGGGCGGCCCGGGCCCAGGGCAGGCCGGGCGACGGCCCAGGGCCCCCTGACGAAAGGGGGCACCAACATAGAACTATCTACAATAGAACTAGTATGTATCATGTGCCTTTTTTAACCAAAAAATAATGTGGTGTAGTGGTTATAATACTACACTTATATATAAGAGATATTTGGTTCAAATCTTGACTACAACAATTTTTGGTTTTATTTATACTTTTTTTTTACAATATGTATAGGGGCCCATTTTGGAACTTTCGCCTTGGGCCCCCATCAGCTCAGGGCCGGCCCTGCAATTATGCACAAAACATGCCAACAACAAAAAAGGCAGTACCTTATTTACAGACCCAAAAAGAAGTCTTCTTCTAACACAAATAGACGCACGCATGTGCGCGAGAGGGGGGGGGGGGGGGGGGGGGGAGGGGGGTGGTTTTGGGGGATTACATTTGTTATGAACACATTGAACAGGTTGATGATGATTACATGTTAGTCTCATTGTGACTTGTGCTTCAGTTCTTGCAATTCTGTCACTTATTTACGGACATTCGTCCCCAGTCATATCATCAACTCCAAGATTATGACCAATTCTGCTTGTCCCCCCTATAACTTGTTCTTTTCGTGTATAAGCAATACCCGGTTCTACAAAGTAATGCTTAACCAATTACTGTACCGATCTTATATGTCACATGCCAGCTGCTCTTAAACTATTGACTTTCGATTCTCATATACCCACAAAATTAGTTAAAGCTAATACCTTTTTGCCTAATAATATACAATAAAGCCTAAATCACAACCAATAATGCTAAGAATCATTCTTTTTTGAATGTATGTGAACCCTAATAATGTCAATTCCTTCGATTCTGGTTACACCAAATAAATGGAAATTCCTTCCATAAGATTTCAAGCCCTCTACTTTATGACAAATAATCGATTCTTATAATGTCAACTTCTCTTAATTTTGGCCATATCAGACCAAATCAATCGAAATTGAGAAAGAAACCTAAACCAAGAAGGAGATGCTCACAAAATTAGTATAATAAAATCAGAACGAATGACAACCAATAATGCTAAGATTATTCTTTTTTGCATGTTTATGTAAATCGTAATAATGTCAACTACTTTGGATTTTGGTTTAACTACACCAAATCAACTGAAATCTTCCATATAATTTCAAGGAAAGAGACTATAAATCTAACCCCAATCCACGTGTAATGTCAGCTCGTCGTGATTTTTGTTATAATGTTATATTACACGAAATAAATGGAACTTCCATAAGATTTCAAGCCCTCTACTTTATGACAAATAATCGTTCCTTATAATATCAATTTCTCTTAATTTTCGCCATATCGGACCAAATCAATCAAAATTGAGGAAGAAACCTAAACCAAGGAGATGCTGACAAAATTAGTATACTTTAAAATCCGAACGAATGACAACCGATAATTCTAAGATTATTCCTTTTGCATGTTATGTAAATCCTAATAATGTCAACTTCTTTGGATTTTGGTTTAAACGACACCAAATCAACTGAAATTTCTTCCATATGATTTCATCTACATATAATGTCAGCTCATCGTGATTTTTGTTATAGGGTCTGCTTGGTAACAATGTTTTCACCGGTTTTGGGGTGTTTTTGAACCAACCGTTTATGAAAACTCCTGCTTGTTAATTTTTTCAAGGCACTGGTTTTGGTCGGCTCAAAAACCCTACAAAAGTGGTGCAATGTCGGTTTGGGGTGTTTTTTAACTGACCGTTTATGAAAACTCCTGTTTTTTTAGGCATTGTTTTTGGTCGGCTCAGAAACCCTCCAAAACCGGCTTGATGTAATTTTGGGTGGCTTTATAAACACCCCAAATCGGTGGATTTTGAAAGGTTTTATTATTTTATTCCATTTATATCCTCACCAAACATATATAATTATAACTACTAATACCCTACCCTATTTTTTCCTTTCTCATTTGTGTTTCTCTTCTACTTCCTCCAAACTACGCCTACTTTCTCCGGTGAGTTTTTAAAATCTCTCCTAATTTCAATCCGGTGTTTCATTATTTCATGTGTTTCTATTATTTTGATAAAATATGGACTTCTAAATCCTGATTGAGGCATAGACTGGGTGCACCGTTTTGTTCATATATGGACATATAGGTCATTTTCTTCGCGTAAAAAACCTCCAGAACCGCTCGTTAATGAATTACCAAGCAAGGGTTGGACTGGTTTAAAAGCCGCTACCTAAAACCACTCAAAATTGGACCCCTCATGAACCGGTACTCTAAAAGAACCTCATAACCGCTACCCCTACAATTGCCAAGCAGACCCATAATGTTATATTGCACCAAATAAATCGATACTCCTTCCATATGATTTGACATGGAATTGAAAAGTAAGCCCAGACAGAGAAAGAGATGAAGAAACCCAAAACCATTAGAACTTCTCTTGATTTTTGTAAGTACGACACCAAATCAATTGAATTTCCTACCAAATCAATCAATTTTGCTAAATCTTACACGCACGTTGAAACGAATATCACAGCCAAGGATGCTAATAATCGTTGGAAGAGAGAAACAAACCATAACCCAAACCCTAACCCTAGAGATAGAGGAGAACGATCGTGCACCTCGCACTGGCGGGCGTTGCTGTGGTTGAGCCACTGGAGGAGGCAGTCCTGGTGGACGAACTTGATGCTCCCGCTGCAGGCGCACGGGTACCTAAGCGGGTTGTCGGGCTCGCCGGGGTTCCGGCAGATCCGGCACACGTCCCCCTCGTCGTCGTCGTCGTCGTCCTCCGCGGCGAGCCTGCTCATCAGCGTCGACGCCGGCGGAGGCGCCGACGAAGGAGAGGAGGAGGAAGAGGTCGCCGGCGGCGGCGGGACGTCGTGGCGGTCGTCGGCGATCTCTTCCATCGAAAAAGGTCTCTCCTTTAGGAAAAGGGGGCGACGGGAAAATTGGGAGATTTTGTTGGTCTTTTTATTCCGTTGGACTTTCCTTTTGTTTATTTGTTTATTATTATACACAGCTGGAAAAATGGGGAATCAATATGGGCTAATTAATCGTTTGGACCCTGGATATTTTTTTAGGCATAATTGCACTTGCTATCCTCAATTATTAAGTTGATACCTCAATTATTATTTTTTTTCAACTTGATACCTAATTTTTCAAAAAATTCTAAAATGTCCTTATCCCTTCCCTCTTCCCTTCTCCCCTCCCCCCCCTCTCCCCCACTCCGGCCACCCCCTCCCTCCCGCTCCGCCTCCCCTCCGGCCACTCCCCTCTCCCACGTCCGGCCAACAACCCCCCTCCCGCTTCCGGCGCCACCGCCCCGGCGGCGGCGGCTGCGGCTGCTGATGCTACGGTGGCTGCTGCTACTGCGGCGGCGGCTGCTGCTACCGTGGCGGCCGACGGCGGTGGGGGTAGGGGGGTTGGCGGGATGCGGGAGAGGGGGTGGCCGGAGGGGAGGCGGAGCGGGAGGGAGGGGGTAGCCGGAGTGGGGGAGGGGGGGTAATTTTAATGTTTGAGCAGGAATATTTTCGTTCCAAATTTTTTTTGGATATCAACTTGTTAAAAAAAAAAAGTTTAGAGTATCAAGTTGAAAAAAGCGGAATAATTGAGGGTAGCAAAGTGCAATTAAACCTTTTTTTTATCAGATAAGTCCTGTTTTCAATTGAAAATTTTGGTATTGAATTTTTATTTTCACTTTCATTTTAATTTTATTTTCTATTATATCCTTTCGAGCCTATTTTCATATCTCACAAATTATGATAAATATTTATGTGGTGTGGGCTAACTCATAAAAAAATTGGTTGGGATGCTCAGTCCCAAGTTGGTTCCGTCAACGGTAACACGTGAAAAAAAAATGTTATTCCAAAAATGCTTTGTTCAAACATTTACTCTTGAGGGCCGGTTTGATAAACATGATTTGGTATTGGCATTCCACAAAATTCAGAAAGTGGATAGATTTGGATCAAATCTATTGTTTGGTACATACTGAATTTGAGGTTTAGATCTGGGATAATCAAATCATGGCAAATCCTTAATCATGTCCTCCCTCATCCTCCTCCTAATACACCATTCTCATATCCTTCTTTTTTTTTTAGAGGATGTAGGATGAAAGTAAGTTTTAAAATTATTTTAATATTAATTAATAGTGAAAAGTGGGGGATATCTTACATTATTGTAAACTTGTGGGGTGCACTGTAAATATGGTAAACAAAAGTGGGGTGCCACTCAAAATTTCTCAAAAATAATATTAGAACAATCGAATGTTTGGGAAAGTAAATCTAATAGGTCAATTCATGCTTGGTATTTACTTGGTCAATATCCCAGAGCTGAGACCAAAACCAGCATCAAGGAAGAAGAGTATATTTACCAATTTCAAGTCATAACACATCAACTAAGATACATAACTCACTATGGGCATGGGAATGCCAAATCCACCCAACCATAATCAGCACAAAAAACAGATCCTATGTTAACAAGTGTGAGAGCATATAAGAAACCAAACATAGAAGTCCCAACTCCAATATCCTAAAATTAACTTCAAAATAGTCTTTAGCAAATACCTCTAAATAAACAATAAAATAGAGAGAAACTTTATCCAAATTATCCAAACTCAGCTTCATGCCTAAAGAAACCTAATATCCTAATATACTAAACTAAGACGTAATTAACTCAAGAAACGATGCCGCCATCATTCAGCGACAGTGAAGCCAGCTGATCAGTCGGTGTGCCAGGTTGCACATGTCTCAGGACATCCATAGCCTCGGCCACTTTTGCCTTCAGAGCTTCTGGGGACTCCAGCAGATGCAGGACTTCGGTCTGATCCATCTCCAGGAGCATTCCAGTCACCTTCGCCGCAGACTCGTGCTCCAACTGATCCACGAGTGGGTAGAGACTCTCCCCTAGCATCTGGAATACACAAAAGTGCAGGACATAAATAAGGACGAGCAATTCGCTAATGATAATTAACCCAAAGATGTCTAGAAGGAAACATACCGTCCTCTGCTGCTCGGGGCTCGCATTGGCTAGGGCTGAAGTCAAAGCTCCAACGGGAATTGGCTGCAACATGCCAGCATCCCTCATAGGCATACCCCCCATGTCGTAAGGGACAGAGAGCATCCCGCCAGGTACACCAGGCATTGGAACATCAGGCACGTTGCGCCCTGGAGGATAGCGATATACACGACCACCCCTTGGAATCATCTGCAACATTTTCCGTACTTCTAGTTACTTGCATTTCAGAATGGACTCATTGGGGGGCAATAATTATCAGAAAAAAGGTACTTTATTAACCAATTGGTACAAGTAAACAACACCCACCTGCTGCGGGATCATTGGGACGTGTTGTGCCTGTTGCACAGGTCCACCACCAGCCAGTCTCCCACCTGGCCTTTGGGGTGGCTGACCCTGCGGAACCATTGGCACGAAGAAATTAGGCATAGGAGAACCCCCAGGCCGCATCCCATGAACAAGTTGCTGCTGGTATCCAAATTGCTACAAAAAAGATAAAAGTTAAAACACAACTTGTACAATAGATATAAATGTCCGAAGTAGTCTGTTGTCACTTGTTCTGAACTAGTAAATATAAGCCTTGAATTGTTGACACAGTCATGAGAGAAATAAAATGACAACGATGAAGGAAAATTGATTTCTTCAAACAATAGTGTACTAATTTTGTTAAAATAAATCATCAATAAACTACCAATTAAAAGAAATAGGCAAGTGGTAAACAATTAAGAACACAAGATGCATATTTCATCATCGTCATACTCAATTGGAGGATGTCCTAAACTATACTGCCTCTGATTATCATGTACTTGTTTCCTTCAGAACCGATGTCAAATTTCTTGATAATTTATGGGTTAAAAGCTACTAATGAGCTACTAATGACCTGGTAAGGTTGAAGTCAAGTAGAGCAGAGCTTGGCATCTTCAAGCATGGATTGCTCAGGGTTGGCCTGATCGAGCAGCGCTCGAACTTGTAAGGCAGTGTTCATGGCAAGAAAACAGCTCGATGTGGCTCGAGCTTCGGGTCCTGGTTTACTTCCTGGTGCTGGTCATCAAAACGCAGGAAAGTTTTGGCCATCTTTATTTATAATTGTCCCATTTCTGTTTTAGTTCCAACTGATATGGAACTAACTCATTTCCATGTTCATGCTGAGCTATTTGGTGGTACCAAGTTGAGCTCACAAGCTGTTTATCTGCAGACCTAATCTACATCTCAAGCATATTTTGCTAAAAGTATATAATTTTCTAGTTTTCTCAGTTCTTTATACGGCATAGGAGGCATTTCCTTTTTGCAGGTATTGCTCCAAAAAATGTTTTCAAAGACTACATACTTCCTGGGGCTGGTCATCAATACATAGGAAAATTTTGGCCTTCTTTATTTATATTTGTCCCATTTCTGTTTTAGTTCCAACTGATGTGGAACTAACTCATTTCCATGTTCACCCTGAGCTATTTAGTGGTACCAAGTTGAGCTCACAAGCTGTTTATCTGCAGCCCTATTCTACAGCTCAAGCATATTTTGCTAAAAAAAAATTCTAGTTCTCAGTTCTTTATACAGCATAGGAGCCATTTCCTTTTTGCAGGTATTGCTCCAAAATTTGTTTCCGAAGATACATACATAGATTATCTTAAATGTAGCTAGTCAACACTGCTAATGATATCGAGTGACGACAGCAGATGCTACTTTACTGCAGGAGAATGAAGTCACTCCCAATTTTGATGTCAATTTTAATACAACAATCAAAATAAAAAAATAAAAATAAAACTAGCAATACAAGGTTTATATTGATTGACGAGTTTAAAAAGATATAGCTGTGAAAACCATTTATTTTTGGCAGAATTTATATTGTAAGCTGTATACTGTGTTCTAAACTCCAAAAACTAGAACCCTATTGTAGGTTGTTGTAGTCTGAAAATTATTTTGCAGAGAAGATGAGTTTGGTTGAACACCACAACTTGGGGGAAAAAGGTAACTGATAACAACACTAGCCAAAATGGTATCAGAAGTAACCAAAGTATAATAATACAACTTACCAAATCATAAAATAAACATTCAACAGCATGTCACACAAATGCAAAACAATACTGCAATTTGGTTTTAGTTAAGATATAAGAATTACCTGTGGAGGAATGAGCGCAGGAGGGGCTTGACCATAAAATAGTTGTTGTCCAAGCCCAGGAGCACCAGGATGATACGTAGGCAACCGAGGAGCAACATGGGCAGGAATTGCTACAGGACGCATTTGGGAAAATTGGGCCTAAAACATAACATCACGAATATCATAGGATTTTGGCAAATGAAGTATAAAAAATCGTAGAAAAGACCCTTTCCTATTGAAAGTTCAAGAAATCATATATCCAGAAGATTTAATTTCATTATGTCATAATGATATAAAATGCATCTTTAGTACATAGAGCACTCAAACAAAGTTGCAAAAAGACTTCAACAGAAACTTTATATAAAGAAAACACAAAATAAAGTAACACTTAGAGAGAGATGCACGAGGCTTCATAGAAAGTCAATAAAACAAGGCCTACAAAATTAGGAAGAAGCATGAGGCATCCACAAAAAAGATTAAAACGGACCACATAGATAGTAAAATAAATTAAAATATGTTGGTATAGACAAGATTATGAAAATGAAAAGCTCCACCTACGTCACCTAAAGGCTGGACACGTAAGACAGAACTTGATTTTGGTATAAAGTAAGCAGGTCAAGAAAACAACAAAGAACCATTCACAACCATACTAATCTATCATAAGTGAAAAGAAAATAACATCAAAAACAAATTTTGACACAATTGTATGTATTCATAAAGCTATTTATATGTTTCAGAACAAATTTATCCACGCAAATCACCTGTAGCCTTGCTCTTCTGTCTTCTTTGCGTTGAGCAACTGCAACATAGAGAGGTTTGCTTCCAATCATTTTCCCATTCATTTCCCCAAGCTAAAGAAAAATAAGTGGAAGAAATAAATTAGCATAAAAATACTTCAAAGTTTCAATGATATACAGAATATGACTGCGGACTTACAGCACGAGACGCATCTTCGGGAGCCGAGAAAGCAACAAATCCAGATCCCCTACTAATGCCATTTGAATCTCGCATAACCTGTATAACAACTAGTTAAAGCAACCTTTTCAAAAACAATCAGCCAAAAAAGACTGACGCCAAAGGGTTATATAACTTATATCACCTTGCAAGATGTAATTGTACCGAACTCTGAGAACAGTTCTCTAAGTTTATCATCCCCAATAACATCATCCAAGTTTTTTATGTACAAGTTCACTCCTTGAAATTTGTCAGCAACATCCTTGGCACTCTGATCAAATCGCCCTTTCAGTTCTACCTCCCTTTCAGATTTTTTCTGTGCTTTTCCAACATACCACTCCTTGTCATCAATTTTCTTCCCATTCAGCTCCTCTACAGCTCGAGCAGCATCTTCGGGCTTAACAAAATTAACAAACCCAAAGCATTTTGATTTCCCATCGCCCTCCCTCATTACAATAGCACTCGTTATGTCTCCATATTCGCCAAAAATTTCTTCCAGATTTTCTTTAGTTATAGTTTCCGAGAGATTTTTCACAAACACGTTACTAAAAACAGACTTGTTTGCAGAATTATCTCTTTCCTGCTTGCGAAGAAACGGTCCAACGAAGACCTGTTTCCCATTAAGCAACATACCATTTAACTTGCTTATAGCAATTTCTGCAGCCTCTTCTTGTTCATATTGAACAAACCCATAACCTTTAGACTGGCCAGATGGATCAGTTGCAACTTTGCAAGAAAGAATGCTCCCAAATGCAGAGAATGTATCATGAAGAGCTTTATTGTCTATTCCCTTATCCAGATTCTATTGAAAACATAATATATAACCATCGTGAGTACAGAGAATCAAATAAAAGAGTCAAGGAGGCAAGAAATTGACCAGTCACATCACAAAGATAGCACAACTAACCTTAATGAATATATTAGCCGCCCCACTTCTACGTGTGCTGGGATCACGGTTAGAATACATTATTCTGATAGGTTTCCCGTTGAACACAGTATAATTCAGCATATCCAATGCGCGTGCCGCTGCCAAATACATTCCAAAAGAATTGAATAAAACCAAAGAATATCAACTAAAACAAACTTTCCTTGCACCAGAAGATAATTTTTAGCATCTCTTTGGATTAACCAAAACCACTACTGCATGAACCACTTATCCCTCTACAACTGGAGGACAATAGGAAAGGTATTGCAACTAGTCTCGACAAACAAAAAATTTAACATAAGATGAATATAAGGTAATTTTGAAGCCCCAAAATGAGCTTTCAAAGCCAATGAGTTGAAAAGAATTGAAGGTGTATCTCCATTTCAAGAATCTTGCGTCTAAGCATGTTGCTTAACATTAATGTCAAACCTATCATAGAAAATCTTTCTAGAATACTATTTTCTATTTGTCAGTGGCCACCGGGTACACAATTTAGCATTATAACATGAACTCAGGCTGAGAATTCCCTCACAGTGGACCGGGTACACATTTATCATTATAACAAACTTAGACTGTTTTGGTTGGCTGAGAATTCCCTCATAAGAAAGATAAAAGACGATGTTTGAATATATAATTAAGTAGATTGTAAGATGCATGGTGGCCTTATTTTCAAGGTCAAAAAACCGTGCAATCGCACAAAATGAGATACAATCCAGTAACCTGTAAGTATACCGCCTATGCTTCAACTGCTTGAGCTATAATTTTGAATTTTTTAAGATGATAATTTTGAAATATTAGTTCATTACATTTATTCCTTTAGATGGTTACATGCCTACCATCTATGTTTCATCTGCTTGAGCTATAATTTTGAAATATTAGTTCATAACATTTGTTTCTTGAGATGGTTACATGTCTACTGCTGCTTATCTGAAAACTACGTGTTTATTCATTATGTTAGTTGATGGGATCGATGAGTAGGTAATAGCATCTGGAATCTACAAGTGCTTCTTATCTGAAAACAACATGTTTATTCATTATGTTAGTTGGTGGGATTGACGAGTAGGTAATAGCATCTGGAATCTACAATTGGTTGGAAAGAGAGAGAGACCAGTACTCACCAGAATCGCAAATATAGAGTTGTAAAAAGTGACACCAAAACCAATTTTTAAAGTCCTAGCAAGCACATGAACCCAAAGCAGCTAGGCGGCCCAACCAAGTCCCCACTTAACAAGTCATGTTAATTCAATTAGATGGTTTGCAAGTTGGCATCCATTACATTAACTCATCCTTAGTAAATAGGCTTCTTTTTGGGTGTGGCAGACAACATGAAAGTACACATTTAATCTTGAAAGCTCATGAAAGCAAACCAGAATTCATAAATATGATGCATATCTGGAAACACAAACCTCATCAGTTTCAGAAACCTTCCCCTTTTTTAAGGAAACCCATTGAAACAATCTAGGAAGCACCTGAACGATACTTGATACAGGATAAGCTAAATATGTGTGTGTGTGTGTGTGTGTGTGTGTGTGTGTGTGTTTTGCACATACCCCAAGAAAGGAGCCTGAATATCCATGCTGACTGGTCAATTTTAAGGACTCTATGGTAATTAGAGAATTGAAGGGATTTAGGGTTTTAATTTAGTACGCACCTGAACAATACCCCAAGAAAAGAGTTGTGTTAGCAATGTACAGAAATTTTATTTTTCCTAAATATCCATGTTGACTCATTAATTTTAAGAAATCTATGGCAATTAGAACAATGAAGGGTTTTAATTCCAAATGTATAGTTTATATAGAAAAAATAAACAGATCTGTTCTCTCTCTAATTTGTGATTTCGTGATTTCGAAGGTTAGACTTCCCCTCTAATGAGCTCTTCTCCCACCATATGAACACTGACGTCGACTTTGATGCCATTGAGCGGGCAACTCCTCCCGATGTGAATCTACAATTATACAATAAGTAAATAGATTGTGTTCTATGTTGCGATAGTGGGCGCTGGGACATCCGGTGGCCTAAGTGGCACAGCATGAGGGAGAAGAAGTGAAGAGGAAGTCTCAAGCTCTCAAAGGCACGGCATGAAGGAGAAGAAGAGACAAGTTGCTTGATTTTCTCACATAATCAATTTCTGTAAGGGTTTTAGCATTTTTGGTTAACTAGTTCTTTAATTCTCACAGTATCCGTGCTTCCTAGAAACAATGACATTTAATATTTTACTAAGTATAAAAATTTGATTTCTACTTCCCCCACATGGTGTTAAATGTTTCAAATGCAATGATTCCGAACAAATTCATCCTACACAATAAAGCTCAATGTGGGTTTATAAAGTTTACATGTTCCAAACAAATTCGTCCTACACACTAAATTGGACCCAACCCTAGCTCAAAACTTAGTGGAGCCTATCCTAGGTTGCCATAACTTAATTAACCTATATTTGATTGATTTTAATCAATTATATAGCAGCCATAATTGATGGAAAGCATCCTATGCACCACTCAATATTACTCTTCCATATTAGAAACCCATTGATTCTTTAGAGATACATTCATGCATATCTTTTGATTGTGTTATCAAAACTTAACCAAACCTCCTCAAACCAATTCCTATCAAACCCCAACTCATAATCTCCCAAAATTTTATATATTCATCACCATAAAGTGGTCGGCCCTAGTCCCAAGGCGCCCAATCCCGAAATTGCTCCCAGACATGGTCGCCGACAACACCTTGTAACGTAACAGTAGTTTCGACCCCTTTCCGACCTCCTATGAAGCTCATGATAGTTCGTTGCGAAGCTAACACGACCCTCTACCATCCTATCAACCCCCACACGTTGACAACCCCTTCTAGCACACCAAAACAGTCCTACAAGTCAGCAAATTCCTGCAGCACAATTCTGCGCGAACGAGCAGGTTGGTCATCTTCTTGATATGTTATATATACTTTCTGATCTCTGTTTGACACGAAACCAAAACGACTTACGAACCCTTCTGATATCAAACAACTAATTGGTAATGATCCTAACATCCTCCTTTATTATCTAATAATGTCCATTATTCAGATATACAAGTTATTCATGTGTTTGTGCTATCGTTTCCATGATGCTAGTTTTTCGGACACCAAAAAAATTTATGATGTCTAAACTTCGTGAAACTTTTCCATGATTTTTGTCAAGTAATTTATGATGAAGAATCATATTTTTCTCTAATTAACTCTGATTTTTCCAGAATATTAAATTTTCATATTTTTCCGTGTCGTTCGATTCCAATTGGTTCAACATGTAGCATAATTGTGTACTAGTTGAATATGTTGTTTTGATGCTAGTTTTCGTAAAATATATTTATATAAAATATGTCCAAAAATTATTTATGTATTTTTCCAAAAATATAATAATATATTTTGTGATATAAAAATATTATTTTATATGCTAATTTAGTGTCATGTATGGTGAGTTATGTTACATATATTTCAAAGAGTTCATGAGCATGTGATGTGAAAGTTGGAGCCAGACCGTTGTACTACTCTTACCGATATTCCAGGCAAGATACCTTGTCATTCTTGTACTGTTTAAATTTATAATGTTATGCTTGTATTTGTTGGTGTTATTCTTAGTGGGTGTGTCCAAGTGTGACTTGGGTGCCATCGGTATTATCATCGATGTTCGTGTGCGTGTATATAACTTAGTTTGCAGATGACGTTCCTGGAAAGTGTGAAATTAGTCTCAATAACTTATATGGCCTTGACACGTATTATTACACGACACCAGGAATGAGGTTCCATATACATGAGTCTGCGCATTGACCAACGATTTGTGCGTTAACTCGTTGGATAATTAGATTGTGTCTAGTTAGTGACTTGCATTGAGATATGGGTTGTTCGAGTCGTAGACATGATTTGTGCAAATCCATGGACGGAGAAGACTATTAGTAGGCGTATGAGACAAAAATGCATTAATCAGCCTCGATGAATCCTGGGTATGGGTATACTAGAGTAGTCGTGTTAGCTAGATCATAAACTACTCAACTAGATCTTAATAATACATATAACCTAATCCACCATAGGTGGCACTAAATTAGCATATAAAAACAATATTTTATATCACAAAATATATCATTATATTTCTGGAAAAACACAAATAATTTCTGGTCATATTTCATATAAATATATTTTAGAAAAACTAGCATCAAAATACATATATCACAATTATGCCACATATTGAACCAATTGGAATCAAACGACACGAAAAAATATGAAATTTTAATATTCCGAAAAAATCAGAATTAATCAGAGAAAAATATAATTCTTCATCATAAATTACTTGACAAAAATCATGCAAAAGTTTCACAAAATTTAGAGATCAAATAGTCAAGTTTTGATAAACTTTTCAATATCTGAAAAGATAGCATCATGGAAACGATAGCACAAACACAGGAATAACTTAAAAATCTGATTAATAGACATTATTAGATGATAAAGAAGAATGTTAGAATCATTATCAATGAGTTGTTTGATGTCGCAAGGGTTCGCAAGTCGTCGAAAACTCTCGCACTTAGAAATTGGTTCAGTCATGACCAATTTTAGTGCAACAGACGCTACGGTAAAACCGAATGGAACCACGTGATCTGGCGATTGACCAACAAAGTAGACACATAAAACTAACTATTAGCTTTCGTTTCGTGTCAAACAGACAACAGAAAGTATATAAAACACATCGAGAAAGATGACCAACATGTTGGTTCGCACAAAATTTTGCTGCAGGATTTGGCTCACTTGTAGGGTTGTTTTGGTGTGCTAGAAGGGGCTGTCAACGTGTGGGGGGTTGATAGGATAGTAGGGGGTCGTGTTAGCTTCGCAACGAACTATCGTAGAACTTCATAGGAGGTCGAGAAGTGGTCAAAACTACTGTTACGCTACAAGGTGTTGTCGGTGGCCATGGCTAGGAATAATTTCGGAATTGGGAGCCTTGATGCTAGGGCCGACCATGGGAATTATGAGTTGGGGTTTGATATAAATTACTTTGAAGAGGTTTAGTTAAGTTTTGGTAACCCAATCAAAAGATATGCGTGAATGTATCTCCAAAGAATCAATGGATTTCCTAATATGGAAGAGTAATATTGAGTGGTGCATAGGATGATTTTTATCAACGATGGCTGCTATTTAATCCATAAAATTCAATCAAATATAGGTTTATTGAGTTATGGCAACCTAGGATAGCCTCCACTAAGTTGGTTGACCTAGGGTTGGGTCCAATTTAGTATGCAATAGAGTTTTATGTGGCAACACCATGAGACCAACTTACATTGGGTTGCTTCAGGTTTCATGTACAATAAAACCTAGCCAGTTCTACCACAATTTTCGAACATGCGACTACTACAGCTGCCCCAACTCCCTAAGGGTATGTTTGGGAACAGGATTCTAAAAAATATAGGGGTTTGGTGGAGTTTCAGTTATGTTTCCAAATTACTAAATTGCAGCGTGTTTGGAGTTGGACAAACTTTATAGCTCCAAACCACCATCAAAATTGGAGTCAGCAATCTCCAATCAAAGTGATTTTTCGAGAAACTATATTGTAAACTCTATTTGCTTTGTTTACAAACTCCAATATTAATTCTAAACTCCCAAAATGCATCCCAACTAAAATATAACTCCATTTTTGTCAACGGAGTTTCTCCATTTCAAATCTCAAAATTCCAAATAAACAAAACAATCTTAACGAAGTTTGCTCCCACCTTGGGCTAACATGCTTCCATTTCTTTTGCAACTGATTTAGAAGAAACCTAGATCTAGACCTTTCATATATTCTCGATAATGAAAAAAAAAAAAAAGAGAAAGGCTCAACTAAAGGATACCAATATAATCCAATAGAACGAGAGTGATCGGATATATTATATTTCATTTACACATTGCATATTGAATCCCAAACATAAGACAACGAAGATAATATTGAGTGATAACTAAACAAAAGAACATAATAAACGCATATGCCTCATGAGAATTGATAACTTAAAGAATATTGAGGGATAACTCCAATGTTAATTATAAACTCCCAAAATGCATCCTAACTTGAATATAACGCCATTTTTGTCAATGGAGTTTCTCCATTTCAAATCTCAACTCTCTAAAATAAACCTATCCCACGCCGGGCCTAAATTATGCTTCCATTTCTTTTGCAACTGATTTAGCAAAACCTAGATCTAGACCTTTCCTAAATTCAAAATAATGAGAAAATGAGAATGGCTCAACTAAAGGCAATCACAATAATCCAAAAGAACTGTAATAATCCTATATATTAAATTTCATTTGCCTGTTGCATCTTGATCCCAAACAGAAGACGACGAAGAAAATATTGAGTGATAACTAAACCAAAACATAATAATAGCATATGCCTCATGAGACATCCTTCTCTTTGCTTCTCTTAGCATTCACAGATGGTAAACCTTATAGCCAGTGTCACCCCCATGCTTTGAGGAAATGAACATGATTTACAGAATATAGTGAATCACATTGTATGTAGTAGCACTGCAACCATCGAGATGGAAATTTAATAAGAGGGACCAGGTTGCATTTGCTACATAGCAACTGTGTCCAACTGTATATGCAGAACTTAGGATCTGAGATTTTCAAAGAAGCGAGTGGTTCCCCAGTCAGTCAAAGACTTGAAAACAAGGAAAATTATGAATAAATCAGGAAGGAAAATACTAAATTTCAGCACAGTTCTGGTACAGTACATGGAGCAGAGTACATGGGACCACTACCTAGACCGAGGGAAGTTACAGTTGAATGTGAAATGTTGGTTCAGAACAAATGAAAAGCATAAGCAGCTGTATTTGGTAAATAAAATATATGATATGTGCATATATCAAATTTGTAACATATTGCCCATATTTTGTCAACATTAACTCAACTTCATTCGATATGATCAAGTCGACAGCTTTGTATGAAAAAAGACAGCATAAGATTACAGTTGACATCCTAATATGACAGGCGTAATGTGTCCTCTAGTATCTCAATGCCCAACATGTGAATAAACTGAAAAATAGTCCATAAAACACAATGAAATAGAGTGTCGACGGTTATATAGTAACGTGGGGGACAGACTCCTAATTGTTCTTATCTGAAAATGCCGTATAAGGATTTCAACCCTAACTCTGCTTTGCTATCAACAGGAAGAACCTTATATTTAGTGAGCACATAAAGAACACCAGCTACAGCTACAGCTACCCTTATCTTTTGACTTCCAAATTTTCTATATACTGCATTATTTATAAAGATCTAGCTACTTCCTACCAATCTCAATCAGTGCAGACACCTTGAAACTACAAATTATGAGACTGAAAAGAGCCAAATAAGTAAAACTTCGCTGCACATTTCCAAAGTGTTATAACGTCAAAAGGTCCAAGCAATATAGGATCAAGACACATGCATGTGGTAGAAAAGTTCCAGGTAGGGGTGAGCATTATTCGAATTTGGAACGAAAAGTGAACCAAACTGAACAAGAGATTCAGTTCGGTTTGGAAAAAAAAAAGGTTCAGTTTCGGTTTTGAAAATACTAAAATTTCTTTTTTGGGTTTCAATTTCGGTCAATAACCGAATAAGAATTGTGCAATTAAGTAAATACCCACAATTCTATGCATATTTTATGATTAAAAACGTGTATATTTTGAAAACAACAATTCAATGCATGTGTTTTGAAGACCAATTTTGATAATTTAATAACTAGTCCAACTTTGGGTAAAACTTTGAAATACAACAAATGTGTATAAAAATTATATTTTTTAATATAATCTAACCATGATTCCAACATTTGACCCGCCCCCATTAAAAGATAAAAATAGTCCAACAGAACGAACTGAATAAACTTAATAGTTTATTCGGTTCAGTTTAGTTTTGGCTAATTTCGGTTCGGTTTTGGATATTTAGAATTTCGGTTTATTCGGTTTTGACTATTTCGGTTTCGCCCCCTATGTACAGGTGTTTCATCGACAAGAAAAGACAGCAAACATAAAAATATTAAATTTCATTATGAAACTCAATATTTAAGAAAAGGGTCCGACTATACACACCCCATGGATTACTAAGGACACCCCATAAAAAATAAAAAAAAATAAAAAAAAATTGGAATTCCTATTCTACCCCCCTCTCCCCATGCTGCTCCCCCCACCCACCCCCCCTCCCCCCACCTCCCCGACGCTTACCGACCTCCACCCCCCTCCCCTGCTCCCCCGACCCCCCCTTCCCTCCTCCTCCCTCCTCCTCCGACCCCCCTCCCCTGCTCCCCCGACCCCCTCCCCGCCTCCTCCTCCGCCCCCCCTCCCCGCCTCCTCCTCCGACCCCCCTCCCCCCCCTGCTCAACCCGAGGGGGATCGAAGGAGCGAGGGGGAGGGGAGGGGGGTCGGAGGAGGAGGAGGGAGGAGGCGGGGAGGGGTGTCGGAGGAGGAGGAGAGGGGGTCGGGGGAGCAGGGGAGGGAGGTCGGAGGAGGAGGAAGGAGGAGGGAAGGGGGGGTTGGTGGAGGAGGGAGGAGGAGGGGGGGGGGGGGGGGCGGAGGAGGGGGTGCCGGAGGAGGGGGGGGGCGGAGGTCGGACTGTTGGGGTTGGGGTCGAGGGAGCAGGGGAGGGGGGCGGAGGTCGGTCGGCGTAGGGGAGGGGAGGGGGGTCGGAGGAGGAGGAGGGAGGAGGAGGGGAGGGGGGTCGGGGGCCGGAGGAAGAGGAGAGGGGGTCGGAGGAGGAGGGAAGGGGGGGTCGGGGGAGCAGGGGAGGGGAGCGGAAGTCGGTCGGCGTCGGGGAGGGGAGGGGGGTCGGGGGAGCAGGCGAGGGGGGCGGAGGCCGGTCGGCGTCGGGGAGGGGGGGGGGGAGCAGCATGGAAAGAGGGGGGTAGAATAGGAATTCCAATTTTTTTTTTTTTACATGGGGTGTCCTTAGTAATCTATGGGGTGCTGATAGCCGCACCCTTAAGAAAATTGCCTCAAACCACATTTCATGGATCTGAATTCCCTAAAGTTGATATATTGTACGTATCATGTCTTGGTAGATACATATTAGACGCATCATGGACACTCTAAATGATGCCTATCATGGACACTCTAAATGATGTATCCTTGTCGCCATGTCGGTGTCGCGTACTATGGACTATCTGTGTCCATGCTATGTAGATAACTAGCCACCATAGACACACAGCCTTAGGCTACTAACTAAAAAAATATATCAGATTTAAGATTTTGTTTCCCTCGCCAAGTGCAAAAGATCAATGTCCGTTATTATCCAAAATCTAAACTATCCAATCAACGGACTAAAGAACAAAAAATTGAGCACCAACTTTTTATCAACAAGCGCACAGAAATCAACCACAACTCGATGCTACGGACGCATAAAGTTGCAAACTTTACCAATTAAAACATAATAATACTGTCAGATGACACAGATTAACACGGACAAATAAGATTCATTATAAAAGACCAACAAAAAAAAAACAGTAAATTCTCACCATCCACCGGATTGTTGAAGTTAACGTAAGCATATCCAAGCGACCGGCGCGTGGTGATGTCGCGGCAGACCCTGACCGACACGACCGGCCCCACCTGGTTAAAAAGGTCGTAGAGCTGGTTGTCCATCACGTTGACCTCCAGATCGCCGACGTAGAGCGACGTCGTCGGGAACTGGTTCGCACCCGCCGCGCCGGCGCCGGAGGCGCCTCCCTGCGCCGCGACCGCCGCCGATCCGTTGGCTCCAACGATCTGCTGCTGCGGCGGCGGCGGCTGAGGATGAGGGACCTGGACCTGCGCCATCTCTCGAATCAGACCCTTTTTTTTTGGTATTTTATCACGGATTTCAAAGAATTAGGGCTCCTAGGGATAGATTGATAGAGAGTTCCGACCGATTTGATCGATTTTTTGGGTTTTTTTTGGGGGATTTTTCGGATTTTTTTGGTCGGGATTTGGGGATTTTTTGAGGGGGGGGGGAGGAGAGATGATAGAGGAGAATTAGGGTTTCGGGAGGGCAGCCCGGACTGCACTTCGCCGGTAACGGGTGGGCCATCTCGGCTATATATAGTTAGTACTGGCGGAAGCGGAAACCCTAAGCGGTGGGATTGGGGAGATCCAGACCGTCGGATTGGCGGGGGCGGGTTACGTGTACGGTGAGATGGGATATTGCGTCCGATTTGGACTTCGGTTAGGATTGGGAAGTAGGACTTCGGTTAGGATTGGGAGGTAGACACGAGCGGGGTTTGCAGTTACGACGTTTCGTTTTCCAGATGGATTCGGTTGGGGTGCTGTTTTGTTTTGGTTGTAACTGTACGAAAGTGAAAAATTGAAAAAAATAAAAATTTTGTACGCGATGCGTATATAATGTGTATATAAAAGTTAAGGCTAAATTATACTTTGATACCCTTAACTATTCCGATTTTTTAACTTCATACCCTAAACTATTTTACTCAACAACTTAATACCTCAACTATTATTTTTTTTTAACTTAATACCTAAAATTTTAAAAATTTCGAAAATGCCCTAATCCCTTCCCTATCCCCTTCTCCCCTCCCCCCCGGCCACCCCCTCCTCCCGCACAGCCCCAGCCTCCCTCCCTCCTGCCCCCCCCCCCCCCCTCCGGCCACTCCCCTCTCCCGCTTCCGGCCACCCCCCCCTCCCGCTTCCGGCCGCCTCCCCCCCCTCCCGCTTCCGGCCGTCTCCCCCCCCCCCCCCGCCCCCCCCCCCCCTCCTCCCGCTTCCGTCCACCCTCCCCCAGCCCCCCCCCCCCTCCCACGCTGCCGTGCCCTAGGGGGAGAGGCGGGGGCATGTGGCTGGAAGCGGGAGGGAGGGAGGGAGGGGGGGGGGGGGGGGGGGGGGGGGCGGGGGCGGAAACGGGAAGGGGTGGTGGGGTGGTAGGGGGGGTAATTTTCAAGTTTGACCAAGGATATTTTCGTCCAAAAAAATTTCGGGTATCAACTTGTTACAAAAAAAAGTTTAGGGTATCAAGTTGAAAAATAGGAATAGTTGAAGGTATCAAAGTGCAATTAAGCCAAAAGTTAATTTTGACTTTTTAAAGGTTATTTGATTGGTGAAAACGAAAAAAATAAAAGTGGAGGGGGAAAAAAGGTTTTATTGTTTGAATTGTTGTTGAAAGTGAAGAAAAAGAAATTTCATTGTTGTTTGGATGACTCTTGAAAGTGGATGTTGGTTGGAGATATGATAAACCTAGATATGGTTATCCCCATTTTTGTTTTCCAAATAATTCTCATTTAATTAGTAAATGCTAATTTTTCTTCCAGACAAATATTAACATAAAATTTGTTTTTTTAAAAATATATTAAAAACAAATTAAATTGATTACCATAATTACTATAATTAAATATATCATAATTATATTAATTGCAATAATTAATTACCATAATAAAATATGTCTCAACAGATAACATTTCTTCATAGACTGGTTGACATCCCATAGCGAACATTATTCTTTTGCTATTTCGCTAGTCTAAAGACTCATTCACATCTCGTAGAGAATATTTCTCCATATAACATTTCCAGAGATAGAAAACTAGATTAAACTAAAATAGAGAATGTCTACACAAAATAAAAATAGAATGTATTAGGGCTATACGGACTCGAACCGTACACCTTCTCGGTAAAACAGATCAAACTGATTATTATCGAAATGATTCGAACTGTTTCAAAGACCCAACATGCATTTTTTTTTTTTTTTGCATTGGGCTCTTTCATCAACTGATGTAAATATCAATTAGTCCACCACATTTTACCTTTACAGGAAAATAAGAGGATAATGAAATGGTTCCATGTGCACATTTTTCAATTTCTTTACGCTCCCTTGGCTGCTTCTTCTCCCTCAAAGGGCTGGGGATGGAAGAGACACTAGTGGTGATGGAGAGGCTATCCTCCTCGCTGGGGCTCATTCATATTTTTTTTCCTTACATTTTCTCATTTTTTTCAAAGTGAACTCACTTTTCTCTTCATAGGAGTTTCCTTGGGTAAAGTGCATTTAAACCCTCCTTAGAGTTGCCTCGTTTGCAAAATAAGACCTATTAGAAAACTTAAGCAGTTTGCACCTCCAAAAAAACCTGTTTTGTTTAGAATGGCCCTTATCCGTTAAATGGCCGTTAAAATGGCCGTTAAGTCTTAAAAAAAAATTAAAAAAATATAAACTACCTAAACTACCCCTCCCACCCTTCCCTACCAGCCCCTACCCCCCACCCCCCTTCCCCCCTCCGCCGGCGACCTCCGCCGGCAACCCGCCCTCCTCCCTCCACCGGTCATCCCCGACCACCCCCCCCCCCCTCCTCCCTCCGCCGGCGACCCGCTCCCCGCCCCCTCCCCCCCCCCCCCTCCTCCCTCCGCCGGCGACCCGCCCACCGACCTCCTCCCTCCGCCGGTCATCCCCGACCACCCCCCCTCCTCCCTCCGCCGGCGACCCGCCCCCCGCCCCCTCCCCCCCCCCCCTCCTCCCTCCGTCGGCGACCCGCCCACCGACCTCCTCCCTCCGCCGACGACCCGCCCCCCGAACCCCTTCCCCTCCTCCCTCCGCCGGCGACCCGCCCCCCACCACCGGAGAGAGATGGGGGGGAGGGGAGGGGCAAAATCGTCTTTTAAGACGTTTTTAACGGATTTTAACAGCGGGGGGGGGGGGGGGGGTGATTTGAGCATTTTCGTATCTAGCTGTCTTTTTCGGATCAGCGAGTCTTTATTTGCATTTCGTGACATCTAAGGAGGGTTTAAATGCACTTTACCCGAGTTTCCTTTAACAACTGGGGAAGGTGAAAGTGAACATATAAAGGGGGGTCATGAACTGCATTACATCACATCAAGCAAAAAAAAAATGCACTTTCAACTTCGACAACCAAACGTCTAAAGTCATTCATATTCCTCCATAATGCAAGAAATTATCCAATTTCACATCACTTTCATCCAACCAAACAGACCTTTGACTTTTTGGGCCAGGCCCACGAAGCAATAACAAATTATATAATATCTATTTTAACAATAAGAAAAAAGTTCAACTGATAACCAAATATCAATCCTTGAAATATTTGTGGGCCCCGACCGTTATATCGGTTATATGTTAACAATATAAATAAGTCAAAGAATAATGCTATTTGTTCCTCCAAATTGTACCTCCAGATCGTTATATCAGCTACCATATAAGGAGGGATGGCCTCCCAGCAAACGCCCCTCGGTGCATAAATGAGTCGAGGTAGGATTAACATGAAAGTGAAAAAGCTGAGTAAGAGATGGAAGAACTTCTCTCTCTTATTTACTTGAAGATATTTAATATAAGAGTGAACAGGACTTTCGTAATGACCATGTTACCCCCATCGTACTTGTCAAAGGATTGCTCGCCTGTGCCACTGCTTCGCTCTACATCCATTAAGGGGCTGTTTGGTAAACAGGAAGTGAATTTGGATTTGGATTTCGACTTTCAATGAGAAAAGAAGGATAGGAATACATGTACTTTTTTTGTCCCCTTAGTAGGGAACAAAGTGTTTGGTTGACACAAAGAAGTGAGAGTTGGAAAGTAAAATAGTATATTATAATAATAATAAATTATAATTAACTTATATAATAATTCAAAATTTTCATGTAATTAGTTAATAATTTAAGAAAATTATTAATATTCATAAATTATTATAAATATTTTATTAACTATTAATCAATTAATAACTAATTAATCACTATAATTATATAACTATATAATTATACTAATATAAACTAATTAATCTAATCTTTCCAGCATAAAATTTCTCTTTTTGAGGAGGAGAGCATCTCTCCACAACCCAGAAAAATCACCGACTCTCCTCCGTTATCTTCTTCTCTGGCCACAGTCCGAGCTCCCCCCGTCCCACCTCGCCACCTCCTCCCCTCGTTCCCGCCACCCGCGGGAGATCTCGCCCCACCCGCCACCCCTACTCACCGGTGCAAATCCAAGCAGAAAATACTTCTCCTCCAGCCACGGTCGACATGGACCTCGTCGTCGTCGTCGGTCATCCCCCCACCCCACACGCCGGATCGGAGGCTTCGTTGTCCAGTAAGTTTTTATTTGTATTTTTACTTCCATTTCCATCCCACATCCACACTAAGAAAGAGGAAGTGGGAATGAGATCAAATTCCACCGACAGGAACTGCATCTGTCAGTTGGTTTTACTTTCCATTCCAAAATCCAGTTGAACCAAACAAAGAATATTTGGTGAATTTGGCTTCACTTTCAGTTGGAAACTGAAATCCACCCCTATTTTCCGTTTACCAAACAACCCCTAATGACAAGACGTTGAGGAGATGTGACAAGTGCATGCGGGTTCGTACTATGCTTTATCATGTACGGAACCCTAACAGAACGATCGCGAGAACACGAATGATCGGTGGACGTAACATGGTGATCATTTAATACTTGTCTACACCATCTCTTTTGTTAGCAGGCTATGACAAGTGTTAAAGATTTGAATATCAGGTTATGAAATGTACATGTGTCCTAGCTTGTTAAGGAACAACACGTGACCGGCCCTCCTATTGGTCGTACTTGGAAGACTGACATGGAAAAAAAACTTTGATACAGTAGGGGTATCAAAGTTTTGATACTCCATATGCATGACAGGTGGTTCCCCCTCAAAATGTATATATATTTTGATACCCCCAACTGTATCAAAGCTTTTTTCGACTGACATGGAGCGTGTATATAAGTTGCTACTTGCCCTCTACGCGACCTCTTTGGTCAGATGACTATCACATGGGACAGACGACTTGGGTAGCTGGATGTGAAATGTCCGGTATGTCCTCTATCTTGTCAGGTTGGTGAGGGCTAACACTTATGCGGACATGAGTTGCCCTGAACAAATTTGTGATTTTTTATGATTCATTTTTTCCGATTGGATTAGTCCCTTGTACGAGACAACTCATATTATTTATGGAAAACGTACAGATGAGCGGGGGGGGGGGGGGGGGGGGGGGGGGGGGGGGGGGGAGGGGAGGGGGACCGTGGCTAAAACGAGCCACCGCGTGTCACCCTCCTATTGGATGGACCGTGGGGCCTACAAAACCACACTTGCTATCTTCTGCCAAATGCCAGGACCAATAGGAGGCCGACACGTAGCGTCGGTTCATGTGTTGGTCCTCCCACGTGGTCTTCTCTTATTTGTGGCCGTGCAAGGTACCGTGTGAAAGAGAAACGCTTCATTGACACTAAGTTCGACACAATTGCATTGATGGCTTAACGACATGTGAGTGACGAATTCGGGAACCAGGTGGACATATGTAATGTTTTATGGGTGATGCTATGACTACAATCAAACCCCTACAATTTACTTACAACCATCACATGGCGGCTCCCAATTGGGGAGGGGTAAGGGTTTTGGTTGTAAGTAGGTAGTAACTAAGCATCATTGATGTTTTATAGTGACATGGAACTTTAATTACACTGTAATGTTATTTATTTCCCAGAAAAAAACTACATTTTTTCAATATTCTTATTTTTCAAAATGGATCCTTAATTATTAAATTAGGGTTCATACATAATGCAGTTTTGAAAACCAGACTTTTGGATTACCAAGTTTTGTGCGTCCAAATAATGGTATCTTAGTCAGTAATTGTGTAAATTTTCTTCCTCTAGAATTTACAATTTTTAGTTTATTTTAAATATAGTATAAAGCAAGTCAGATACAATCTAATCTAATTATATATTCAATCCAATCCATAACTTAAAAGTAATTTTAAATTTTTGGTCCAACCCAAGAAAATTAGAAATTAATATAAACAAATCTAATTGGATCTTATCCCTAATTCTAAAAGCTAATATATTTAAAATTAATCCAACCTTATATATTTCCCTCTGCTTATATAACACAGAGAAAAATTACATAGAAGAAAGAAAAAAGGGTAATACTATCATATCTTATCAGAGTTATATAGTAGTTCTTGTGGTCCTAAAAATTGCACACTTTGTAAAACCAACATTCTAAGTACATGTTTGATTTTTGCTATTTCTATGAAAATAGGTTTTTTTTTTTCTTTCTTTCGAAATAGCCATATTTTTGCTGTTTGGAAGCGCCGGACAAACGATGCTACAATGACAAATATTGGTAAATAGTTTAGTAGTTGCATGTTCTTTATGCGCATGGCCAACCTAGAGGTAAGTCCGACAAGACTTTGGATATGCTTAGGGCCAGCCCATGTAAGAGTCAAGGGACAACCAAAATTAACTCACGTTAGAACAATCCGAACATTCGGACCGGCCCAACATAAGACCCTAGCCAAGTGACCCTTGTGGTTACCGAGGAGAGGCATAAGCTCTTGGCTATGCGATGAAAGATCAGTGGATCGAGCCACGGGAACATTATTCCTTCCATTTATAAAAGAAAGGGTGAAAGTTGGGGGAGGGCAGCCCAAAAGACATGCAATACAGCATGCACAAAATCCCTTAAATATAGCCGGACATCTAAAAAAAAATGCTAGAACATAAATAGACATGTCTTAGCTCCGGAAAACCTTTAATCCTTTCTAGAGCATCTCAAACAATATTTAAGGACCTCATCAAAACTTTTCTACAGTTTCTGAAATAAGAAGAGTCAGATGTAACTAGAAATATACACTATGTAACCAGTTTACCATCCAATATTAATATATGCAAGGGTCATGTTTTTTTTTTTTCCTTCTTTTTTCTGATAAGAGCCTATTTGAAAGATGACTGACTGAAGATCTTTGCATCCATTGCCAGCGTTCTGGATCATGCTTTAGAACTCTTTTCAAACGCACGCTTGATCTCAAGTGCTGCTCTAACAACATTTCCCCTGGTAATAATTCCAACCTTCAAAGTGGAAAAACCAATCAGTGCAGGTAAAGGGAAAAAAAAGAAGAAGTAAAGGACACAGTAGGGTACAGGTTTCCATCTTCATACCAATTTCCCAGCACTATCTACTACTGGCAGCCGACGGTATTTTGTTTCAAGCAGCAACCTGCAATCATCGAGTATTTATTTTGTTCGGTTCATAGTCGCTTGGTAAAGAAAATAGGCTAAATTACAACTTGATACCCTCAACTATTCAAGTTTTTCAACTTGATACTCTCAACTTTTATAGATATCAACTTGATACCCTACAATTAAAAAAGGACGAAACTACCCCCTCTCCCCCCCCCCCTCCGGTTGCCCAACTCCGGCCCCGAAGTCCACTGCCTGCCCCTGTACCCCCCCCCCCCCCCCCCCCCCCTCTCTGCCGCATGCTGCTATTGTCACCGCCACTGGCGAAGAGAAAGGGGAGGGCGCGGGGTTGGGGGCATAGCGCGCAAGTGGGCTGGGGGAGTGGTACTGGTATAGCCGCAGGGGGGGGGGGGGGGGGGGGGAGGGGGGGGGACGAGGGGTAATTTCGTCTTTTTAATTTTTAGGGTATCAACTTGATGCCTATAAAAGTTGAGAGTATCAAGTTGAAAAACTTGAATAGTTGAGGATATCAAGTTGTAATTTAGCCAAGAAAATGTTCAGAAATGTGAGTAACTAGCTTCGGAACCACCTTGCAGCATCTCCGAGGTTTGTTGTCTCCCGGACAACCAAGGGGGCTGGCGTCATCAACTCGCCGACAACTTTACCATTTGTTTTACTTAACAGCCGCTGGATCTCATTGAATGTCTACATGTAAAGTTTACAATACTAAGCATTAGCAATCTCTCATATTTCATGGCATAAAGGAAAGACGAATGATTGTCATCAGTAATTATTCAGTAAAGACTACTGCACATAATAATTTATCTAAAAGTGACAATCATGCGGTCAAGCCTGCAATAATCGAGCACTGAAAACCATACCATACAATCGTTCCCGGCCAATCAGGGACTACGGCTTTCTACATTAGCTAACTAGGGTTTTCACATCATGCAGTGAGATATTCCTCCCGCCACAAGCCCTGCAGCTAATCCAGGTTATCCAGGCGACTTGGTTCCATTTAAGCAGTGCATCGTTCTTTTCCATATATCAGTGAATCTAGACTTGTACCCTACTCGTCGGCAGGCTGCAAGTCCCACAATGGTGGCCGGGATAACGGGATCGCCTGTAGCTGGGGAAATCTCTCATGACTACTGAATTATTCTAGTTATTAGCTTTAGCCATTTACAGTAGGTACCCCTGACCGTGGTACTCAGGGATCCCTGTCCTAGACATGATGCAAACATTATTGGTTCAATTATACAAACACAATCATCCACGGTGTCCAGGCCATCAAATCTTGTCATGTCATGTTCACTGTCAGGAGTGCGCCGCGTCGGACCACTATCATGTCATGTCAAAAGTGCACCACAACGGGTCACCATCGTGTCAGGGAACAATTAATTTAGCACAAGTACACATTTAGCAATTAAATATTAAAAAGGACAAGGGCTGTGGGGGACTCATGCGGCTTGAAAATTTCCATGCGGCTGACGGATTCCTTAGGCCATATGCGGCTAGCTGCTGAGAAATGCATTAAGAAAATGTATTAAGGGTTGTATTAGAGAATTCCTAAGCCAAATACATTAAGGCAAATGGAATGCACCAAAGCAAATGCTATGCGGCTGTGCTAGGGAAATGCAGTAAAGCAAATGCATTAAAGCAAATGCATTAAAGCATATGCGGCTGGCTTTCCAAGAAGGTGTATTAAAGCATGAATACAACTATTAAGGCCTTAAGTGCATAAAGCATACAATATATGAAATATTATGGTCTTAAATGCATAAAACATTAAAGTAATGCATTTAATTTAAGCTTTAAGAAGCTATGCAGCTAGCCATCTCCAGGATGCTTTAACCAAAGCATATAAGGACAAAAATGCTTTAACCAAAGCATTAAAGCAAATAAGGACAAAAGCATTAAGAATGGGATAATATTATATTAAGTAATGCCCTTAGGAATATAAACCTCCAGAACCTATGCGGCTAGCTTATAATGCATGGACTGCAATAATTGCATGGATTCAAATGCATTATAATGCATGGATTCAAGCCTATGCGGCTTGCTTGTAATGTATTGACTGTAATAATTGCATGCGGTCGGCCATAAGATTTAATGCATTGCTATAATACATTTCAATGCTTTAGTGTAGGTATTTGAAATATGCATTAAAATATTGTATGCATTAAATGCACGCTAGAATATTGCATGCAAAATATTGCATGCATCTGCGGCTTACTTGAATACCACATGCGGCTCTCTTGGGTGCTGATGCATGCAAGGCTATGGGTGCAAGCATTAAATGCTAAGCCATGATAATGGGACCAAGCATTAATGCTAAGCTTATCTCCCACGTGCATGCATTTAATGCCAAGGTGGCCAAGTATGTTCCCATTTTGGTTCGGCCCGACTTGACTTGGTTCGGCTTGGTTTTGCATGGTTCGATTTTGTGTGGACTAAACCACTTTCATTAAATATTCCACCTACCACCACTCCCTTCATTAAATATCCCACTAACATTTCTCTCTTTATTACTTCTTCTTCTCCACCATTACTTCTTCAACCACCAGGAGAGAAAGAGAGAGGGAGAGCTTAGGCAAGTGCACCTTGCTTCATGGAGGAAGACCATTTTATTGTTCCATCGTCTTTCTCATGTGTTTCTAAACCACTTTAGTACTTGGCATTTTTCATTTCCATGGTTCAATTTTGTAGATATGGCTTTGTGGTATTTTTTGGTTTCCATGATTTTTGATCTATAAAACTTGCATATTTTGCTAAGTTGATGATCCCATGATTGCAGAGAAGTTTGTTAGGTCCAATTTGACCTATGAAAATTTTGCTGAGCCGCATGGCCATTTTCTTAGGAGCCGCATGGCTTATATAGAATTGTATTAATTAATCTCCTATACACTTGCAATTGCTTGCAAGTGTTAATTGCAGCCGCATGGGAACATACTTGGCCACCTTGGCATTAAATGCATGCACGTGGGAGCTAAGCTTAGCATTAATGCTTGGCCCCATTATCATGGCTTAGCATTTAATGCTTGCACCCATAGCCTTGCATGCATCAGCACCCAAGAGAGCCGCATGTGGTATTCAAGTAAGCCGCAGATGCATGCAATATTTTGCATGCAATATTCTAGCGTGCATTTAATGCATACAATATTTTAATGCATATTCCAAATACCTACACTAAAGCATTGAAATGTATTATAGCAATGCATTAAATCTTATGGCCAACCGCATGCAATTATTACAGTCAATACATTACAAGCAAGCCGCATAGGCTTGAATCCATACATTATAATGCATTTGAATCCATGCAATTATTGCAGTCCATGCATTATAAGCTAGCCGCATAGGTTCTGGAGGTTTATATTCCTAAGGGCATTACTTAATGTAATATTATCCCATTCTTAATGCTTTTGTCCTTATTTGCTTTAATGTTTTGGTTAAAGCATTTTTGTCCTTATATGCTTTGGTTAAAGCATCCTGGAGATGGCTAGCTGCATAGCTTCTTAAAGCTTAAATTAAATGCATTACTTTAATGCTTTATGCATTTAAGACCCTAATATTTCATATATTATATGCTTTATGCATTTAAGGTCTTAATAGTTGTATTCATGCTTTAATACACTTTCTTGGAAGGCCAGCCGCATATGCTTTAATGCATTTGCTTTAATGCATTTGCTTTACTGTATTTTCCCTAGCACAGCCGCATAGCATTTGCTTTGGTGCATTCCATTTGCCTTAATGCATTTGGCTTAGGAATTCTCTAATACAACCCTTAATACATTTCCTTAATGCACTTCTCAGCAGCTAGCCGCATATGGCCTAAGGAATCCGTCAGCCGCATACCAATAGCGAGCCGTATTAATTTGCATATTTATATATTTTGCTAGCCGCATAAACGTATTTAATGGTTTAGCCGCATGAGCTAGTGACTGCGGGCCGCATGGAAACTGGAGATCCTGCATAGTATAATAAGGCTGACAGCAAGATTCTAAAACATGTGTGATCTTATTATTCCTCACAAACTATTAGAATCTACTTTAAGACTGAGAATCTAAAAGAGAAACTTAGCAAACTGGAATAATGAGATAAAGTACAGATATATGGTGTCCTTCAGAATAGATCTTGGTTGCAACCAGCAGCAGAAAGAATCCATTGGTGCAAATTAAGGAAATGCTTCCATATGAAATGATCTGGGGTTGATCATAAGTTGGGTCACTGCAAAATCATTTACATGTCTAAGCAGTTATGTTGTTCGGTTGTTGTAACATGAGAAGCCCAGTAACTTAATATACAAATAGTTGAAAGTGGATTCTCAGAACAGAGGGTGGATCATGGGAGTGTGCGACTTGAACTATTGATTGGCCCATATAGATATATGAATTTATCTGTCACATTGGAATTAATAACCAAATGTGTCTCTGCATCCAACCACCATGTAATTCCCCCTATGTAGCATAGGATAGGCCGGTTCGCTTGAGGTGGATCTTTTCTATGATCATACCTGATTAATTTATGCTACCTACTGTATTCTGCCAATTTTCCAGAAAACGTAATTGAGAGAGAACAACTTCTCTCTAGGTGACCATCTAACAGGGTCTGCCAGTCATTCAATCCTCGGTGACATCGAAAGATCCCGAACCACCAAAAAAGTAAGCCTTATAGCAAATCCAATCCGTCTACCAGAAAGGAACAAGCTGTCACTTAATATTACCTTTTTACATGAACTTATACTACAACCAATCAGATAAAAACCTTCATATCCAAGCAAAATATATTAACATATTGGTAGAGCAAATCACATCAAGTACTAATGGCAACTTTGTAATTTGAATCCAAATTATAGATCTATCCACTGGTGGTAGTTGCAGATCATATTAAGCAGATAAAACTCACCTTTTTTTTCTTAAAAAAATAAATAAATAGAAGTTGCTTCCCCCAATCTTCTAAAAAAAATAAAAAAGGAGCAGCATAGAGATGGGAACGGGAACCCCAAGTTCTATTACTGCAATCTCCTCATCCTGAGGCCTCACAGTGTTGCTGTATTCTGTTAGCATTTTGATCCCACAAGAAGTGCTTGCATACTGAGGTAATTCCCAATCTACTTGCAAAATTTCACAACAATAAGAGACCCTTCAAAGATCCCCTTCCACTAATTGCCAACTCTTGCTCAGAGGTGCCATCCAAGTACACCAAAGGTAAGGGTATTAAAAGTAATTCTATATTACAAGAGTTAATTACACGATAAGCTTTTGCTCTCCCTTCACAATAGAACTTTTCTTGAAAACATACAACCCCTGCTCAATTATCTTCGTTACTATCATCGGCTTTCACTGAATTTTGTTTTATATGCTCCACTTCCCAAAGGAACCTCTATATATCTAAGAAATCTCCCTGCTTACTTATGAACAATTTTAGCTCTTAAAATTTTACCTCCTCGTTTAGACTCTCTGTCCAGGGGAACTTGGAGGGTGCTTGGTCTTAAACATCATAAACTAAAAGGTAGGTATACCATAAACCTACCAATCAATCGGCCTTTTAGGTTATATGCAAGGCACTCTCTTGCTCATAGTCACTTTGAATAAGAATCGTGCACCCAACATAAAGATAGACAATTGAAGTCAGGTTCACAGCCGGCCATCAAATTTTTGCTAATTATTTGTTGCTTTCTCGTACTCCATAGACGACCCATTCAGATGGGAGAAACCATGGGTGTTGACTTCCAACTGATCATCTTCAAAGTAAATCATTGGCTGATGTTTTGCAATCAAAGATGAAAATCATCTGTGATATAAACTTAAATTCGCCCTCTTCCTACAATCTGCCAAATGGGTGAATTTTTTTTCCTACAATATGACATATGGGTGAAAATTTATGTTGCATTGACATGAAAACGGCATGAGACAATATGTACATAGCACCAATTTGGTGTGCTATAGTATATTTTGTCATGTCAACATCATGTAACGCGTGCATCCTACACAGGCACGATTCGGACACTACACAAGCACTTTATTATTTGTTGATTTTCTAAGCTCTCAAAGTAGTACTTTAGCTAATACTATATACAATATGAAGACCTAAAGTTAAAAAGAGAAGTCAATTTTTAGATTGCTTGTTGTATGCTGTAAGTGGGTTGTCATTCCTTGACGTAATGTGTCATAGAAGTGAATGCAATTCCCTATAGCAAATTGTATCATCTTGCCTCTTCGTCTTGATTTTTTATAATCTAAGGGAAATTGGAGGGTACTCCTTGGTTGCATGAGTTTAAACTGCAATCCATCCAAAAGGTAGGTATAACTATCTGCCAACTGGCCACCTAGGTTTTATAGCATGGTCCTCTCATGCTCATAGCTACCTTGGCTAGAAATTTGGCACCAACATGGAGGTCAAATTTCCTATGGAGCTTTCTTATGCTCCTAAGCAGCCGATCATAAAACTGTCAAATCTTCTATGGAGTTTTCTTATGCTCAATAGTCGACCTCATTCTGATGGGATAAAGCTTGGATGATGATGATAAGATGGTACTAACCTAGTAATTGTAAAGACTGCAGATCAAGATAATCACATTCATTAGTTCGCAACAGAACCTATCAGCCTGAGCTAAGGCCTACTGGTTGATTAGAAAGAAATAAACTTGCATAATAATCGCATTGCTGAAATTTCCTTCCCTTCTTTTACAAGTTGAAAACACTACAGAATTGTAAACTAGCAATTCAAATAGTGTAAAGAAGGTATCCTGCTAAAAGTAAACAAATTTCACAACGATTGAATGCAAAATTACTATATACCTTCCATGTACTATCAGCCTCTGGGAATAAGCTCGTATCAGTGCGTCCAGTCCCTGATTACAGAAGGAAAGGTTAATACTTAAATGGTGTCAAAAATAAATTGATTACATAGCCCCACTAACTGATGCGTAAAAAAAGTTTCATATATTTGATAGTCATAATTCACAAGACATTCTGAGATAATGACATAGCATGATTATGTTTAGCAAGGCTATCATCTTGACTATAAAATACATAGGGATTAAAGCAAAGCTCAAAAACACGGTTTGGCTGTCAGCTTCTGACCATTCTATGAGTATCCCCAATGTGAATATCGGTTTTGGCAGCTACCGGGGGGTGGAGGAGGGAAGGGGGTTCGATGGTTTTGAATCGGTCGGTTTCGGTAGGTTCAGGGATTTTGGACTCTCCAATTCCAATTAGAAATGGTCAAAGCATATGATATCTAAAACCAAGTATTAGAGGGATACTAAGAAAAAAGGACAAAAAATATTTACTGTCCAGGTGAACACTGTAAAACCTAAAAAAATTTACCTAAAAAAATTCAGATTCCTGATATAGACACCTAAAAGACTAAGACTTCAGAAATAATGTGTAAAATTACAGGAAACACCCCTAAGGTTTTATAATTAATTGGACAGGTCTTGTTGAAGCGACGATGTCGGGCCTTCGATTGAAGATGATACTCAATTCCAAGGTCGCGGTGGGTGAAGGGAGATAGAATGAGTTTTCACGGTACTAATCATTGTTGAATCCTTCCAACCGCCTAAGGGATGAGATCCACGAAGACGATGGACGGGCTCTCTCCTTTCTCGAGTTGTCCCTGGATGACATTTAAGAAGATCAAGTAGAGTTGGGGACCTCGGTTTTGACCCATCTGACGTCCAAGTGAGATTCCAATAGAAAAAAGAAATCAATAGAATATTAGTAGGATAAGAGAGCAAATCTTGTTTTCCTTCTGGGATGACATTTATGGTTGATCTTGGGGATTCTCATGCTTCAGATCCGAGTTTGGATATAACTTTACCTAAAAATATTCAGGAATACTAGATGGCTCCTACCTTATGGGTTTTGCGCCTTATACTTCTCATTAGGTCGCATATCATTAACGCACTGATTATGTATAAACTTAATTTTACACTCCTTTATTGTCGAGCTTCTCATTGATATCATCACGTAGCCGCAGTTGTTAACAGATGCATAATGATCCCCCTGGATTCACTAACCACCCATGCAGCAGCAACAAACAGGTGCTATCTTAACGACCAGATAAAAAAGTACTATCAGTGCAACACCTACCAAACACATCATGCCCCCTATAAGAAATCTACCCATTGACTGATCAACTAAGAACCATTTGCGTTGCGGCGGCTAGTGCTGATAATCGGCTCAGTGAGAACCAAAGGCACAATGCTCACAGAGACAAGACAACCAATAGCGTTGGGGCAGCTAGTGATGATAATCGGCCCAGTGAGAACCCAAAGGCACAATGCTCATTAGAGAGAAGCCATTTACATGTAAAATATTTTGTAAGAAAGATATTCAAAAGGTACCACTCGTGACACTATTATAAAGAGTGGGTTTGTTGTCCAAGACAAGAAAATACTTCAAGTAAATTTGTCATTATCCAAACTTGAAGCTCAAGCATGAGAGCTTTAAGAACAACGATATGTGTCACCTCAAAAAGAAAAAGAAGAATAAAAATTAAACTCTCATGATCCTGTTAAGATTCTGCTCAAAATTTTCTATTGGAGTCTCACTTGGACATCCCAATGGTAAAATGCGAGGACTCCATGCTCGGTTCTTAACCTTCTTGCAAGTCCTTAGGGAGCAACTCGTGAAAGAAGAGAGCCCAACCCATTGTCTTTGTTGATCTCATACCTCAGTCAGTTGCAATCAACAACAGGTATGTTGTTAAACTATTTGAAGTTAGGTCCCAACTATCTATCAGACCTTGAAATTTCTCTCTTAGAATACGGTGGACCACAACAACAAGATATGACGTAAACACGCTCATGCCTTCTTGATTTGTCAATTCACATATTTCTTCCGATATTTTAGTATTTATATAAAATAAAATAAGAAAGGAAATAAACCATGAAAAAAAAGCCGGCATATAACCCCTCAGTACCATCACTACCATCTCATATTGATGTTTGTGTCCCATCTTATACTGCTGTTTTTGTTAACGGCATCACTAGGTCACTACTGCTGTCAACATTGTCCCCGCCACCTCTCAAGCCGGTAGCATTGCCAAACTCCCTCGCTCTCTTTATCCAGTCACTTCCTTAATTGGATCTGCTCAAACATTCACTTGTATCAAAACACCTTCGGCCAAGATATCCTTTCACAGTGATATTTTCTTCCTATGTTAGCCCATCAATCTTCCAGACAAAAACCGAGTTCCGCGAGATAATTTCTTCCCTTCAAAGAATGTTCACTCAATATTTTGTCAACATATTTTGCATAGTTCTGTCATAAGGAAACCTAAGAGTGAATGACCGAACCCAGCATCACCTGCTCTGTCTGCACATTATGTTTCGTCTAGAGGACACCCTTTTTACCCACCATAATGTAGAACAAAAATTACCTAATATCACCATGCATGCTGTGAGTGTTGTGCACTTATATCCCAATAGCAGGAGAGTTAAATCAACATGAAGAATGTACTATTTGCCGTTATTTCTTGGGTGTTAAGTAATTATAAGCAATCCATCAAATAGCTGTGAGCATTTGCTGTTGTCTAATCCCATTTCCAGAAGGAGTAAAAGACTAAAATCCACGGGCATCAAATGATAGATATGCAGGCTACCATTTTCAGTACACCCCTAGACACTAACTGATGCATCGTTGCATAAAGTGAAAAGGATGCAAAGTCTGAAGAGCAAAAGAGAACGCTCAAATCGTGACTTGACTGTGGACCAATATTGAATCTATGTTTCCAAAGTATCTTGTATTATGAGATATTCATTAACAGATATATCTTGAACGAATTATGTATAAGACACTCCTAAATTAATATTTTTAATTACATAATTTAGACCTGTCTATCAGTATTAAGTTATTGCTTTAACAGTTACTATTGTGAAAAAGGATTTTAGTACCCATGTGGCTAAATATAGAACTAAATGTCTGCTGGTTCTCATATTATAAGTCAACATCAAAGTGCATCAATGGGAAAAATCTGTCTGGAAGTTGGTTAACCCAAAGAGCAATGGTGTAAATCAGATTCCTGAGAGAAATCACGAGAAACATATTTGCTACATAATTGCGGTTAATAATAGAACCAAAAGGAAGAGGCATGGAGCTCAAATATTGTGGCATTTTACCAAGTGATTTCACCAGGTAGGAACCAAGAAAGTTCCTTAAAGATGTGTTTGGTTTGGTGCAAAGTGAAGGAAAAAGGAAAGGGAAATGATAACGTTATGTAAGACGGTGGGACATTTGAATAGGATTGGGTTTCATCTTCCTTTCCCTCGCTCTCTTAGCAAGAAAACACAACCTAAGTAGATCTTGAAGAACAGATAGACAACTCTAGAGGAGGGTGAATAGAGTTTATAACAATAATGACCAAATAAAAATTAACTCTTTTCACCAACAGTAAATAATCAGAGTAGTAAATGCGGAAATAAAAAGATTAAGAGAGCATACGCAAACACAGTCGTTTAAACATGGTTTCCCTCGTGGAGGACTAGTCCAGGCCTGAGAACTCTAGCTCAGGATTAAATCCACTATTTGTGAAATAGTAGTTACACCCCGTGCCAATTCTTCAGAAGAGCACGTCAACTTCTTACAAAGATCGATGTGGCGATGCTTGGAATTTTCCAAGCGACTTTCTTGACTCTTGCACAAACTTCTAACTGAATAGCACTGAGCACTTTTAGGCTTAGGAAGCTTGTGGCTAGTAGATGGAAAGGTTAAGGCTTGTGTGAGGCTTATAGAGAAGAGAAGAAGAGATAATTGGATGAATGAAAATGAGAGAATTCAAGACCTATTTATACTAGTTGGGATAGACAGAATTCGGCCAGAATTCTGTGTCATGAATTCAAATTTTTGGCCGTTGGACAACTAGCATACAGCAAACTCTAAAAATTAGGGTCCTGGAAATCAGGGGACAGAGTTCGGCCCGAACTCTGTGTGGAGGCAGAGTTCGGCCCGAACTCTGTCTCCATGCTGACAGAAAGTTCAGTTGGGCCTTTGTGGGCTAGTTTGGCTTTTGGTGGAACTTTGGGTTTGTTTGGGGATAAGGTTTAAGCTAAGAATACCCAGTGCTACTCAGTTTACATTTTGCTAGACTCAATAAATGTAAAATAGTACAGACTCTGAAAACGAATACGCTGCAGGAGAGAAACGACGTCCGTCTTGCACTGAGTTCTGTCTTAATGTGTCATATTGAATTATGACAAGTATCATATTGTCAATTTGTCAATATTTGGTTGACTGTGATCCAGTTTGGGTCAATAATCTCCCCCATATTGATAATTGACAAAAATGATATTTGTATATTCAATGTCCATACCTGGACACAAGATGAAAGGAGTAGACAGGCATAGAATGCAGTAGCTCCCCCGTAATAGTAGCTCCCCCATAAACGTAGCTTTTCTGTAAACCAATGTGTCTTATCCTGATATACATTATCTCCTAAAAAACATAGATATCATACAATATGATAAAAATATGAATATCAAATAGATCTCCCCCTTTTGGCATTTATCAAAAAAATGAACACCAAACAGACATGCAGAGGACTGTATATAGGATTAACTAGCAAGCACACAATAATAATAATATGATAACTGCAGATAAAAGCTAAAGATCCACAGAAATTGAAAATGTACTCATACATGAAAATGAAACTACATAAGCATAAGTCTATAATGCATAAAACTAAATAAGATCATCAGCAGTAGCAGCAGCAGGTACGGAACCACATCCATCATGGAGCACGAGATGGTCCAGCGACGTCAGATGGATCAGTATAAGAACGACGAGGATCCACAAAAGCTGCATCCGGATCCATATATCGCATGACCCAGGGGTCGTCGATACGTTAAACGGCGCGAGATGGATCCCGCTCCACAGGAAGGGGCATAGTTGGATGCCGAGATATGGTGTACAGGATGTCATGTAATGAGTTGCTGATGGCACTCATCTGCAAAGTGGTACGATAATCGAGCTGGGTCCAGCGGTCGTCCTCCAATATGAAACGATCGCGCAGCATGGTCTGGATAGACTCGAGAGTAGCAGGTGGCTCGGGCGCAGGTTGTCCAAGAGCAGGTGCATCAGACTGAGCATCAGACCCGGAATGCTCGGACTCAGCAGGAGACTCGACAGCTGTTAGAAGCCGTCTTGCCTTAGACAGAAAGGCAGGGGCTGGAAGAAACTGGCACTCATCAAGAGGAACGTTGAACGCACGAAAGACCATTGGCAAATAGAGTGCATAGACCAATGATCGAGGTCTCTTCCGTGCACTAATCATCCAGTCCATCATAGTGCGCGGAAGGTTAAACGGGACATAGAAGTGAAGATGATAGAGTGCAGAGATCTCAAAATAAGAAACTTCATCAGTCGATCCCTCTTTGGGCAAGATCGTGGAGAAGACGATACGATGAAGTTCGTAGAAATATGGGTTAAAAAATTTAGCAAGTAACTTGCGTGGACGAGTGTTTGGAGTACACAAATCATCCTTGAAACTCTCAAGGGACGACCCATCGGAAAATTGAAACTTGCGCGCATCGACAAGTTTTTCCCAAGAGGTGGGTTCCGGAATCTCGAGATATTCTACAAGTTCGAAATCATCAAAAGAGATGTCGATTCCGACGACACGAGAATAGATGCGTGTGTCGTCAAATGTGAGATTACAGTAAAACATTTGGATATCATTCAAGTATATAAGTGAAGATGTAGAAACTAACTCATCGAGACAAAGATCATGAAACAAAGAGTTATATCTAGAAAATATTGTGAAATTGATGGGATGACTCGCATACACACTCATTGAACGAAAGTCATTGAACCATTCATTGGAAGCTTCCAATAAAACAAAAATTCGATCATCGAATGTGTTGGGGTCATTAGGTGGTGGTGGATTGAAAAATGGATGAATGGGTTGAACATCTTGAGGGGGAGGGTTAGATGAGGAAGCACCCTCGGTTCTAGCCCCCTTTCCCCTATTGAACAACCTAGGTGACATTGATAATGTTAAGAATTTGAAATTTGAGATGGAGAAAAAGAGAGAGTTATACCTCAAGAGAGTAGTAGAATATGGAAGAAAAAGATCCAAATGCTATGCTCCTTGAGTTTGGGAAAGAAAACCACACTAGATTGAGAATTCTAGGGTTAGGGTTTGGAGAGGATGAAGTTGGAGAGGGTTTAGAGGTGGCAATGGAGAAGAGAGAAGGAATTCACGAAAATATGAATGTAGGGTCTTATGGTCGGGTTGGTCCTGGACCGTAGGATCAAAATAGATGGATGGCTGAGAACAGTCGGGGGTTCTGGAAACAAAAGACCGAACTCTGTCTAAGGCAGAGTTCGGCCCGAATTCTGGGTGCTGAGGCCATGACTCAAAACAGGGGGAAAAATTACCAAGTGTTGGAGAAAAAGTGATGGAGTGTAAAAGATGGAAAAATTTGCAAAAGTTTGATGAAAATCAAAAGTGTGATTGTGAAAGAAACCATGAATGTAATAAATGAAATTGAATTTAGAAAATTTTGAATTAACTAAGGTATAAATGAAATTGAACCATATAATAAACAAGGATTTATGACAACGATCATTACGATGAAACTGCCTGTAGGGGCCGAATCCCAGCTAGCGGTAGTCCGAAGACTAGTGCACCGTGTCGCTTAGGCTTTTACGCCTTGTTGTCAGAAGGACCCTTTCGGCTTGTACCCATAGCAAAGTCACGATAAAGATATATGACATAATCGATATTTACGCAGGCCAATTTAACGAATAACCGTTTCATCCAAAATTTCTAATTCACGACAAAGAAAGTTGAATCGCTCTTCGGATAGTAGTTTTGTAAAGAAATCTGCCAGCTGATTATCAGTGTCAATAAATTCTAAATTTATAGTGTCGTGTTGTTGTTGATCACGCAAAAAGTGGTGACGAATTTCAATATGTTTCGTGCGTGAGTGACATATAGGGTTTTTAGTAAGGTTGATAGCACTAGTGTTATCACAGAATATAGGAATGTGCATAAAAGATAGGTTGTAGTCTGCAAGGGTTTGCTTCATCCACAGAATTTGTGCACAACAACGACTAGCTGTGATATATTCAGCTTCTGTTGTGGATAGTGCGACAGAATTCTAATTCTTGCTAAACCATGAGACTAGAGCCTTGCCTAATAAATGACACGTGCCGCTCGTACTTTTACGGTCGACTTTGCATCCCGCAAAATCAGCATCCGAATAACCAATAAGGTCAAAGGATGTGGATTTGGGATACCACAAGCCCACTATAACAGTACCCTTAAGGTATCGAAAGATACGCTTAACGGCGGACATGTGTGATTCCTTAGGACTAGCTTGATAACGAGCACACAGACAAACACTAAACATGATATCGAGACGACTAGCAGTTAAGTAAAGTAGACTACCAATCATACCTCGATATTTACGTTGGTCAACAGGTTTGCCGCTTTCATCAGGTTCCAGCTTGGTCGTAGTAGCCATGGGAGTGCTGATTGGTTTGACGTTGTCAAGATTAAACTTCTTCAGCATATCCTTTGTGTATTTTGACTGCCTGATGAATGTTCCTTGCGAAGTTTGTTTGACTTGTAGTCCGAGGAAGTAATTGAGCTCCCCCATCATGCTCATCTCAAATTCGTTCTGCATACACTTAGCGAAATTTTGGCATAGATTTTCATTAGTGGACCCAAATATGATATCATCAACATAAATTTGAACTAAAAGAATGGTGTCGTGAAAAATTTTGATAAAAAGTGTAGTGTCAATTTTTTCTTTTGAAAAACCTTTATCTATTAAGAAATTGCTTAGGCGTTCATACCAAGCTCTGGGGGCTTGTTTGAGGCCATAGAGCGCTTTCTTAAGCTTGAAAACGTGGTCGAAAAATTTGTGATTTTCAAAACCAGGGGGTTGTTTTACAAAAACTTCCTCCTTAATAAAACCATTCAGAAAAGCACTTTTGACATCCATTTGAAAAAGTTTAAAATTCTAAAAGTTTGCAAAGACACAAAGCATCCGAATGGATTCAAGTCTTGCAACCAGAGCATACGTCTCATCGTAGTCGATACCTTCCTCTTGGTTGTATCCTTGAGCTACTAAACGAGCTTTATTGCGAGTGACTGAACCATCTTCATTTACTTTGTTACGAAAAACCCATTTAGTACCAATAATCGAATGGTTAGCTGGTTTAGGAACAAGTTCCCAGACCTGGCTTCTTTCGAATTGGTTGAGTTCTTCTTGCATAGCGGAAATCCAAAATTCATCACTAAAAGCTTCTAAAACATTTTTAGGCTCAATTTGCGAAATAAAAGCAGTGCTAGCAATAGAATCTCTTAGAGATGATCGAGTACTTACTCCGCGTGATACCTCACCTATTACCAAGTTTTATGGGTGTGACGGCTTGAACTCGAACTTCTTCGGTAAACCCTCCAGAGAATTGGTTTCAGGGGTAGTATTCATCGGCGTGGAAGTTGATTGTTCAAAATCATAGTCGGAGATATCTGCTGTACTATTTTCCTCATCAAAAGTCACATTAGTAGATTCTTCTACAATCATTGAGCGTTTGTTGAATACTCTATATCCCTTACTCTTGGCAGCATAGCCGAGAAAAATACCGTCGTCAGCTTTGGCATCAAACTTGCCTAAGTTGTCTTTGGTATTTATGATAAAACAGCGACAACCGAACACTCTAAAATAAGAGACATTTGGAATCCTACCAAACCAAAGCTCATAGGATCTTTTCTTCAAAATAGGTCGAATAAGCACCATATTTAAAATATGGCAAGCTGTACTGACAGCTTCTGCCCAAAAATATTTCGAAAGTGAAAATTTATTCAACATGACTCTAGCCATATCGCCAAGAGTCCTATTCTTCCGCTCCACAATACCATTTTGTTGAGGAGTTCTAGGACAAGAAAACTCATGATCAAAACCAATTGTTTTGCAAAAATTTTCAAAATTAGAATTTTCAAATTCGCCTCCATGATTACTTCGGATTCGAGTAATCATGTAGCCTTTTTCGTTTTGGACATTTTTGGCAAAGATTTTGAAAACTGAAATAGTATCACTTTTGTTTGTAATGAAAAAAACCCAAGTAAATCTTGAAAAATTATCTACAATAACAAAAACATAGAGTTTTCCACCAAGACTGGCTGCTCTACTGGGACCAAATAAGTCCATGTGCAGTAATTGTAAGGGTCTAGTAGTACTTACAGTATTTATGGATTTAAATGAAGATTTGATTGCCTTATTCAGTTCACATTCGACACATACCGTGTCCTTCTTGAATGTGATATCGGACAGACCTCTTACTATCTTCTTTGTCGACAACCTGGATATAGTATCCATATTGGCATGACCAAGACGCTGGTGCCACAAAAGTCTTTCATCCTTGTGGGCGTAGAGGCATCTTCCTGCACTGTTAGTATTTCTAGATAGATAGAAAATATAAATGTTATCTTCTTTTATTCCTTCAAAAACAATGTCTCCGGTTGACCTATCATAAATGTAGCATTTATTCTTTCCAAAGTTAATATCATATCCATGATCAGCAAGATGACTTATGCTGAGCAGGTTATGCTTTAACTCGGTCACTAAGCAGACATCCTTTATCACAGGAGAAGGAGGATAACCAATAGTACCATTACCTATGATGTAATCCTTTAAATTGTTACCGAAGGATACATATCCTTCCCTCTTCATTGATAGTGATGCGAAAAGATTTGCGTCTCCCGTCATATGTCGCAAGCATCCACTATCGAGAATCCACTTGCTTTTAGTTGAAGAAGGTCCACCTACATCACGAGTAGATGTGACCTTTGGTACCCAAGTTCTTGTGGGTCCTGAAATGTTAGTCTTCGGTACCCATGCATATAGATTAATATCAACTAATTTCCTAACTCTACACTGTGGTGAGATATGACCATGTAATCCACAGTATGTGCAAGTAGCATGCCTATTTGTGTTAGGAGCAGGTTGATAGTGATGTCTATATGCAGTATGGTGATAGTTATGTGAAACAGCAGGATAGTAACTATGTGTAGCAGCAGGATAATAGTTATGTCTATGTGCAGTAGCAGGATAATAGTTATGAGTAGATTGAGAGTGATATCTACGTGCATGTGATTTACGTGCTGCATGGGAGTATGTGTACATATAAGCATGGTTACGTGCTGCATGTGGGTGACGTGTTTTACTATTATGAGTGGTCTGATGTTTTGTGTGTGTTTTGTGACTGTGTGATTGGGTTTGAGGTTGAGCAACCTGTTTTCCCAATCTGATCTCTAATTTCTTAGAGACAGCATTCAATTCATTACACTTAGCATTCAGACCATCAATCTTAGCAATAGAGATCTTGTGTTTGTTCTTTTCTTCAGCAAGCTCTTTGTTGAGTGCTGAGATCTCACGTGTTTGCTTCTCAATAAGTGTTTCGGCATCATGTAAGCTTAATTTAAGCTTGGACACCTCATCAGTGACTTCCGTTGGTGGAATGTCTCTAACATTATCAAGTAAAGAAGAAAGATTTTGAATCTCTATTTCATAGCCTTTGATTTTCTCCTTGGCATGCTTATATTTACTAATGACTTTCTTATGATCATTTAGTAAGTCATTAAGGCATCGCCAAGTTCATCAAATGTAAAGTCATCAAGAGTTTCGCTAGTTACCTTCTCGAATATTGCCATTAGGCAGACATTAGCAATGTCTCGAGGAGAGTAGTCTTCTTCCTCAGAATCACTGGCTTTGCTTTCGTACCAAATACTAGTGTTGGCATACTTTCGCAAAGAGGACTTCTTGTAGGGCTTCTCATATCTGTTACCTTTCTTTGCAAAGGAACAGTCCTTTCGAACATGTCCAGTCTTTTTGCAGCCGTAGCACGTTGGTTCTTTCTCGTCGTCTTCTTGTTGTTCCTTCTTCTTTCGATTGAAACGAAGAAACTTCTTGAAGTTACGGACTAGAAGTGCTTGATCATCCACCTTCAGAAATGTCGTCGTCAGTCTCTTCAGGATCAGCCCTTCGACGATGAGCTTTTAGGGCAATCTCTTTTGCCTTTGGAGCAGGTTCGTCGAAGTCTTTGAGGTTGAGCTCGTGGGTCATCAGCTTTCCCATCAAAGTTTCCATAGACATTTTGCTGAGATCATTGCATTCTATAATTGTTGTTACCTTAGGGTTCCAGATCTTCGGTAGCCCCCTAAGTAACTTGCGGATCTTCTCATAATTGGAGTATTGTTTGCTAAGAGATGACAGAGGATTGATGACGTCAAGGAACCTTGTGAACATTTAAGTGATCGTCTCGTTCGGCTTCATCTTGAATGTCTCGTATTCTTGAGTCAGACGACTGATCTTAGATTCCTTGACTTGAGTGGTTCCTTCATGCGTCACTTCCAGAAACTTCCATACTTCGTGCGAGGTGGTGCATGTTGCGACCCCGTTAAATTCATACATGTCTATTGCACAGAAAAGAGCATCAATAGCTCTAGCATCTAGACTCACATGTTTCTTTTCCTCGTCAGAATATTTGTCGTTAGGTTTTTCGATGAGATCTCCCTCGACAACTATTCTGACGGGCTTTTTGTAACCATTGGTGACAATGGTCCACAGGTCAAAGTCTAGAGACTTGAGATAGAAACTCATCCTAGTTTTCCAATAGGTGTAGTTGGTTCCATCAAATAGGGGTGGCCTATGAGTGGACTGTCCCTCACCATGGTTGGAAAACATAGGTTGTGTGGTTGTCATGGATCAGCTTTAGGATGTTAGTCCTTGTTAAGAGAACAGAGCTCTGATACCAATTGAAGAACAGATAGACAACTCTAGAGGAGGGTGAATAGAGTTTATAACAATAATGACCAAATAAAAATTAACTCTTTTCACCAACAGTAAATAATCAGAGTAGTAAATGCGAAAATAAAAAGATTAAGAGAGCATACGCAAACACAGTCGTTTTAACCTGGTTTCCCTCGTGGAGGACTAGTCCAGGCCTGAGAACTCTAGCTCAGGATTAAATCCACTATTTATGAAATAGTACTTATACCCCGTGCCTTTTCTTCAGAAGAGCACGTCAACTTCTTACAAAGATCGTTGTGGCGATGCTTGAAATTTTCCAAGAGACTTTCTTGACTCTTGTACAAACTTCTAACTAAATAGCACTGAGCACTTTTAGGCTTAGGAAGCTTGTGGCTAGTAGATGGAAAGGTTAAGGCTTGTGTGAGGCTTATAGAGAAGAGAAGAAGAGATAATTAGATGAATGAAAATGATAGAATTCAAGGCCTATTTATATTAGTTGGGATAGGCAGAATTCGGCCAGAATTCTGTGTCATGAATTCAAATTTTTGGCCGTTGGACAACTAGCATACAGCAAACCCTAAAATTAGGGTCCTGGAAATCAGGGGACAGAGTTCGGCCCGAACTCTGTGTGGAGGCAGAGTTCGGCCCGAACTCTGTCTCCATGCTGACAAAAAGTTCAGTTGGGCCTTTGTGGGCTAGTTTGGCTTTTGGTGGAGCTTTGAATTTGTTTGGGGATAAGGTTTAAGCCAAGAATACCCAGTGCTACTCAGTTTACATTTTGCTAGACTCAATAAATGTAAAATAGTACAGACTCTGAAAACGAGTACGCTGCAGGAGAGAGACGACGTCCGTCTTGCACTGAGTTCTGTCTTAATGTGTCATATTGAATTATGACAAGTATCATATTGTCAATTTGTCAATATTTGGTTGACTGTGATCCAGTTTGGGTCAACAGATCTTTGAATGTAACATCCAGATCCCTATATGCTGACAAAGTGTGTCACCATCCACTGTGGTCTAAACTTGTAAAACATGGTATACTTAATGATTTCTTCTCCAAACTTGGGAGAGGGAGGGAGGTGGGATTATACATTTCTAAACTTCTAAAACTTGTAGTATGATTAGAATTTTCAAAAGTTAAAGGGCCATGCTTTGGCCCCTCGCTGGTTGTGTGTATCCAAACAGTGATATTTTGTCTAAATGTAGTTTTAACCACGAGAAGCAACGTTAGAAAGCGAAATAAAAGAAATTGAAATAAGACTTTGAGGAATTTGCTTGTATCAACCTGAATGTTAGACAAATAGAGAGACAGTTTTATTATGATGTTCAGCACTAAGTCATATTACTAAATAACTACGATAACTGAAACATTCATATACGGGTCTTGGAATATAAATATATAACCCTCACAACAACTCTGGATTTTGGTGCAGTGGCAGAGTTTATAACATGGTACTAGAGAAACATAGGTTCAAATCACACTGGCACGCACTTTAAGCAGATTTTAAAAATATACCACTGCGTGAATCCAGCTCTAAGCCCATAAAATGGGCACCTGACCCTTAGGGGGTGTGTTAGAATATAAACATTAGTTTTAACTCTCAACCCTCACTGCAACTCTATAATTTTGTTGCAGTGGCAGGAACTTTAACAAGTCGTAAGCTATAAGTTTTCAGAAAGCCACCAATTCACATTAACTGAAAGTGTTGACAAACCTGATATGGAGTCCAGAGCTAGCAAATCATAATCTGAAACTACACCAACCTGCAGGAAAGAAAATGGAACTGCCCGTTGTAAAACGTTGTGTGCAAAAAATAAGTCTTAGATTGGCAAACAAGCATGCTAAGGGTGCAACTCGGACGGGTTGGGTCGGGCTAGAGGTCAACCCGAGCCCAATCCGATGAATCATAAGTCTAGTCCGAGCCCAAGCCCGGCCCGACCTCGGGTTAAACATATGAAGCCCAAGACCAAGTCCGGAGGATCGAGTTTGGCTCGGGTTGAACTCGGGTTGGGTCGGGTCCATCGGTTTTATCGGGCTCTAATATACTAAATGAAACAATTTTAAACAAAAGTAATATTAAACACATAATTAAATAGGAATCAAGTCTTGATCATTACAAAATACAAACTGAAATAAGATTTAGGATAAGGAATTGAAGAGTTTGGGTGAAGAAGTTTTGGATTTAAACTTTTTATTTAAGAAGTATATATATATATATATATATATATATATATATATATATATAAGTCGGGTTTCGGGTTCTTCGGGTAACCCGGCATATGAACCCAAGCCCGAACCCAATTTATGATCGGGTTCAAATATTTGAACCCAAATCCTAGCCCGAACCCGAGTATCTTCAACCCTAACCCAATCCATTAACGGGTTTATCCGATCGGGCTCGGATTTAGCCCGCCCAAGTTGCGCCCCTAAAGCATGCAGATATAAAGCAAGATGAGCTAGGTATAAAAACTACACAGTATATATAAGTAGTACCAAATAAACACCACAAAAAACTAATAATGAAAATTCTGGATTTGTACAGAACTCAACAATTGTCTATACTTCATAAGAAAAACCCATGTTGCAATGATCATGTCATTTAGAAGTTTATCCCGAAACAAATGTTCAAATATGAGGGCTCCTAGGAAATTTTGAGCGACTGTTATCGGGATTCATCTTTAAACCATCCAATTTTGTATGCCTTTGGCTTACTGGTAAATAAAACCATCAAAACCAAGGAGCAACGCGGTTCGGGATGATATGACTCAACAAGCTGATTCAAATAAGGAGCAGCCTCCAACCTCCAAGCTCCACTAGACTATTAGTATATAAGAATCCACAAAGATGCACGATGATATGATTTGATATAGGGAATTACCCCGTGTCATAGAAAACATCATAAACCAAGTTCATTTTTACCAAACAAGGGGTGAAGGATGTCAAAGATAGCATACCAATTTCCAGTCATCGTCAATCACAGGAAAGCCAGTAATCCTGTTCTCCACTAGCTTCTGCAGTGCTGTTGATATCAGTGTAAAAGCATAAGCCACAAAATATGGTAACCAAGAAGCTTATTGAAGAGACGCATAATACCTTCATCAACTGTGGTTGTAGGCTTCACAGTATGCAACTCTTCCCTTTTTGTCATGAAATCACCTACTGTGAAAACACCATTATTTGGCTGGAAAAAGAATGAAGATTGCAATAGCACAGATCAAAATAGATCCAAATCGACAAAATTATGTACACATATTTGGTCTCAAACTCAGAAGTCAGAACATGAAGGAGAAATGGATGGTACAGGAGGCAATACTGTCAGTATAGTGTCTCCAGACAAATTCCATTTAAGGAGTATTTAGTATCAGGAAAGGAATGGTCCGAGATGAAAGATATCATTATTACATTTAGAATGGATAGTTACAAGAATTCACATAAGGTTCATAATTCAAACATATGTCTGAAATTGTTTATGAGGGGCATTAGACATAGGCTAACCATCACTTATAATTTATAGAACATTTCAGTCCATCCCTTATGAATGAACCATACCTGCTTATGAAATCCACCACCCCCATCCCAAACAAAGTCTGTCCTTTTTTTCCCCAAATGATAATATGGGCTTCTCCAACATCCATATCTAATCATGGATCAATAAAAATCAAATCAAATCCCAAGTTTCCGAGCAAGTGGTAAACGTCCGTAGCTCAATTGAGACCTAACCAACCAAATTTACTTAAAATTTAACCCTTGCCTCAAAACAAAAAAAATATATGCAGTATTGGTATAGGAAGCCGTATCGGATTATTCCTATGAGTATTGGGATCGGCGGTATAGGCGGTTTCAGATTGGAGTATCGGATTTTCGGTATCGAAAATCAAATAATTATTAATAGATTATTAACACTTTAGAAAATATATTTTATTTAATAGGCATAATTTTAAGTATTTTCAATGTTGTTTCTTAGTAGTTTTGAAATTAAATGAAATAGTAGAGTTACCATTGCTGATTGGTTTACATGCGACAGATAACTTTACTTCTTTTACATGCTTTTACAATCTTATATGCTTTTACATCATTGCTGATTGGTCTTTTTCATCCAATTTTCTTTAGCGAATTGACCGAAAATGAGACCACCAATGGTGGTATCGATCGATATCGAGTATCGGTCGGTACCAGATCGAGACATGACAAACCGTAACAATATAGGTCGTATCGGATTGGTATCGGCCGATACTGCAAACTATGAAAAAACTGAGGAATCCATCATCACCAATCGTGTCTTAAACATGGACATGCAAGAATTACCCAAAAAAGCGAGTCTGTTTTTCCTCTCTCCTATATCCTCCCCATATCCAATTATCGATCTCATAAGAACCAAAACCAAAATCGCCAAATTTCGAGCCAAGAGCAAACAATTGAGACTTGGACCAACAAAACTTACTTGAAACTTGACCTCCTCCTAAAAGAAACTTGGAGCCCATTATAACATACCATGTCCTGGGCATGGCAAGCAAGAATTCTACCACTGAAACCCATCTAGAAGACCAAATTCAAGTCTCCTTTTTCCCCTCTAATGCTTATTTGAGACTATGATAATTTCCTCTCCAATGTTTTTTTCCTATCCCTATCCTTCCCATATCCAATTAGCAATCCCATAAGAACCAAACCAAAATCCCCAAAAGAATTGAGCCAAGCACGCAACTGTCCCACTGAATCGAGAGTCGACAAACCAAATTTACTTGGAATTCGACCTCCTCTCCTCCTTATAATCATAACAATAGCAAAGTCGGGCCCTTTTTCTCTCCCCAGTGCTGTCCGAGACTATACCAACCAAACATCGTCTCTTTTTTGGGAACTAATCTCTACAAACTACGTCTAGAAGAAGGAAAGAGGGCGAATCGGCGCGTACCGGGACCGAACTGGTGACCAGAGCTCCGTTCCCGGCGGCGGCCGCGGCGACGGGAGGAGGGATCCCGCTCGATCGCCCCGAGCCAAGGGCTCCTCTTCTTCTGTGGAGGAGGGGGAAATGACGGGGAAGGCGGAGGGAGGAGGTCCTCGTTCTGGTGGAAGAGGAGGAGGAGGGAGGAGCGAGAGGAGGAGGAGAACAGAGGTTGGTGATCAGCAGCGAGTCCATCAATAATGATGAGTAGTACTGCTCACTTTCTCTCTCTCTCTCTCCCCTTCTTCTTCTTCTTCTTCTTGATGATGGCGCTCTCTCTCTCTCTCTATAGTTATTTAGTTTTGGAGGAGAGAGAGTAAGAAGAAGTATATAGATAGGGAAGGAATCAAGGAAAGAATAATATGCAGAAAAACCCCTGTAAGTTCCGGATATTAGCAAGGAATTTATTGGGTTAGATCGGGTCGGGTCCGAGTAGTGCTAGTGGACCTGTTGGTCTTAATTAAAAAAAATTTAAGGGTTGACATTTTTAAAATAGGGTGCGGCTATCCGCACCCCACCACATGCTAAGCACACCCCAAAAATAAAAAAAAATTCCTATTCTACCCCTCCCTTCCCCCGAACTGCTCAGCACACCCCACCCCCCTCCCGACCCTCTTCCTCCTCCTCCTCCCGCTGAGCCTCCTCCTCCTCCTCCAATCCCGACCCCTCCTCCTCCGACCTTCGACCCCGACCCCGGAGAAGGAGGAGGCTCCGACCCCGGAGGAGGAGGAGGAGGGATCGGGAGGGGGGAGGAGGAGGATCGGCTGGAAGAGGAGGAGGAGGAGGAGTAGAGGAGGGGGTCGGGAGGAGGTGGAGGAGGATCGGCGGGAGGGAAGAAGGGGGGGATCGGGAGGAGGAGGCGGAGGGGAGAGCCGGGGGGGTCGGGACTCGGGAGGGGAGCGGGAGGAGGGGAAGGGTCGGGTGGAGAAAGAGGAGGAGGAGGCTCGGCGGGAGGAGGAGGAGGAAGGGGGTCGGGAGGAGGGTGGGGTGTGCTGAGCAGTTCGGGGAAAGGGAGGGGTAGAATAGGAAATTTTTTATTTTTGGGGTGTGCTTAGCATGTGGTGGGGTGCGGATAGCCGCACCCTTTAAAATATCATCCTACACTCGTATTTAATTTTCTATTACTCAAATTACAAATCTACCCATACAATATGACATTTTGTGCATACATGGAGGAAGAAGTACATGATGACATTTAAAGAGTGTCAATAATGTTAATAGTGTTCGAAGGGAGACGAGATCTTGTAGAATAGTATTTTTATTCCTCACTTTTCATCATATGGCAAGGGCCATATATATAGGGCTAATGGGCCACCCAAGGGTCATGAGTTACATAACCCAAGGGTCATGAGTTACATGACCCCAAGTGTCATGTGTAACTCATGACATAATGGTGAATAAAATGGGTTTCACAACACTCCCCCTTATTCATCCATTTTCTTGGATCCACTTATAAAATACTTCAGGATTCAATAAGCTAATGGGGTGGATACTGCTGGATCTAGAGTAAACTTGGTTTACCTCATTAAAACCTTGGTTGTAGAAAACCCAGTGGAAAAAACCATCAGTCCTAAGGAAAAAGAGTACAATCCTATAGTTTTACTCCCCCTGATCTATACAAGCTTCAGGCTTGCAGGTCTTTTAGTTGCCTCATCCCTATTCCTCTTACAAGCTTTACAAAAGTACATCGTGGCAGTGTTTTGGTAAACAAATCTGCTAAGTTATTACAAGATTGAATTTGTTGTACTTTGACTTGTCCCTTCTCTTGAAGGTCGTGCGTCCAGAAGAATTTAGAGGATATGTGTTTCGTCTTGTCACTCTTCATGTATCCTTTCTGAAGTTGAGCTACGCATGCTGCATTATCTTCAAAAAGGGTAGTAGGCTCAAGTTCACCAGTCTTCAGGCCAGTAGATGCCAAAATGTGCTGAATGACGGAGCGAAGCCAAACACACTCCTTGCTTGTTTCATGGATTGCCAGGAGTTCAGAATGGTTGGATGAGATAGCCACACTGGTCTGTTTGACGGACCTCCAGGAGATAGTCGTACCACCGAAAGTAAACACAAATCCAGTTTGTGATTTCTCTGTGTGGGGATCTGATCTATAACCTGCATCTGAATAACCAAGTAAAGTGGAAGACCCACTATTCGGGTAATATAGTCCTAGGTCTATAGACCCTTGGAGGTAGCACAGAAGATACTTCACTCCATTCCAGTGGCGCTTTGTGGGCGCTGCACTGTATCTGGCTAATAAGTTAACTGAAAACGCTATATCAGGACGCGTACAGTTAGCCAGATAGAGTAGTGCCCCAATGGCACTTAGGTAAGGTACTTCAGGACCTAATGATTCCTCCCCCTCTTCCAGTGGACGGAAAGGGTCCTTCTTTATGTCCAATGATCGAACGACCATTGGTGTACTAAGGGGATGGCATTTATCCATGTGGAATTGTTTAAGTAATCTTTGTGTATATGTAGATTGGTGTAACAGGATACCACCCTTTAGGTGTTCGATCTGTAAGCCAAGACAATACTTTGTTTTCCCTAGGTCTTTCATTTCAAAAGTTGTCTTAAGGCTTTCAGATATCTCAGTGATCTCTGCAGGAGATCCAATGAGATTTAAATCGTCGACATAAACGGCGACTATAACAAATCATGTTCCCGATCTTTTTATAAAGATACACGGGCAGACTTTATCATTAGTAAATCCTTGCGTAGCAAAAAACTCACTTAGTCTGTTATACCACATTTTCCCTGATTGTTTAAGACCGTACAATGATCTTTGTAACCTTACAGAATAGGTGTCCCGAGGTCTATCTGTTTTCTCTGGTAAAATTTTATATCCTTCAGGGAGTTTCATATAGATATCTTTATCTATATTGCCATAAAGATATGCAGTCACAACGTCCATGAGCTGCATTTCTAGGCTTTTCAGAGAAGAGAGGCTGATCAGGAATCTGAAGGTATTCCCATCCATGACCGGAGAATATGTTTCTTCATAATCTATTCCCGGTTTCTGGGAGAAACCTTGTGCTACAAGGCGTGCTTTGTAGCGCACAACTATGTTGTGTTCATTTCTTTTTCTTGTGAAGATCCATTTATATCCCACAGGTTTTACACCTTCAGGTGTTTGGACTACTGGTCCAAAGACTTCGCGTTTCAAGAGTGAGTCCAGCTCTACTCCTATTGCCTCGTTCCACTTTGGCCAATCGCCTCTGCGTTTACATTCCGCTAGAGACCGTGGATCGATGTCATCGTCATTTTCAGTGACGTGAACGGCAATATTGAACGAAAAATCGTCGTCGACAATTGTGCTTTTTCTGTTCAGTACCTTACGTACATAATTTAATGATATTTCTCCTGTTTGTTCCTCTTCAGGGAAAACTAGGAGGGGAGAGGTAGCTGATCTGAGCTCAGCATCCTGTGTTTGGATCTTCTTAATTTCTCCAGAATTTTTTCTTTTACGAGGGACTTTGTCTCTCGAACCTGGTGGGCGTCCTCTTTTTAATTGAGGTATTGCCATTTCTGCTGCCGGCAGTGTCACTTCCCGTTCCCAGAATACGTATTTATTTAATAGTTACCATGTATTATTCTGTATTTAAATTTCTATAAATTTATGTTAGTTAATTAATCTGCTCTTTAAATTTTCATGTTAATTTATTTCCTGCAACTTTATTTCTGCACTTTATTTCCTGCTTTTATTCCTGCATTTATTTTCGGCTTTTACCTCTTTGCTTTGCTTGCGGGTTGGCCTTGGATGAACCCATTGGACCCGGCCCAATACTCCCACCTACCACCACCCCTTCATTTAAAGCCCAAAACCATTTCTCTCTCTTCATTACTTCTTTCCATTTCACTTCTTCTTCCTCATAACTCTCCCACCAACCTAGAAGAGATAGGCAAGTGCCAACTTGCTTCTTGATGGATCCCCATTTTTATTGTTCTATCATCTTCCTCATTTGATTCTAAGTCTCTTTAGTACTTAGCATTTTCAATTTCCATGGCTTCTTTGTTGTAGATCTAAGTTTGATATATTTTCGGATTTCTTAGGTTTTGATCTAGTAAACTTTGTTATCTTCAAGTTTTGATGGTTCCATGTTGTAGAGAATTTCGTTCTACCCAATTTTGACCTATGGAAGTCCATATTTGGGCTTGGGATGAAGGATTTATGAAGCTTGGAAGCAATGGCTTCCATGGTTCCCATGGTTCTGTTCTCAGAAAATTCGGAGAAGAAGAACAGTCCCAGCCGCATGAAATCTTCAGGCGCATGGAAATCTTTATTCCCACAGCCGCATCAAATCTTCATTCCTCGGCGCATGGAAATCTTTATTCCCACAGCCGCATCAAATCTTCATTCCTCAGCGCATGGAATCTTTATTCCCACAGCGCATCAAATCATCACTTCCTACAGCCAAGGCGCATGATTTATTTATTTTCCAATCACTTCTCACAGCCAAGGCGCATGAATTTATTTATTTCCCAATCACTTCCCACAGCCAAGGCGCATGATTTATTTATTTCCCAATCACTTCTCACAGCCAAGGTGCATGAATTTATTTATTTCCCAATCACTTCCCAATCACTTCCCACAGCCAAGGCGTATGATTTATTTATTTCCCAATCACTTCTCACAGCCAAGGCGCATGAATTTATTTATTTCCCAATCACTTCCCAATCACTTCCCACAGCCAAGGCGCATGATTTATTTATTTCCCAATCACTTCTCACAGCCAAGGCGCATGAATTTATTTATTTCCCAATCACTTCCCACAGCCAAGGCGCATGAGTTTATTTATTTCTCGATCCTTTCCCTCAGGCGCATGATATTTATTTTCCACAGCGCATGAGATTATTTATTTCTCAATCTCATTCCTCAGGCGCATGAGATTATTTATTTCCCAATCTCATTCCTCAGGCGCATGGATTATTTATTTCTCAATCTTATTCCACAGCGCATGATATTTATTTCCCACAATCTCATTCCTCAGGCGCATGGATTATTTATTTCTCAATCTTATTCCACAGCGCATGATATTTATTTCCCACAATCTCATTCCTCAGGCGCATTAGATTATTTATTTCCCAATCTCATTCCTCAGGCGCATGGATTATTTATTTTCCAATCTTATTTCACAGCGCATGAGTTTAATTATTTCCCAATCATTTCCCTCAGGCGCATGATATTATTTATTTCCCAACCTTTCCCACAGCGCATGAGATTCTTTATTTCCCAAACATTCCCCACAGTGCATGAGATTTATTTATTCCCCAATCATTTTCCACACTGCATGAGATTTATTTATTCCCCAATCATTTCCCACAGCGCATGAGATTCTTTATTTCCCAAGCATTATTTATTTCCCAATGTTTATTTTCCGAATTTGGCATTAATTAACATTGATTGTTATCTTGATTAATTATTGATCATGCGTTCCTAGATGGAACTAAGAGACTGGCTAGTCGTCTTATTGAAATGAATGAATGAGACACATTCATATTAAGTATGAACTACTATAATCGATTGGCCGATCCCGAATCTTGACATACAGGCATACATGCAGGCTTCAATTTATTTATTTATTTATTTTACTATAAAAGAAGCATGTGTACTTTATGGTCAAGGCATGATTGTTCCGTGGTTAGTTTGGATTGTTGCATTACGCTATGTAAGACCTACAACCTAACCGCACGGGTATCGTTGTAGAGCTGGGCATATCGTACTTTGTACGGAAGTACTCATTCTGAATGACCATGACCCACGGCATGGGATTTCGCTCAACGTAGAGACTATTAAGTTAAATAAAATAATGATTGCATGGAGAGAATGGATTCCCGAGTTCTTACATGGCAGCCCTCTTTGGGACTATTAGTGCCCAACAGGCCGGCTGGTTCCCACAGATACTGTAAATCTGCCACACGGGCAGGGAGCGGTATCTGCTTATATTATTGTATATTGTATATTGATGACGGGCGTCCCGCTGGGACTCGTCTAATTCATGATTGGCGCAATTGATTGATTGGATAGACTAGCCTTGCTTGTCCATAGTAAGAACTGAGAAATCCTTATTGCATAATTCCAGGATAAATTGGGACTCACAGTAGTAAGCCGTAGGAGTTGGATGGCCGTTTAAGTTGATTTGTTTGTGTACTGTACCTACTCTGTTAACTAACTGAGATGATCAGAGCATCATGACATGACGGGCCAACTTCTGTCCTTGTTTGGTTGGGAGGTTGGTTCGAAGTGTCGTGATGTCACGTGAATTCCAGTAGCGAACAGAGATCTATTATTATATTCTCTTATTTACTGGTTTAATACCTCATATCGTGCTTCCTTGCGGTACTTGCTGTTAGAGGTCTAACCTCTCTGGTTTTGCATGGCCAGATTTAGAGCCGGTTCCCGAGGACTCAGCTTACTTCCACCTCCAAGATGGTCAATACTAGAGGGATGATCGCAGGAGGACTCGAGTGGGTTTCTTACTTCCCCACTCGTTTTGTTACTTACTTTATATTTTGCCGTTTGGCACCGACATGTTAGTCGGATTGTCTTGTACTTACTTTTACATAATTGTAACTAAAGTCAGACTGCAGCTGATAACAATTGTGTATATTTTTGCTACATCAGATCTGGCTATGTTTTGTAAAGCCAGATATCAAGAACATTTTGACAGAGCGTTTGGGACGCCTTACTGCTTTATCTTACATGTTCTCTATTACTGTTTCTTGTTCGAATGATTGAGACAATAGATGTGAAGTGACCATAGTGAGACCTTTATGTAGTATGCACCCCCTCGTCTGGTTAGACAGCATTGATCGTATTATACGGTATTCATCTACCCGTAATACGTAGCTGGCTGAGTCATTCCCCCGCTCTCCAGTATTCTGGTTCTGGGGCGTGACAAGGTTTTAGTGGTGGCCCATGCAGGTCTGATTTCAGACTTGTGGGGTGTTTTAATTTATAGGATGTCTCAATCACACATGTTTCCTCTTGATCTCCTGATTCGTATTCTCGATTCTAGCTTGACATTCCGGTATCCTTTGACTTCATTGATCTTCCCTGTTCGACCGTTTGATTATTCTCTTGTCCCTTTTCTTAGGGGCACCTCGTCCGCATCTGTCAGGATTGGGCAACAACAACATGGGCAACCTGACCAGGTTGGTCAGCAACAAGAGCCAGTACAACCTCAAGAGGCTATTCAAGAAGAGGTGATAGTGGAACCAGCAGTTGGACCGCAGTATCCGGAGGTTCCAACACCACCAATAGTTCTACCTACCCCAGTGGAAGTGGACACACCAGCCCTTCTGGAGATCATGAGAGGGATGATGGCTACTCAGCAACATCAGATGTTAGCCCAGCAGCGCATGCACGCTCAGTTACAAGAGCAGAATGTACTACTTAACCAAGGATTGCAGACAGCTTTGGAAAGAGGGGCAAGGCCAGATTCAGGAGCATCAGCCAGGTTTTACAAGTACAACCCCCGTCGTTTCGAGGGCACGGAGGATGCCATCTCAGCAGATGCATGGCTTAAGGATATTGAGGCTATTCTGACAGCAGCTAAGGTGCCAGCAGAAGAACGTGTGGATCTAGTGAAGCTGTTACTTCAAGATCTCGCACGTGATTGGTGGGAATCAGAGGAGGTAGGCATCAGACGTCCTGTAGCTTGGGACGATTTTACAGCAAGATTTAAGACGAAGTACTATGGAGTTGTGGCGCAATTTGAGCTACAACAGAAGTTTATCAATCTTAGACAGGCTGGCAAGACTGTAGATGCTTATGCAGCAGAGTTCTGCAGATTGAGTAGGTTCGCCCCAGAGATGGTAGCAACAGAGAGCCAGAGGGCTATGAGGTTCCAGCAAGGGTTTCATCTTGAACTTTTGCAATTGATAGAGGGGCACAATTACCAAACTTTTGATGAAGTATTGACGGCAACTCGAAGGCATGAAATAACCATTCAGAGGCTTGCGGCAAGGACTGGGGGTCAGAAGAGATCCCACAGTCAGATTGAAGGAGGAGGGGGAGTAGCACCCCGAACAACAACACCATCTACTGGCATTCGTATCCACGATGTGGCGATACGAGGACCAGTACCACCAAGGCAGTAGCAACAGCATCAGAGGAAGAACCAGCAACCCCCAGCGGGCTGCACTTATTGCGGGAAGATAGGGCACACTAGAGATGTGTGTCGGATATTGAACGGGCTGTGTCTGATATGTGGAAATCCAGATCATCGGATTACCACATGTCCCATGAATTCGAGGTCAGGAGGACCAGTACAACAGTTTCCTGCTCTGCCAGCACCAGGGGCAGGACAGTATCGAGGACCAGCGGTAGCAGTGAGACCGTTGGCCCAGCGTCCGTTCATGACGCAGGCTCAGATGTTTCGGCAGCAGGGACCGCCGATACAACAACACCAGCATAGACCACCCCAGCATCACCAAGGCAGGGGCCAGCGGCAGCACCAGGCTAGGCCGCAGCATGGGAACCAGCAAGGAGGTCGAGGGCAGGCATTCACTCTGTCCTTGGAAGAGGCATTGGCATCGGGAGATGTTGTGGCAGGTAACATTCTCGTCGCCTCTTATCCCGCAGTAGCATTGTTTGATTCGGGAGCATCACACTCATTTATATCTGCACAATTTGCAACACGGCTAGGTATGGAGTTCGAGACATTGCCAGGGAGGTTGAATATACTCACTGGTAATGGGCTCGTAGGAGTTAGTAGAGTTATTCTAGCGTGTAGCGTTGTAGTTTGCGGGCATTCCTTACCCGACCGGTTGATAGAATTTCCTGTTGGAAATTTCGACGTTATCTTAGGCATGGACTGGCTGAAAGACAGTCATGCGACAATAGATTGTCGTAGAGGGAGTGTATCTTTTGATATTCCAGGCACGAAGCGGTTCACCTTAGTCAGATCAGTAGCAACTCAACAAGAGCAGGGAGTAGTGACGGCAATGGAAGAAGTTCAAGTTCCGAAGGTAGTTGAAGAATTTCTGGACGTATTTCCCGAAGAACTTCCAGGTCTACCACCAGTTAGAGATATTGAGTTCAGTATAGAATTGGCACCTGGAACTAAACCGATATCAGATCGGGTTTACAGAATGGCGGATTCAGAGCAGGCCAAGGTATATCAGCACATAGAAGAACTGAAGGAGAAGAAGTTCATCCAAGCTAGCGTGTCACCCTGGGCAGCACCAGTGGTACTTGTGGGGAAGAAGGATGGATCATCCAGATTGTGCATTGATTACAGGAAGCTTAACGCAGCAACAGTGAAGAACAAGTACCCACTACCCAGGATCGACGACTTATTTGATCAGTTGAGCAGGGCCAGAGTTTTCTCCAAGATAGATCTTCGTTCAGGGTATCATCAAGTGAGGGTTCGGAAGGAAGACATTCCCAAGACAGCATTCAGGTCAAAGTATGGGCATTATGAATTCTTAGTAATGCCGTTTGGTTTGACCAATGCTCCAGCAATATTTATGGATTTGATGAACCGCATCTTTATGCCGTACCTGGATCAATTTGTCGTTGTGTTTCTCGACGACATTCTTGTATATTCAACTAGTGAAGAGGAGCATGAAGACCACCTCAGGAAAGTGTTACAGGTTCTGAGAGAGAACCAGTTGTATGCCAAGCTCAGCAAATGTGAGTTCTGGACGAATCACATTTCATTTTTGGGTCATATCATATCAGGAGCTGGAGTAGCAGTGGATCCTAAGAAGGTAGAAGCAGTAGAAAGTTGGCCAGTACCCAAGATCGTAGCAGATGTGCGGAGTTTCTTGGGATTGGCAGGATATTACAGAAGATTTGTATCAGACTTTGCGAGACTTTCAGCACCCATGACTCGCTTGACACGGAAGGACGTGCCATTCGTCTGGTCGGCAGAATGTCAGACATCATTTGAGAATTTGAAGCAGAAGTTGATATCAGCACCTATTCTTACATTGCCAGTTGGACCCGGAGATTTTACTGTTTATTGTGATGCGTCAGGTAAAGGACTTGGATGTGTCCTAATGCAGCATGGGAAGGTGATAGCGTATGCATCTAGGCAGCTTCGAGACCACGAGAAGAATTACCCAACTCATGATTTGGAGTTGGCGGCAGTAGTATTCGCTTTGAAGCTATGGAGGCATTACTTATATGGTGACCGAGTGGAGATGTACACGGACCACAAAAGTCTGAAGTACATCTTTACTCAGAAGGAGATGAACATGAGACAGAGAAGATGGTTGGAGTTGATCAAGGATTACGACGTGGAGCTTCAGTATCATCCAGACAAGGCTAATGTGGTAGCAGATGCTCTCAGCAGGAGAGGCGGCGCATTTATGTTAACAACACAGAGGCATATTTTAGAAGACCTTCAGGAGATGGGCATCGAGGTTATACTTCCTAGTGATGTAGGAGTTCTGGCGAGTCTACAAGTTCAATCCGACTTAGTAGACAGGATCAAGGCAGCTCAGGCACAGGACCCAAGGATTCAGAAGCTTAGGGCAGAATGTGAGTCAGGACTCAGGAAGGAGATGAGAATTCATGAAGATGGTACACTTAGGTTTGGGTCACGTCTATGTGTGACTAGTGGAGATATCAGACAGGAGGTTATGGCAGAAGCTCACAGTTCTCAGTACTCTGTACACCCTGGAGGGACCAAGATATACCAAGATATCAAGCAGCACTTCTGGTGGAACGGGATGAAGAGGGAGATAGCTAGATTCGTTTCCCGTTGCTTGGTATGTCAGCAAGTGAAGGCAGAGCAGCAGAGGCCAGCTGGGTTATTGCAACCGCTTTCTATCCCGGAATGGAAGTGGGAGCATATTACAATGGACTTTGTGACTGGTTTACCGAGATCCCCAAGTGGTAAGGATGCTATTTGGGTAATCGTAGATCGGCTTACGAAGGTGGCACATTTTCTTCCTTTTAGAGTAGGTCAATCTACGGAGAAGTTGGCAGAATTATATATGCAGCAGATAGTCAGACAGCATGGGGTCCCAGTCAGTATTGTGTCAGACAGAGATACCCGTTTTACATCACATTTTTGGAAGAGCTTACATCATAGCTTGGGTACCAAGTTAAGATTTAGCACGGCTTACCATCCACAGACAGACGGGCAATCAGAAAGGACAATTTAGACTTTGGAAGACATGTTGCGAGCTTGCACCCTAGATTTTGGAGGATCTTGGGAGAGCCACCTACACTTGGTCGAGTTCTCATATAACAACAGTTATCAAGCCAGTATCCAGATGGCGCCATTTGAAGCACTATATGGTAAGAAGTGTAGGTCACCACTAGCGTGGGACGATATTGGGGAGAGAAAGATGCTAGGCCCAGAATTGATTGTTCAGACGGTTGAAGTGGTTAAAGGAATTAGAGAGCGACTTCGAGTTGCGCAGGATCGGCATCGTCATTGGGCAGACCAGCATCGTAGGCCGTTAGAGTTTTCTGTTGGGGACCACGTATTCTTGCGGATCTCACCTACCCGTGGGGTCATTAGATTTGGCATTCGCGGGAAGTTGAGTCCTCGATACGTGGGCCCGTTTGTTATTCTTGATCGGGTAGGCGATGTTGCTTATCGTTTATCCCTTCCACCTTCGTTACGAGAGGTGCATGATGTGTTTCATGTATCTCAATTGCGAAGGTATGTATCAGACCCAAGCCATGTCCTTGATCATTCTGAGCTGGTTGTTGGTACCAACCTGTCTTACGAGGAACAGCATGTGTCTATTTTGGACCGAAGAGAGAAGATACTCAAGAACCGAACAATTAACCTTGTCCGGGTTGCTTGGGGTCATCACTCTTTAGGAGAGTCAACGTGGGAACGTGAGGATGATATCCGATCACGATATCCGCACATGTTTGACTCACAAGGTATATCTCTTTCTGTATACCTTGATTGTCTTAACCCCTCATGCTTGTCACGTTGTAAGTAGAATTGCTTGGTGTCATAGAATGTTCAGCATGGATATGTTTCTACTGTTAATATTGTATAATGATTGCTTACTCTAATTGATCGTACTTAGATTAGTTTAGCTTCGATGTTTCTATCATGTTTGGATCTGAAATTCCGAGGACGGAATTTTTCTAAGGAGGGTAGAGATGTCACTTCCCGTTCCCAGAATACGTATTTATTTAATAGTTACCATGTATTATTCTGTATTTAAATTTCTGTAAATTTATGTTAGTTAATTAATCTGCTCTTTAAATTTTCATGTTAATTTATTTCCTGCAACTTTATTTCTGCACTTTATTTCCTGCTTTTATTCCTGCATTTATTTTCGGCTTTTACCTCTTTGCTTTGCTTGCGGGTTGGCCTTGGATGAACCCATTGGACCCGGCCCAATACTCCCACCTACCACCACCCCTTCATTTAAAGCCCAAAACCATTTCTCTCTCTTCATTACTTCTTTCCATTTCACTTCTTCTTCCTCATAACTCTCCCACCAACCTAGAAGAGATAGGCAAGTGCCAACTTGCTTCTTGATGGATCCCCATTTTTATTGTTCCATTATCTTCCTCATTTGATTCTAAGTCTCTTTAGTACTTAGCATTTTCAATTTCCATGGCTTCTTTGTTGTAGATCTAAGTTTGATATATTTTCGGATTTCTTAGGTTTTGATCTAGTAAACTTTGTTATCTTCAAGTTTTGATGGTTCCATGTTGTAGAGAATTTCGTTCTACCCAATTTTGACCTATGGAAGTCCATATTTGGGCTTGGGATGAAGGATTTATGAAGCTTGGAAGCAATGGCTTCCATGGTTCCCATGGTTCTGTTCTCAGAAAATTCGGAGAAGAAGAACAGTCCCAGCCGCATGAAATCTTCAGGCGCATGGAAATCTTTATTCCCACAGCCGCATCAAATCTTCATTCCTCGGCGCATGGAAATCTTTATTCCCACAGCCGCATCAAATCTTCATTCCTCAGCGCATGGAATCTTTATTCCCACAGCGCATCAAATCATCACTTCCTACAGCCAAGGCGCATGATTTATTTATTTCCCAATCACTTCTCACAGCCAAGGCGCATGAATTTATTTATTTCCCAATCACTTCCCAATCACTTCCCACAGCCAAGGCGCATGATTTATTTATTTCCCAATCACTTCTCACAGCCAAGGCGCATGAATTTATTTATTTCCCAATCACTTCCCAATCACTTCCCACAGCCAAGGCGCATGATTTATTTATTTCCCAATCGCTTCTCACAGCCAAGGCGCATGAATTTATTTATTTCCCAATCACTTTCCAATCACTTCCCACAGCCAAGGCGCATGATTTATTTATTTCCCAATCACTTCTCACAGCCAAGGCGCATGAATTTATTTATTTCCCAATCACTTCCCACAGCCAAGGCGCATGAGTTTATTTATTTCTCGATCCTTTCCCTCAGGCGCATGATATTTATTTCCCACAGTGCATGAGATTATTTATTTCCCAATCTCATTCCTCAGGCGCATGAGATTATTTATTTCCCAATCTCATTCCTCAGGCGCATGGATTATTTATTTCTCAATCTTATTCCACAGCGCATGATATTTATTTCCCACAATCTCATTCCTCAGGCGCATGAGATTATTTATTTCCCAATCTCATTCCTCAGGCGCATGGATTATTTATTTTCCAATCTTATTTCACAGCGCATGAGTTTAATTATTTCTCAATCATTTCCCTCAGGCGCATGATATTATTTATTTCCCAACCTTTCCCACAGCGCATGAGATTCTTTATTTCCCAAACATTCCCCACAGTGCATGAGATTTATTTATTCTCCAATCATTTTCCACACTGCATGAGATTTATTTATTCCCCAATCATTTTCCACAGCGCATGAGATTCTTTATTTCCCAAGCATTATTTATTTCCCAATGTTTATTTTCCGAATTTGGCATTAATTAACATTGATTGTTATCTTGATTAATTATTGATCATGCGTTCCTAGATGGAACTAAGAGACTGGCTAGTCGTCTTATTGAAATGAATGAATGAGACACATTCATATTAAGTATGAACTACTATAATCGATTGGCCGATCCCGAATCTTGACATACAGGCATACATGCAGGCTTCAATTTATTTATTTATTTATTTTACTATAAAAGAAGCATGTGTACTTTATGGTCAAGGCATGATTGTTCCGTGGTTAGTTTGGATTGTTGCATTACGCTATGTAAGACCTACAACCTAACCGCACGGGTATCGTTGTAGAGCTGGGCATATCGTACTTTGTACGGAAGTACTCATTCTGAATGACCATGACCCACGGCATGGGATTTCGCTCAACGTAGAGACTATTAAGTTAAATAAAATAATGATTGCATGGAGAGAATGGATTCCCGAGTTCTTACATGGCAGCCCTCTTTGGGACTATTAGTGCCCAACAGGCCGGCTGGTTCCCACAGATACTGCAAATCTGCCACACGGGCAGGGAGCGGTATCTGCTTATATTATTGTATATTGTATATTGATGACGGGCGTCCCGCTGGGACTCGTCTAATTCATGATTGGCGCAATTGATTGATTGGATAGACTAGCCTTGCTTGTCCATAGTAAGAACTGAGAAATCCTTATTGCATAATTCCAGGATAACTTGGGACTCACAGTAGTAAGCCGTAGGAGTTGGATGGCCGTTTAAGTTGATTTGTTTGTGTACTGTACCTACTCTGTTAACTAACTGAGATGATCAGAGCATCATGACATGACGGGCCAACTTCTGTCCTTGTTTGGTTGGGAGGTTGGTTCGAAGTGTCGTGATGTCACGTGAATTCCAGTAGCGAACAGAGATCTATTATTATATTCTCTTATTTACTGGTTTAATACCTCATATCGTGCTTCCTTGCGGTACTTGCTGTTAGAGGTCTAACCTCTCTGGTTTTGCATGGCCAGATTTAGAGCCGGTTCCCGAGGACTCAGCTTACTTCCACCTCCAAGATGGTCAATACTAGAGGGATGATCGCAGGAGGACTCGAGTGGGTTTCTTACTTCCCCACTCGTTTTGTTACTTACTTTATATTTTGCCGTTTGGCACCGACATGTTAGTCGGATTGTCTTGTACTTACTTTTACATAATTGTAACTAAAGTCAGACTGCAGCTGATAACAATTGTGTATATTTTTGCTACATCAGATCTGGCTATGTTTTGTAAAGCCAGATATCAAGAACATTTTGACAGAGCGTTTGGGACGTCTTACTGCTTTATCTTACATGTTCTCTATTACTGTTTCTTGTTCGAATGATTGAGACAATAGATGTGAAGTGACCATAGTGAGACCTTTATGTAGTATGCACCCCCTCGTCTGGTTAGACAGCATTGATCGTATTATACGGTATTCATCTACCCGTAATACGTAGCTGGCTGAGTCATTCCCCCGCTCTCCAGTATTCTGGTTCTGGGGCGTGACAGGCAGATTGCATCCATCTTTGGGGATGTCAATCCTAGCTGGCGTGTTGGCAGCAGGGACGTGTGATCTGACAATCTTCTGGTTGTCAGTAAATGTATCCGGAAGTAGATGTACAGTGTTCTGAAGATGTAATATCTTCAGGATCTCATCTTCACATTGACTTGTACGCGGATCAAAATGAGACAAAGTTTTTGTGTCCCAAGAAATTGTCTTAGAAGCTTCTGGCTTCTTAGATTGTGTGCCCAGTTTAGAAAATAATCCTTCATCAAACTCACAGTCATCAAGACGTGCCTTAAATACGTCACCCGTCAGGGGTTCTAGGTATCTAATTATAGAGGGTGAGTCAAACCCAACATAGATACCTAATCGACGTTGTGGACCCATTTTGGTCCTCTGTGGGGGAGCAATGGGGACGTAAACAGCATAACCAAAAACTCTCAAATGTGAGATATTTGGAGGTGAACCATAAGCGAGCTGCATCGGAGATAGAATATGACCTCCAGAAGGCCGTATTCTAATAAGTGATGCGGCATGCAATATAGCATGACCCCAAGCTTCCACAGTCAACTGTGACTGCATCAACAATGGACGAGCAATCCATTGTAATCTCTTAATAAGAGATTCTGCTAACCGGTTCTGGGTGTGAACATGAGCTACAGGATGTTCAACTTCGATGCCAGTTGCTTGGCAATAGTCTTGAAAAACCTGTGAAGTAAATTCACCCGCATTATCAAGTCTTAATTTTTTGATATGGTTATCGGGGAAATGAGCCCGCAACTTAATTATTTGTGCCAATAGTTTAGAAAAAGCTAAGTTGCGGGTGGACAAAAGGCACACATAAGACCATTTAGTAGATGCATCTATAAGTACCATAAAGTACCTAAATGGACCACTTGCGGGATGAATAGGTCCGCAAATGTCTCCATGAATTCTCTCTAAGAAGCTAGGAGACTCTAGTCCCACTTTCAAAAGGGATGGTCTCGTTATAAGTTTGCCTTGAAAACAAGGTAGACACGAGTAATCATACTTCTGAAGAATCTTCAGGTTCTGCAGGTTGTGTCCACTGGATTGGCTCATGATTCGTTTCATCATAGCTGATCCTGGGTGACCCAGTCTATTATGCCAAAGTTTAAATTTTGGCGATGAATGACACTTCTGGTGCACAATCATGTTAGCTTCTGTTGATTGAATATGAGTATGATAGAGACCCGACGGGAGTCCCTTGAATCGTTCTAAGATAGTTTTTAAACCATCTTTTAGACGAGTAACATACAGATATTCTGCCTCATTTATTTCATTTGTTTCTAAGTGATATCCGTTTAAACGAATGTCCTTGAAACTTATGAGGTTCCTATTTGATTTAGGAGAGAATAATGCATCTTTTATTATTAGTCTTGTTTTATTTGGGAGCAATATAATTGCTTCACCAGATCCTTCTATTATGTTTGATAGTCCTGATATCGTAATAACGGGACCGTCATAATTATATAAGCTATAAAAATAGCTTTTTTCTCGAAGGATTGTGTGCGTCGAGGCGCTGTCCACAAGGCATTCACACATCATCTATAGATCTATGAAAAAATAACAACAAACAATCGTAATTAAAATAACAGTTTTGAAATACAATTTTTTTTTTAAAAACTCTTATATCGATCGACGGACCGATATAGAGAGGTCAATAAGTTGCTTGCAAAAATGCATAATTTATAAATACAATTTGAGCACACAAAAAAAAATCGGTCATCCCCTTTCGGTAGCTCTACGTGAATATGACCAGGCAGAAAAATGAGTGAGGAGGGTCACCGGGGACCTCTTAAGAACCAAGCCCCAAGTTCTTTCTGACATCATACCCAAATAGGTGAGCCTATTCGGAGAGACTTCGTAAAATTTTCTTTGTCAAATGTAAGAATAAATATCATTTTTCAAGAAATTTAAAAGAGAAGCATAATATGAAAATGCGGCAACAAGTTTTTAAAAGCATGGAATAAGATAGTGGCTCTAGTCGAGTAGGTCCTCGTTCTCGAAGTCTTCCGCCGAGAACTGAGTAGACGGCTGCTTTTCTACCAGATTTGTTTCAACTTGAGACTTCTGGCTCGCTTGATACAGATTTTGTAGATGTCGCGGGGTGCGACAGTTTCTGGACCAGTGTCCAGTCATGCCACATTTGTGGCATTTGTCCTCCCAATTTTTCTTGGGAATGGACATCAGTTCTGTGGTCTTCTTCCACTTTTTCTTTGTCCCACTTTTGCTGCTCTGGGGATGAAAGTTGTTCTGGGGTGGACTTCTGGCCGGCCTTTTATGGGCATTCCCCATGTTAGATCTGACCTTATTTTTCTTCTGCTTCTTGGAAGAAAAATGAGCTTCTGGGAGAGGAGCTGAGCCTGCAGGGCGTAGGTTATGAGTGGCCAAGAGAAGTTCTCTGTTTTGCTCTGCCATCATCAGGGTGGAGTGCAATTCAGAGTACTTTGTGAACTTTTGTTCACGGTACTGTTGCATGAGGATTGCGTCCTTCTCGTGGAAGGATGTATATATTTTTTCCAACATGCGATACTCCGAGACTTCTTCACCACACAACTTCAGGCGTGAGGTGATATTATGGAGAGCTGAGTTGTACTCAGCTACGGACTTAAAGTCCTGAAGTCGAAGGTTTTCCCACTCATACCTTGCACGTGGGAGGATTACATCTTTTTGATGTTTATAGCGGTCCTCCAGTGCAGTCCACAATTCCTTTGGGTCTTCTACAGTGAGGTATTCGGCCTTCAGGGTCCGATCAATGTGTCTCCTGATGTAGATAATGGCTTTCGCCTTATCTATATCAGAGACTTTCACTGTTGAAACAACCACAGCAGTGTCTGCTGTATTTCCCGTACCAGTGGCCGGAGCCGATGGAAGAGGAGTTGAAATTGTGGCTAATAAGCCCTGGGCACGTAAGTGGAACTTCAGGTCCACGTGCCAGCTCAAATAATTTTTTCCAGCAGCATCTAGTACTTCGAAATCGACACTCGCTATTTTGGCCATTTTATCTATCATGTGAAAAACATGCATAAATTAAAATTAAATATTTATGCATAATCATAAATATTACAGAGCTTATAATAAAAATACCACGGTGTTTAATAAAACGGTTCAGTCCAGAAACTAATATGCAATCTGTCAAACCCAGGCGTTCTTTACTAAAGAATCCAAGATAAATCTACAATATGGCTTAAGTAGCTAAGCTAAACTACAGAACAAGTCTGACTTGAAATGAAAAGCAATGATCTCACTTATTGCCCATTTTCAATGACCTGGACTAATAGAATAGGTGATAAACAGATGAAAGCCATTAAATAAACATCAGAGGCACAACATATATTTTAAATAATCATGAAAATATTTGCCTAAAAGCATAAAGTTACACTTAATATATAAATATTCTATGGTTATGGAGAACTTTGGTTATGCTTCTCCATTCCACATAATATACATATATAGGCAAGTAGAAGATACGTACAGAAACAAATAAAAATGTACCGGTAGTGTACAAAAGCAGAAAAAGGACTATGATATGTGAATATGCTTTTGAATGAGCCTGTTAGTAAAGTTGACAGCAAATATTAGCATGTCTTTCAAAGTTGTAACTTCAAACTAATTTAAAGGACCACTTCTTCCTTTTTTTTTATTACTTACTTTGCTCCATCTTGGTGAAAAAGATTATAAACCTCAAATATAGTGAAATTTGTTTTGAACGTTAGCAATACAAAGAATATCATTCTTAGATTGTTAGATATATATATTGCTAATTATCATTCAAACAATTAATTTGTAAAAAAAAATTTAAGAAGTGTTACCAGCCCGTGGTCGGATCGACTAGGGAAAAAGGAAGGATGACGTCGATTCTCCTTGCTTCAGCAATCGTGCTGATAACGTGTTCGAAGGGAGACGAGATCTTGTAGAATAGTATTTTTATTCCTCACTTTTCATCATATGGCAAGGGCCATATATATAGGGCTAATGGGCCACCCAAGGGTCATGAGTTACATAACCCAAGGGTCATGAGTTACATAACCCAAGGGTCATGAGTTACATGACCCCAAGGGTCATGTGTAACTCATGACATAATGGTGAATAAAATGGATTTCACAACAAATAGTTAATTCATGGACATATTTTGTCACGCCCCAGAACTAGAATACTGGAGAGCGGAGGCAGACATAGCCAGCTACGTATAATGAAATGAAATCCATCTCATCATACGGTCACGGCTGTCTAGATATGTGAGGGTTTCACTACAATCCATCAGTCTCTTAAGGTCATAAAATAACCTATTGTCTCAATCTCAACCAACTAATAATAATTACAAGATGTCAGATCACCAAATACACAATAGTAAGGCGTCCCATACATTACATATTCAGAATGATCATGAAGCTAGTCGTTACAAAATGTGAGGACTAGCGAGAGTTCAGTCATACATGATCAACCCCCGGGGCTTGTCAATCATGTTACAGCCCGTAGGCAGACAGTAAATAAAATGTACACGAGCTAACACTTGCTCGGCGGCTAAACGCCTCAAAAGAATAATTTTACAATAGAGTGGGAGAGCAAAATTAAATCCACTCGTTGTCCTGGTTACGCCGGGTGTTCACCATCGGACTGGAAGACAGGTAGATCCTCTGGAGCTGCTCTGGTATCTGGCCATACAAAACCAGCTGGGTCAGACCCCAGAAAGAGCAAGTACCACAAAGGAGGCCACGAAATAAGAACAAAAGCCAGCAATCAGCACAATAATATAATTACATAATAAGAGACAGTGATTTAAGAAAAAGCATGATAGGTGAATATAAAAGACAATCTTGTACAGAATCGATAAAAGACAGAACATATGGAAGAGCATGACAGGATGATATACGATGAGATAACCATGGGACTATTCAGACAACCAGGTTACAACCCGTAAATCAAACAAGGACCTGGGTTGTAACCCTTCGTCTGAACAGAACTTGGTTTCTCCCACCATTTATCGGCAAGATAATATAAGAAATCAGGACATGAAACAATCTTGTGCATGATCAAGACAAGGCTAGACAGATTGAACTTCATCCAACATTCACGGCCAAGCAATAAGTACGGCTTGATACTTTAACTAACTAGGGTTATCACAAACCTAATTACTAACAAGATGCAATGAGATGTTCCTCCAGCCACAAGCCCTGCAGCTAATCCAGGTTATCCAGGTGATTTGGATTCATTAAGCAGTTATCAATAATTATGTGCCCCACACGACGGTGGGCTGGAAATGTGCCCTACTCGACGGCAGGCTACAAGTCCAAACAATTGCGGCCGGGATAACGGGATTGCCTGTAACTGGAAAAATCTCCCATGACTACTGAATTATTCTAGTTATTAGCCTTAATCCATTTTAGTAGGTACTCCTGACCGTGGTACTCAGGAGTCCCATCCTAGACATGATGCGAGACTGGACAAGTGGATTTAACAAGCAAGCAAGAAGAACCACCCACGGTGTCAAGACAGGTCAAGCTAAGTTATCAGGTCATGTCAAGTCAGGAGTGCGCCGCCACGGGCCACTATCATGTTATACAAGTTCCTTGTCATACCAAGCCATGTACAATAGCCATCCCAAACATATTAAGTAAAATCAAGTTCATGACAAAAGGCGTAAGGATATAAAATGGGCGTGAATTATCTAATAAAATATCAATATACAGGGCTATAGAAGAGCCAAGCTTAAGGAAAATAAAACCAAATCTCCATGAATAGATAAATTGCGCAAGGGTCCCTGGGGTCGGGTTGCGCAGGAGTCAAGTGCGCCAGGGGCCAACTGCGCAGGGGTGAGCTGCGCAGGGTACCAACTGCGCAGGGGTAAACTGCGCAGGGGTGGATGGCGCAGCAGATGGATTGCGCTGGATCATGTTGTGCAGGAATGGATGGCGCAGGGTCAGATTGCGCAGAAGTGGATTGCGCATGAGCAGACTGCGCATGAACGGACCGCGCATGAGCAGACTGCGCATGAATCCATGCGCACTCGGGTTGAGCGCAGTTCGCCAAGGGGCAAGTTGCGCGGTCGGTGCTGCGCTAAAGAGCGCTGGCCAAGGGGGGTGCGCAGTCCAGCACTGCGCTAAAGAGCGCAGGCTGCTGTCTTCTTCTCCAGACCGAGAAGAAGACTCCAAGAACTCCAAAGTTCAAAACTTCATATCTTTGCCAAATCAAAACCAAATCTAGATTTTCAAAGGTCTATCTTGAGTAAAATTGAATTCTCTTCCACATGGAAGCATCAAAATCCACAAAAACACAACTTAAATAGATCAAAACCATGTAAATCCGAAAATGGGAAAAACTTAAATCTAGAACAATGGAAACTCCAAATCACAAAATGTCAAGTTCTAATGTTGATCTCCATGGCCTAATCTAGCTAATAGACAAATAAAAAGTGGTTCTCATATGGTGGCAAGGTGCACTTGCCTATGGGTGGTGGTGTTGTGTAGAGGAAGGAAGAAGATGGAGAAATAAATGGAGTTTATGGAGGAGAGAGAAAAGTAGGTGGAGTTTTAACGAGGGTGGTTGTGATGGAATGGAGGTGGAGAATAGGCTAAGGTGCTCCACTCATGAAGAACCAAACCAAACCAAACCAAACCAACTCCACAAAATAAAACCAAGCCATGGTCCAAAACCCATTTACGAGAAATCAAATCCACAAGTCGAGAAAATAAAATACGTGCCAAAGTCAAATTACGAGTACAAATACGAATTACAGGAAATGGGGGTGACATATTTGAAATTTGAATAATAGAAAATTAAAAAGGAGTACATGATAACATTTTAGGACCGACAAATGATGACATTTAAGGAATGTCGAAAATGTTAATACAAGGACATATTTGGAATTTGAATGATAGAAAATTAAATAAGAGTTTATGATGACATTTTAGGAGTGGCAATAACGACATCCATTCTTAATTAGGTATTATTGATTTCTAGTATCAATTGATCAACGGGTGTTGTTATCAACACTCCTAAAATGTCACCATGCACTGATCTTTAATTTTCTATCAATCAAAATTCAATTTTGTCCCTGCATTAGAAGTGCATGATGACATTTTAGAAGTGTCAATAAGGACATCCTAGGAAGCCGTTATTGACATTCCTAAAATGTCATCTATCAATGCATTCACAAATTAACGTCAGAAATAATGCAGGAATATATTTAAAATTTGGATGGTATAAAATTAAAGAGAAGTGCAATATGATATTTTAAGTCAATAATGGCACCCTTAATCATCTTGTTAGAACTACTAGTAAATTTAGAATGTGTTCTACGTAAATACTTTTGTTTAATATTATTAAAAAAGTTTAAAATATTTGAATATATTTGTATTAAGATTTGTTACATACATGTTTTATATTTGAATAAGTATTTGGTATATATGTTTATATTTTAATTAGAATTTGTCATAGATATATGTAGATAGTTAGATAATATCAGGTATAGTTAGGCCATTAGTTAGGATATTTTTTTCTTAATCTTTAGTGATGACTCATTTAGACTAGTTTTTAAATTTAAAGTTAGTTTAAGAATTGTTTTCCTTTTCTCATCAATTAAGTATTTTAGAAACTATTTAAAAATCAAAAGTCTACTTTTCAGTCAGATTCAATTGTGTAAAAATTGGAAAAGTGGGAAGGACACATGGGAAAAGATTTGGATGCGACGATTAGTAAGAAGCTTTCTCAAATCTAAGGCCTCTCTCATTTGGTTCGCGAAATTGTCGGGTTGAAAAAAAAAAAATTACTTTTCTATGTTTTGGTGTCAAAGGAATTAAGGAGGAAAGAAAAGTGATTCCCAATAGATCTGTCAATTGGGCCGGACCGGCCCAGATCGACACGAGTCCGGTCCGAAAAATTGGCTCATGTGTCGGCCCGGTCCGATTAATCGTGGGCCCAGGCCGGACCGAATCCGTATATTGGGTCGTGTCGGGCTACATATATCGGTCCATAACATAGGCCCGGTCCGAAGCCCAGACACGGCCCGGTCCAAAGTCCGGCCCGCCCGGCCCACCCAAATAAATAAGAACACTGATTTACACGTCTAATATGATGAGATTCCGTTAGTGTTCTTGTTTCTTATCTCATAAGTTAACATAGTTTCTCATGTATTCACAGAGAAGGTAGTCGTTCTTTTGTCCTGTATTAATGTTCATTGTTCACTATATTCTTTAAGAATATATCAATAAAAAATGGCCACATCTTCTGTTGTTCATCTTATACAAGAACATCATATGATGTTTTCAGGAGAGCTGTAGATATAATTTGGGAAAGCTTTTACAAGTCTTTTCAGGGATAGATTCATATAATTTATAAGTATTTCAAACAAGGGCTTAATTTTAGAAGTAGCTTATATATCAAAAAATAATTCTTATTAATATTTAGAAAATTTAATCAGGTTATTATGTTGTGTTAATCTACGTAAATATATGTGATTGTTGAAAAACATATGTGAAAACATGTTAGATGTTCAATCTTTTGTGTTTAAAAAATGATTGTAATTAATATACAATTTTTTTTAGAAGAAGAACGAAAATGAATGTCCGAATTTCACGTGTCAATCAAGACCCGCCCGGCCCGGCCCGGCCCGACCCGACCCGAAGCCCACTGTGCCGTGGGTCACGTGCCGGGCTGGGCTGAGATTTTTAATCCTTGGCCCGGCCCGGCCCGGCCCACTTGACAGGTCTAATTCCCAATGGAAGGAAAATTTGGGAGGAAATTTATTCTATCCATACAAGTAAAAAATTACTTTCACACATTGAAGTATTCACTTTCCTTTCAAAATTCATTGGCATTTTCAAATATCAAAAAAATCAATGGAAATTGTAATTTCCTAAACGAAAGAAAATGTCAAGGAATTGATTTCCTTTCCCTTCCATCAATGGAAATTGTAATCTAAGTCTAACAAAAAATTGGAAGATAATACTCCAAATCCGTGTAAGTTTCACTTTCCACTTCCCTTTAGGGGCTGTTTGGTAAACATGAAGTGGATTCGGATTTGGATTTGGACTTTCATGAAGGAAAGAAGGATTGGAATCCATGCACTTCCTTGTCCCCTTAGTAGGGGACAAATGTGTTTGGTTGGGATAGAAAGTAAGAAGTGGGAAGTGAAAAAATTAGACAAATGTGTTTGGTTGAGATAGTAAAGTAAAAATTGAGAAGTGGAAGAATATAATTAATTCACATAATAATTTAATAAATTAAATAATTTTTTTTTTTTTTTTGAAATCCCACGCACGCACACAATTGGGGGACTCGAACCTTGCCGATCCCTCCGGGTGTCCGCTCTAATACCACTAGGCTAGAGAGCTCGGACAATAAATTAAATAATTAGTTTGATAAATTAAGATAACTATTATTAACTAATTAAGAATTACAAATTTATCAACTAAAATTAAGATAACTATTAGCTAACTAAATAATGATCCCTATATTAATATAATTTTACACTACTCTCTTTAGCTCTCTCTCTCTCTCTCCACAGGTTATGGAATCTGGACCATTTCTTCCCAACCAAAAAAAAAAAAAAAGAAAATTCCATGGCTTCCTCATCCGTCCAAACCCTTCGGCCATCGCCACCCTCCGGAGCTCCGGATCCCGATACCACCGCGGCTTCTCTTCTTCTCCGGTCATCATCCTCCTCCGAGCAGATCTCATCCTACGAGGAAGCGCCGACGACGTGACGGACGAGCCGATCTCACAGCGGCTTCTCTTCTTCTCCGGTCATCATCCTCCTTCGAGCTCCGGCCAGGTATAATTTCTTCTCCACTAATATTAATTAGTTACATAAATATTTTTTTCATAGGAAAAAAAGAAAATATCCTTTTCCTCCCACATCTGGATGGGGAGGGAGGATGTTGAGAACCGGATTTGAGGGGGAGACAATGGGGGGACAGGAACTGCACTTCTCTGCATCTCCCCAAACCCATCTGCAGTTCCTCCCTTACCAAACAACGGAAATGCTGAATTTTGGGCAACTTTCAGTAGGAAGTGAAATTCTATGTCGAAATTCTATTGGCTACCCTACAATTTTATATTTGTGTTTAAATTATCCTAATAGTATCCCAACTGTATCGTTCAAATGTTTTTTGTGCGTTAACTTTTTACTGTTCAATTTTTGGCATCCCAATTTTGTCAAATTTTAAATACATCGGGACCATTTCAAAAGAATATATAACAATACAAGTATTTAAATTGTGCTTTTGTACTATAAGATATTATTTTGAAGTTAAAAATTGACGAAATGTGTTTCAAAATAGCTATTTATGAAATTGTGGTATCAAAATAAAGATAAAAAAAAATCGAGGGCTATAGTTAGGGTGTCATTAGCGTAATTTAGCATTTGTGTCTATATTTGGTTGTATTTTTTTATGGTGTCTGGCATAATGTTCGGTTTTTATTTTTTTTGCACGCTGCATTATATGTGCCAACTTCTATCATAAATGGAATGAATAATATGTTCATGTGGTTTGATCCAAGAATCTTTCACCACATAGTCAGAATTTTATGTCTTTCTTCGCTGACCGGTCACTGGGATTTGGCGGTTGGATGGTATTTGGAAGTGAAAAGAGGGGTGTTTTGAAATGTATTTGTCATTGCTTATCATTCCGGCTTCTGCTTATTCTTTGGTGAAGTATCTTCTTATTTTTTTCAATGTGCGTTTGGTAAGCGCTACTAATTTCTCTTTTGGTGATTACAAACTTATAATTGTGGAATCGATGGAGTACTTATGATAATGGATAGCACTCATGGAGGTGCTTTAGAAAGTTATCGCAACTTACCAAACTACTTTTACTGCCTTTTATATTATACTTGTTTTGTCTGCCTTTGGCACTCCTTTTATAGTTTACTTTTAGGATTATTTGTTTATAATTTCATGCCTCCCTCCTTCTTTGATAAATCCAAAAAAAAAGTGTTTTTTTTAAGATAGGGTAATATATTGATAGATAAAACCAGTCAATATCTTCTTGGATTATTCAATAATATGAAACCACACATGTAAAATTAATTGTGTTGGGCTATCTAAATAATTAAGCCAAATTAAAGTGGTCTATTTGAAAATTAGCTTAAGGGTATAATTGTCATAGAATTAATGTATAGATACCGGAGATAAATCTAATTTGATGAGGGGCCAAATTAGAAATATCAAAACACACACACACAGATATATATATATATATATATATATATATATATATATATATATATATATATATATATATATATTAGGGTTATGGTTCCCAACTTATACGGCCGTCAAAAGAGAGGTTTTCTCTTTTTCTCTTCTGCATCCCCATCAACATAAAGAGAGGGACAAAGGATTCGGATTCTTCTTTGTCATTAAGGGTCGTAGCAAGTTGGAAAATCGAACCCCATAAAAGGACGACCGCTTCAAGATCCATCAAGCCTAGCAATGGATTCAGGTACGCTTCCGCAATTTAATTTATGTTCTTCATCTCATGAATCGACATGGTACAATAAATTTCTAACAAGTGGTATCAGAGCCTCCCTGTTTGATTTATGAGTTCGAAGGTTCAGAATTTTTTTTTTGTTGTTTGAAAATCCTATATCGTTTAATCTTATTTAATTTAGGGTTTTCGATTGTTCGACCAAATATATATATATATATATATATATATATATATATATATATATATATATATATATATATATATATATATATATATATATATATATATATATATATATATATATAAACCATCAGTTAAAATTATTAGGAAAAATTTGAGTGGCACCCCACATTTGTTACGCTTATTTAAGGTGCACCCCACATGATTACATTAATGCATAACACCCCCCACTTTGGACGATTTCTGTCTAAAACTAACGGTCAACCCCGTTGACCTATTTTTTTTGACGAAAATACCCCCCATCACCATCACCATCATCATCAACTCATCACCACCACCATCCACCATCATCACCGCCCCCCCCTCCCGCTCCGTCCCCCCTCCCGCTCCGCCCCCTAGCCCCCACCGCCGCGCGCTGCTGCTGCTGTCGCCGCCGCCGTGCGCTGCTGCTGCCGTCGCCGTGCGCTCCTGCTGCCGCCGCCGCGCGCTGCTGCTAGGGGGCGGAGCGGGAGGGGGGGCGGTGATGATGGTTGATGGTGGTGGTGGTGATGATGATGATGTTGGTGATGGTGGTGGTGGTGATGGTCGGGGGGGTGGAGGGGGGCGGTGCGGCGAGGTCGGGGAGGGGGTGGGGGAGAGCGGCGAGGTCGGGGAGGGAGGGGGGAGAGCGGCGACGCCGTGGAGGGGGCCGAGCACGGCGGGGCGCGGAGGACGGGCAGCCACGTGTGACGGGAAGGGGGACACAAAAGGAGACAAGGGCATTTTCGTCAAAAAAAAATTTGATCGTTAGTTTTAGACAGAAATCGTCCAAAGTGGGGGGTGTTATGCATTAATGTAATCATGTGGGGTGCACCTTAAATAAGCGTAACAAATGTGGGGTGCCACTCAAAATTTTCCAAATTATTAAGATGGCTGAGTTGTTGTATGTGGGACATTTGATTATGAATCTGATGTTCTGTTGGCATACACGAGCAAGGAAGGAATTAGCAATTGGTTATATGCTAATTTTCGGGGTTTTGTTTTTTCTTTTTCTTTTGGCATCTACAGTTGGCATACACGATCAAGTAAGGAAGCATATTTTGCATATTTGTTGCATATGCTATATATACACTCTGTGAATGTCTATGATATATGTTTCTTTTCAAAGAATAAAATAAAAATAAAATCTTGCTGGTTATATCATAATGAGACCGAATCTTTTAGTTGGTAACCAACTTTGCAAAACTCCCACACTCCAAGGTGTTATTTGGCTTTATCTGTGGTGGTTGTTTATGTTCTTCATGAATTGAAGTCTTTAGGAGCATTGACTAAACAAAACACACAGTTATTATCTTGATTTTCATTTGGCCATGGATTGGATGATTTTATTCGTTTGGCCCAGCCGCTGCTGCCTGCCATTTAATTTAATTTTAAGGTATAAATAATATGCTCATCTAGACTTGTTTTTCTTCTGGAATTTCCAGTCATGCAGAACAAAATGGCTAATTAAGGCTACACCTCTCTTCTTGATTACTACAGTCATGTGATATTTCTTTATATTTATTCTGGTCCTATTCCCATTAAGTTTGCCATAGTGCATATGTTTATGTAATTATACATATACAGATTAATTGGTTTGGTTTCTAAAATTCATTAAATTAATTCGTTTGGTTTGGTTTATGCATTGAATTAATAAGTTGAATCTACCGTGGTTTATCCTGATTTCATTTTGAGACCCAATTGTATAATTATTTTATTTGAAGTAACCCTTACGGGTTATCAGATTATAATTTTAAATATGAATGTACATGAGGATTTATGATTATTTAATTTAAATAAGCATAAAGATTTGGACATGATTCAGTTTTGTAAAATTTAGTCAACATTCAAATTTTTGGTACCTTTTGTGACTAGCAATAGTTGTCTAATATTCTAAATAGACTCATTGAAACAAAATGTCGCCAAAGGGACATCTCTTGCGTAGATAGTCTATGAGGAATGTTGGATGTTTGTGTGTGTAAATTCATGCGAGTATTAGCCGGCCCAAAGGAAGGTTAATACTTGGCCGAATTGCACACATACTTGTGGTGATAAATGTGTAACAATTATAAGGTTTAAATGTGAATAATAACCCGATCCAAAGATAGACTTATTATTTGACATGACTTATTGTCAACGTTTGATCATTACACCAAGAATACCACTTGCAGTTAATATCATTGTCCAAAGACTTGATATTAATGATGTACTAGGTATCTTGAGATGGGGTTCACCATTATTTCAATTTGTTTGACTATATTTTACGCTTTGGTCATTTTTAGAGCATATTTGTTTTTGTTGCTTTGTTCTCTTTACAGTTAATGCTGTTAAAATATCTGCCAATAAGATTTTAATTTTTATGTTTAATAGGATAAACTTTAAGGGCAAAAAATAAAATAAATACAGAAACTGCTAAGGGTCCAGCTCAAAAGAAACAACAATATAAAACTAAGCGTTATTTTTTTTGAGACAAGCCAGAACACATAAGCAAGAAATGTACAAAGTACCACGCGTAGCGTATAAAGAAAAGTACATTTCTAAATTCGGTCTGTTCTGAGGTTAATTTAGATTTAGTACCTAAAAATACGTGGTGGTTAGATTCTGCTGCTACTACCCACATTAGTGTTTATAGACAAGGTTGTCTGAGCTACCGAAGCCAATTGATGGTGAAAGATACATCTATGTGGGTGACGCCTAGTCGGTAGAAGTGAAAACAATAGGATATTTTAGGTTATTTTTAGGAACCGATTATTATTTGGATTTGATAGACACTTTTATTGTACCGTCTTTTAGACGAAATTCAGTTTCAGTTTTCTTAGTGGACAAATCTGGTTATCGATCATTGTTCATTTAAAAATAATAAGTTTAGTCTATCTTTAAATCCAAATATTATTGGTAACGGTTCCCTTAAGGTTTATGATAACATATATTCAGTTGAAACTATTACATCTTATAATGAAACCTTGCAAGTGAAGTCATGTGGTACTAAACGCAAAATTAACAATATTTTTTTAGCCTCATTATGACATAAGCATTAGGTTACATCTCTAGAAAAAGAGTTGAACGACTTGTTGTCACGCCCTAGAACCAGAATACTGGAGAGCGGGGGAGTGACTCAGCCAGCTACGTATTACGGGTAGATGAATACCGTATAATACGATCAATACTGTCTAACCAGACGAGGGGGTACATACTACATAAAAGTCTTACTATGGTCATTACACATCTATTGTCTCAATCATTCAAACAAGAAACAGAAATATAGAACATGTAAGGTAAAGCAGTAAGGCGTCCCAAACGCTCAGTCAAAATGTTCTTGAGATCTGGCTTTACAAAACATAGCCAGATGATATAGCAAGCGTACACAATTGTTATCAGCTGCAGTCTGACTTAATTACAATTATGCAAAAGTAAGTACAAGACAATCCGACTAACATGTCGGTGCCAAACGGCAAAGTATAAAGTAGATAACAAAACGAGTGGTGAAGTTAAGGAACCCACTCGAGGCCTCCTGCGATCATTCCTCTAGTATTGACCATCCTGGAGGTGGAAGTACGCTGAGTCCTCGGGAACTGGCTCTAAATCTGGCCATGCAAAACCAGAGAGGTTAGACCTCTAATAGCAAGTACCACAAGGAAGCACGACATGAGAACTAAAACCAGTAAGTAAGAGAATATAATAATAGATCTCTGCTTGCTACTAGAACTCACATCACATCAAGACACTTCGAACCAACCTCCCAACCAAACAAGGACAGAAGTTGGCCCGTCATGTCCTGACATTCTGATCATCCCAGTTAGGTAACAGAGTACAGTGCACAAACAAATCATCTTGAACGGCCAATCAACTCCTACGGCTTGCTATTATGAGTCCCAAGTTATCCTGGAATAATGCAATTAGGGATTCCTCAGTTCTTACTATGTGCAAGCAAGGCTAGTCTATCCAGTCGATCAATTGGCCCATGCATGAATTAGACGAGTCCTAGCAGGACGCCCGTCAATATACAATATACAATAATAATAAAAGCAGATACTGTTCCCTGTCCGTGTGGCAGATTTACAGTATCTGTGGGAACCAGCCGGCCCGTCGGGTACTACTCGTCCCAAGGGGACTGCCATGTAAGAATTCGGGAATCCATTCTCTCCATGCAATCATTATTTTACTTAACTTAATAGTCTCTACGTTGAGTGAAATCCCATGCCGTGGATCATGGTCATTCAAATGAGTACTTTCGTACGGGATACGATATGCACAACTCTACAACGATACCAGTGCGGTTAGGTTGCAGGTCTTACATAGCGTAATGCAACAATCAAATCTATCCACGGTAATAATGCCTTGACCATAAAGTACACATGCTTCTTTTGTAGAAAAATAACTAAATGAATAAATAAATAAATAAATAGATTGAAGCCTGCATGTGCATGTATGTCAATATTCGGGATCAGCCAGTCGAGTACAATAGTTCATAACATGAACGTGTCTCATTCATTTCATTCAATAAGACGACTAGCCAGTCTCTTAGTTCCAATTAGGAACGCATGATCAATTTAGTCAAGATCACAATCATTATCAATGGTGGCAAGGCATGAAAGTCAACTAGCATTCAGTGGGGTCGAGTCTACAACTCTCAGGGTTTAATTCTAGTCAATCCGGGTATCTATAACTCAATTCATGACACATGGTACATCCTACGTAACAATCTATAATTAACAGAAATACTAGCATATCATGATTATATCAAGTTTATGAAAAAAGGCGTAAGGATATAAAATGGACGTTAAACATCTAATAAGATATCAATATACAGGGCTATAGAAGATCCAGGGTAAGCAGGCTACTCTCATGTCAGCCTACGCTCATGCCAGCGTACGCTCAGGTCAAGCTACGCTCAAGCCAAGCTAGCGTATGGGAGTCATGCGCTTCCAAAAGGCAGCGTATGAACTCCATACGACTCCTTACCATCCAAGTCAGCGTATGCAAGTCATACGCTCCCAAAAGGTAGCGTATGAACTCCATACGACTCCTGACCATCCAAGTCAGCGTATGCAAGTCATACGCTCCAAAAAGGTAGCGTATGAACTCCATACGACTCCTGACCATCCAAGTCAGCGTATGCAAGTCATACGCTCCCAAAAGGTAGCGTATGAACTCCATACGACTCCTGACCATCCAAGTCAGCGTATGCAAGTCATACGCTCCAAAAAGGTAGCGTATGAACTCCATACGACTCCTGACCATCCAAGTCAGCGTATGCAAGTCATACGCTCCCAAAAGGTAGCGTATGAACTCCATACGACTCCTGACCATCCAAGTCAGCGTATGCAAGTCATACGCTCCAAAAGGGTAGCGTATGGATTCCATGCTGCGCTAAAGAGCGCGCACAGCTCAGTGACGCAGCTAAAAAGCTAGCATACACTGCTCGCTGTCTTCTCCAAACAACAAGAACTCTATGGTTGCACCCCAAAGCTTCAAAAGTCCATAACTTGGTCAAAATAAGTCCGAATCCAACTTTCCAAAGATCAAAATTGGGTAGGATGAACTGCTCTACGACATGGAACCATCAAATCTTGAGAACAAAGGAGTTTGCTAGATCAAAACCCATAGGCAACCGAAAATACAATAACTTAGATCTACAAGAAATGAACCAATGAAATCAAAAATACTAAGCACTAAACTCTCTTAGAATCATGAGAGGAAGAATATTGAACCATAAAATATGGTCCTCATGTAGAGCAAGATGTACTTGCCTAGTTGGTAGGTGGAGAGAGTAATGAAAGGAAGAAGAAGAAGTAATGGTGAAGAAGGAGTGAATGAGGAGAGAGAAGGGAGAGGGTGGCTTTAAATAAAAGGTGGTGGTAGGTGGGAGTTGGGCCGGGTTCTTAATGGGCCGGGTTTAAGGGGCTCATCCAACCGAAAATAAAACTAAAGCAGAGAAGTAAATTGCAGGAAATAAAATGCAGAAATAAATTACGGAAAATTAATTGCAGGAAATAAATTAACATAAGAATTAAAGAGCAGATAATTAATTAATAGAAACTTAATTAACATGAATTAAAGGAATTTAAATACAGAGTAATACATGATAAATACTAAAATAAATACACATGAGTTGTACATGAATAAGACTACGCATTCTGGGAACGGGGAGTGACACTTGTGTCTGATAAAATTTGGATTCCATTGACTTTATAGACTTCAATGTTTGTATTATTGTATAAAGGGAAGACAAACCAAAGTTAAATTGTAAGCAGCTACTTTATTGACTATGCTGACAAATCGAGGGGTTAATAATTATACGATCTCACACAAAAGAAAATTTTAAAACGAGAAATATAATTTTGAGGATGTTGAGTGTAGTGCCCCGTCCCGCAAAGTCAATCGGAGAAATCGAAATGCCGACGGCGTTCGGCCTTAGCCTTGCAACGGCTTGCTCGGAGACATCGCTCAGGTGGGGTAGTTTCGGTTAACTTGCCTCATCTTTGCCTTCACATAATAAATCGTGTTTTCAACTTGCACAACTTAGGCTTGATAATAAAAGCTACGCATCCACATAGCTAAGGGAGTAATCCCGTCGGGTCAAAATGAGTTAGAACATGGAAAACGTCCCACGGTCGGCTTAGAGTTGGTGCACGGCGTGCTTTGAAAATGACACTCGGTCCTTCGTCCCGTGGCTTGGGAGAAGGAAAGTTGGTCTTCGGTACAAAAGCTGAGAGTTAGCCTAAGTCATAGGCGTCGCCCGCACAAATGCTTGCTAAAGCATGCACGATCCTGTCCCGCAAGGCTTGGCGTAGCCTTTGCTCGTCCCTTGGGTTAAGTTGTAGGCTTGAGTGAGTTAGGCAAAGTTATGCCGGTCGACCTAAGTTATTCTATGTGCTGTCCCGCTCATTCTGCGGTTGTCAAGATAAATAGTCCCACGACCCCAAGGCCCGTCATATGAAGTATGACTTGGGCTTCAGCGTTGCGTAGAACACGAGTCGGTTTAGAGGTACGAGCCACGGTTGGTTCAGTAGAAAGTTAGCCACGGTCGGTCGATACTTAAGGAAACACGTTATGTTCAAGTTAAGTTGGAAGGCTATGCAGTAGCCGTTCCCTGAGTTCAAAGAATGTTAAGTCTAAGCGATGGTTAGTCGCCGAGAGGAAATATGTCGGGAGTGTGGTTCAGTCGCCGAGGCAACCCTGGTTTGGGCTCTGCAAAGGAAGTATGAAAAGAGTAAAGCAAAGTAGCTAAATGATGATGATGTGACCATGCATTACGTTAAGTCTAGAAGTTAGCGTAGGCGCGTGGTCATGGACAACTTGTCGATAAGGGCGATGGTTCTTCGAGCGGCAGCCCTGGGCCATGGGCACCGACTCGGCCTAGGAAGAACAGATTATAGCCGAGCTGGGTATGAAGCAACCGGTAGGTCGGGGACTTGCATCGAGGATCGCAACCGGCGGTACAAGGGTCCCGAATGCCAGGCTATGTCCAGAATGGCTAGTCAATGCCAGTGACCATTCATATAGATGTGTCGGCACGGGTGGCAATTCGCGTGTGTGTGCCTTTGGATTGAGTTGAGTTGAATGTGAATGCAGTTAGAAGACACAATGTCTGGGCCTAAGATTTGGCTATAACGAAGGCGGCGTGCTTCGGCACGAGATGTGGTGTCGAGTGTTAAGTTGTTGGCATAGAGTTGCATGAGTTAGGCTTGAGCTGTTGCGAGTTAAGTCGAAAAGGGCCGTAGGACAAGTTGTGTGAAGTTACATTGAGTTGTGGGCACGGCCTCGAGATATGAGGTACGGCCACGTTGTCACAAGACAAGTGTAGGCGAGACTAAGCGAGGAGGCACTGCCTCGGAGATATTGAAGCACGAATCGAATTAACGCTAGCCCGAGTCGTTACGTCCCAGAGTTTGGCACGAAAGTCAAGTATAAGTCGGTGCGTCGGCAATGCAAGCACGAGAAAGGTCTAGAGGCAAGGAAATGGAGTCCTTCGTGTAGTTGCGTCTCTGATTATGGCCGTAAGGCGAACACGACTTGATAGGCTAACGTTGTTGGCACGAGGAGTAGTCTAGAGACAAAGTATGAGTTAACGTTGACATTGCAAGCACGGGATGGTCCCGATACATAAGTTGCGCTAAGGCGCCGGTCCTAAAACTGATCTTAAGGCAAGAATAGAAAGACAATCATAAAAGGGTTTATGTTGCACAAAGTAAATGAAACGGGTAGGTTTTGTATGGGTGGACGAGGAGCTCACTCCACCAGTACAGTGGTACTGACACCCACACAGTGCTTCATATGCAGGCACAGGTAGAAGCTCGTCGCGTGGAGTTCGCTTGGATGCGTCGAGGTACGGAGTTCCTTGGCGAGTCGAAGCGTGCGGCCGCGTGATCTGAAGACTTATACAGGACATAATGTATGGACATCGCCTTCCGAAGCTTCCGCTGGATTCAAGTATTGTATCGAGAGATGAGAGAGAGCAGAGTGACTTGTAAATGAGAGAAAAGTGAGCACGAGAGACAATGTAATTTGGCCTTGCGCCCACAAATGTAATCTTGTATTCAATATCAATAAAGAGCTTCTTTTGAATGACTTGTGTTCATGTGTTACTTGTTCTTAAATTCTGCTGTATGTTTCAATATTTCTGCTTGGGACTTCTGTGCGACGACCCCGTCGCCGCCGATGTAATCGGCCGTTATGGAATTGCCTTGCACGAGCGCAATCTAGGCTCGTGCGGCATCACGCCTTAGCGAGGACGATCGCTCCTACGGGAGCGGGGCGTGACATAATGGTATCAGAGCACGACTTTACGTCCTTGGACCGTCGATTGAATTCTTTGACTTCGATGTTTCCGCAAAACTCTATGGCTTCCGCAAGTTGTTAACGTTGGTACGCTCTCTCTCAAATGTCCCTCGGCATGTCCATACAATAAGTCTAAATATTTTCGAAAGCTCGTACAAGCGTTCAATCTAACGCATCGGTAGGCCGTTGCCAAATGCATCGATAGGGCCGTTGTGCCGAACGTTGCAAACTTGACTCGATAGAAAATATGTGCTAATGTTAGCAAGTCGCGTGCATGCCTAATTAGTCCAATATCGATCCTAGCAATTGAGCGTGCAAACTCGAATATAGTCCGTATGGGATGGCTATGCACACGGCCTTTTGGCTAAGTTGTGTTGCGCATCGCGCACCTCGACCCTTGGTGCAAATGAGTCGCGAGCGATATCAAGTATCGCTTGGTCGGGAAAGAAAATACACTTAGAGTGTCTATCGATAGGAACGCTATCGAACTAACGCTTAGGCGTACACGAAAGATTGACTTGGATTTCGAGAAAATAGTACGAACGACTTAGTGCGTCGTTGCGACGCGAGCGACTACGCTAGCGATTCGTCGAACGAATCCGAAGGATGTCTTAGCACATAATGCGAACGTGATTGAGGACTAGATCGGATGGCTCGAATCCGAGTGGTGTATGGATTTTCTTGGAAATCATTCGAGCGAAAGTTGAGGATTACGAGTATGTCGGCGAGGCGATGCGATCGCGCAAAGCCTTAGAACGCGTCACGCTTAGTTGATCGTGACTTCGTGTGTCCCGAATGAGATGTCATTCGGACAACTTGCGAATAAGCAACGCGAGTTAGAAAACGATTCGGAACGATGGACGAAAATGAATGGTATTGATCGAGGAAACTTAGAGGATCGCGCGTACGATTTGGGATTGATTCAAATGAAATGTGACTTGAGTTTTAAACAACGATCTTGAAACGAGCTTGAGGAATAGCGATCGAACTTGATCTTGAATATCGAAGAAATGGTGGATTATCCAACTCGGACAACAGCATCAACGTACGACTCGAAATCTGTTGCAAAGGAAGATCGTCAGGTTACGCATATCGTCGATGGTATTGAGGCGTATTAAAGATCGATATGCGATAACTTGGGGGTACTCTGACTCGGTAAATGACGATCATGCAAATGTTATTGTTCCGTTGGAAGCTATACTTGGGATGTTGAAACGTGTCGAGAAAAAATATAGACGTGGTTCGTAGATTTTTTTTAGTTGAACGAAATGACGAATGGACTATCGATCTTGGCTCGAATGAAAATAAAAATACTTGGATTTACTTCGACGATAACCCCAACGTCGACATGCTTGTCTTATGCGAGCGCAACTCCAGCCTCGCACATGCGTCGCGCCGAATAGGGCGATCACTCCGCGTGAGCGCTGGTATGATGATTCATACAGCGGGGGTGATTGACCTAGCTTGGCGTGACAATTTGTGTGCTTCGATTTGTGGTTTGACGCGAAGGTGACTTGAGAATGATTTGGTGTGCTTGATGATTAAGCTTGAGGATTGCGTAGGTCCAATCCACGTATCGAAAATGAGTTAGTCTAAACTCAAACAAGAGTTACGCCCCGATGAGAATGATTATTCCGCGGGTGCGTTGCATGGTGATTCATGAACCACCGCAGATTATCAGACTCGCATGAGATTGGGGCACAACATATTGTCGAGCGAGACGACCTCGTGATCGAATACATGAATTGGTTAGAAAGGGTGAATTAAAGGGATTCGAATATACGCAACGCGTGTCGTAATGCGAATTAGGTGATCGTGCTCGATGTTTAGAAATCTGAGTGACGTGAGCTTGGGTAGAAGACCCCGTATGATCGACTTTGGTTTGACCCTAGGATTGGGGTCAGTGTTGGTATTATTGTTGGGGAACTATGATTCCAATCCTGACATTGACTTAGCCTCGAAAAGAAATAGCCTAGCGGTTAGGCGAGACGCCCTGTTTCAAGTGGTAGCAATCGGAAGGATTGATCTTGAGGATTGGCATGGATGGATAGCGTGAATCACGAATGTAGGAAACCCTGCTCACGAGATTCGGCTGACATGCATATATTTCAGGGACGCTTGGTTATGTGCACGATGCGACTCGAGTGAGAATGACAAATTTTCTATCATGCGGCTTGGCTGAATGCATGTATTTTGGGGATACTTGGAATGCGTGCATGATCCAGCCAAGTGATACGACGAGTTCAAGCAAGGCTTGAAAGATGGGAGTGTGTCGAGATCTTGAGATCGTGTTAAAGGAAAAATTGAAAATAGTACGAGCGTGGCTCGGAATCGAAGGAACGCGTAGGCGAAATGTGTACGATTAAGTCTTAGCCATAGAAATGGTAGGATAGCTTGCCTTCAGGAAAGTCTCGAGGACGAGACTTGTTCTGAGTGGTGTATGATGTAGTGCCCCGTCCCGCAAAGTCAATCGGAGAAATCGAAATGCCGACGGCGTTCGGCCTTAGCCTTGCAACGGCTTGCTCGGAGACATCGCTCAGGTGGGATAGTTTCGGTGAACTTGCCTCATCTTTGCCTTCACATAATAAATTGTGTTTTCAACTTGCACAAGTTAGGCTTGATAATAAAAGCTACGCATCCACATAGCTAAGGAAGTAATCCCGTCGGGTCAAAATGAGTTAGAACATGGAAAACGTCCCACGGTCGGCTTAGAGTTGGTGCACGACGTGCTTTGAAAATGACACTCGGTCCTTCGTCCCGTGGCTTGGGAGAAGGGAAGTTGGTCTTCGGTACAAAAGCTGAGAGTTAGCCTAAGTCATAGGCGTCGCCCGCACAAATGCTTGCTAAAGCATGCACGATCCTGTCCCGCAAGGCTTGGCGTAGCCTTTGCTCGTCCCTTGGGTTAAGTTGTAGGCTTGAGTGAGTTAGGCAAAGTTATGCCGGTCGACCTAAGTTATTCTATGTGCTGTCCCGCTCATTCTGCGGTTGTCAAGATAAATAGTCCCACGACCCCAAGGCCCGTCATATGAAGTATGACTTGGGCTTCAGCGTTGCGTAGAACACGAGTCGGTTTAGAGGCACGAGCCACGGTTGGTTCAGTAGAAAGTTAGCCACGGTCGGTCGATACTTAAGGAAACACGTTATGTTCAAGTTAAGTTGGAAGGCTATGCAGTAGCCGTTCCCTGAGTTCAAAGAATGTTAAGTCTAAGCGATGGTTAGTCGCCGAGAGGAAATATGTCGAGACTGTGGTTCAGTCGCCGAGGCAACCCTGGTTTGGGCTCTGCAAAGGAAGTATGAAAAGAGTAAAGCAAAGTAGCTAAATGATGATGATGTGACCATGCATTACGTTAAGTCTAGAAGTTAGCGTAGGCGCGTGGTCATGGACAACTTGTCGACAAGGGCGATGGTTCTTCGAGCGGCAGCCCTGGGCCATGGGCACCGACTCGGCCTAGGAAGAACAGATTATAGCCGAGCTGGGTATGAAGCAACCGGTAGGTCGGGGACTTGTATCGAGGATCGCAACCGGCGGTGCAAGGGTCCCGAATGCCAGGCTATGTCCAGAATGGCTAGTCAATGCCAGTGACCATTCATATAGATGTGTCGGCACGGGCGGCAATCCGCGTGTGTGTGCCTTTGGATTGAGTTGAGTTGAATGTGAATGCAGTTAGAAGACACAATGTCTGGGCCTAAGATTTGGCTATAACGAAGGCGGCGTGCTTCGGCACGAGATGTGGTGTCGAGTGTTAAGTTGTTGGCATAGAGTTACATGAGTTAGGCTTGAGCTGTTGCGAGTTAAGTCGAAAAGGGCCGTAGGGCAAGTTGTGTGAAGTTACATTAAGTTGTGGGCACGGCCTCGAGATATGAGGTACGGCCACGTTGTCACAAGACAAGTATAGGCGAGACTAAGCGAGGAGGCACTGCCTCGGAGATATTGAAGCACGAATCGAATTAACGCTAGCCCGAGTCGTTACGTCCCAGAGTTTGGCACGAAAGTCAAGTATAAGTCGGTGCGTCGGCAATGCAAGCACGAGAAAGGTCTAGAGGCAAGGAAATGGAGTCCTTCGTGTAGTTGCATCTCTGATTATGGCCGTAAGGCGAACACGACTTGATAGGCTAACGTTGTTGGCACGAGGAGTAGTCTAGAGACAAAGTATGAGTTAACGTTGACATTGCAAGACGGGATGGTCCCGATACATAAGTTGCGCTAAGGCGTCGGTCCTAAAACTGATCCTAAGGCAAGAATAGAAAGACAATCATAAAAGGGTTTATGTTGCACAAAGTAAATGAAACGTGTAGGTTTTGTATGGGTGGGCGAGGAGCTCACTCCACCAGTACAGTGGTACTGACACCCATACAGTGTTTCATGTGCAGGCACAGGTAGAAGCTCGTCGTGCGGAGTTCGCTTGGATGCGTCGAGGTACGGAGTTCCTTGGCGAGTCGAAGCGTGCGGCCGCGTGATCTGAAGACTTATACAGGACATAATGTATGGACATCGCCTTCCGAAGCTTCCGCTGGATTCAAGTATTGTATCGAGAGATGAGAGAGAGCAGAGTGACTTGTAAATGAGAGAAAAGTGAGCACGAGAGACAATGTAATTTAGCCTTGCGCCCACAAATGTAATCTTGTATTCAATATCAATAAAGAGCTTCTTTTGAATGACTTGTGTTCATGTGTTACTTGTTCTTAAATTTCGCTGTATGTTTCAATATTTCTGCTTGGGACTTCTGTGCGACGACCCCGTCGCCGCCGATGTAATCGGTCGTTATGGAATTGCCTTGCACGAGCGCAATCTAGGCTCGTGCGGCATCACGCCTTAGCGAGGACGATCGCTCCTACAGGAGCGGGGCGTGACATTGAGTTTGGGGAGAAATAAAGTTTGGATCATTGTCTTTGAGGAGGAATCGATTGCGATTTCTACTATCACTTTTGACGATGTGTAGGATTCTGTATCTGTCATTGATCAATAAGTGAATTCGGAGCCTCAACAAGACAAAGTCGAATTACCTCTATAAGTCGTTGTTGAGATACCTTAACAACGACAACGTAGTGGCACCCCATTCAAGATAAGGTAATTATTCCTAATGAATAAACTCAACAACCTCAAGGACCGATAATATTAAGATGGTCCACCAGAGAAATGAGAAATATAATTTCGGATAATATTGTCATATTTCTCTAGGAACGTGAGGAAGACTGTGGATACTGGAAGATGATCTAATCAACTTCCGTCAGGCCATGGAAAGTTCATGTTCTCAAAGTGGATTGATACAATAAATAAGGAGTATAAGTCCATACAAGACAATAAAGTTTAAGAACTTGTCCAATTACCAAAAGGTATGAAGTCCATTGGTTGTAAATGGACATTTAGAACCAAGAAGGATTTGAAGGGTCATGTGGAGAGGTATAAATTACGTCTTGTAGCTAGTGACTTTACTCAAAATTTTGGGATTGATTTTAAAGAGTTTTTTCTCTTCGGTATCTTTAAAAAACTCTTTTAAACAATCATATCACATTGCACATTTTGATCTTGAATTACATTAAATGGATGTCAAAACGACATTTCTCAATGGTAACATTGATGAAACAGTTTATATGGTGCAACCAGAAAACTTTGTGTCGGGAGGTCCAAAGAATATGGTTTTCAAATTGACAAAATCTATTTATGGACTCAAGCAAGCTTTTCGTCAGTGGTGCTATAAATTTCACCAAGTTGTTACCTCGTTTGGTTTTGAGGTTAACGTTGTTGAAGATTGTGTGTATCACAAGTTCAGTGGGAGTAGGAATAATTTTCTGGTTTTGTATATTGATTAAAGTATTCAATGCAAACCAGGTGACACCTCTCGTTAAATGAGACAAATTCGATCTCAATCAAGTGTTCTAAGGTTAGCCTTAAAATTAAAAAAATACAATAGATTTTTTCTTCATGATCAGTTGTAGGGAGTCTAATGTATGCTCAAGTATGTACGCTTCAGGATATTGCGTACATATTAGGATGTTAGGCAGATATTTAAGCAAACATGGATGGATCATTGGGTAGCAGCCAAACTACTTAAGTAATTAATAGAGAACAAAAAATTATATGCTCTTTGTAGGAGATGGAATAATTTTGAAGATCATAAGGTATTCCGACTTCGATTTTGTTGGATGCCAACACAGCAGGAGATTCACATCAGGTTATGCTGACTAATGGAGATATATTTTGGATGAGTGTCAAACATGTCCTCATAATTTTTTCTACCATGACAGCAAGGTTTATAGCATGTTGTGAGGCATCTATTCATGGAATATAGTTGCGAAATCTTGTCATAAGACTGCGCCTATAGGAGAGGATGTTGAAAGACCACTCAAATTATGGTGTGACAATGAATCGGCAATACTGTATTCCAATAACAACAGAAACTTGTATAAGTCAAAGGATATTGACATAAAATTTCTAGTTGTGAAGGAAAGAATTCAGAATGGTTTAAGTGTCCATATAACACATTAGGACAAACTCCATGTTAACGGATCCGCTCACAAAAGTATTATCACTCAGGATCTTTAATGAGCATACTGCTCATATGGGTGTTATCTTAATTAAGAATATGGCAATACAGTGGGAGTTTGTATTTTATGTATTTGGGTGCTATTTGGTTTTGGACACATTTATATATTAAAGTATTTTGGATATTTATCTGATCAGATATATGAAAATTCAGTTCATTCTGTTTTCATTATGTTAAAGTATTGATCTCATTAAAGTTAAGGATGATCAGTTGGAAATAGACATGTATTGATCATATTGCGTGTAATTTTTATCCTACGCATCCATGATTGATCTATGTCGTTTAGCTATATTGGTATATGTGACCATTGATGGTTTAGTTACGCTATATGCGACGAATGTCGCTTTGATCCTGTGTTGATATGGTTAATGGACGATATTGTCCGGATATACCCTAAGGATTAAGATAACAATTTATAAGCTCACTAAGGTTAACACAATTATAAGGTTACATATGTGGTCCAGTGGAAGATTGTTGGATTATTCAATAATATGGGAGCACACATGTAAAATTAATTGTGTTGGATTATCTAAATAATTAAGCTAAATTAAAATGGTCTATTTGAAAATTGGCTTAAGGGTATAATTGTCATGGAATTAATGTGTAGATACCGGAGATAAATCTAATTTGATGATGGGCCAAATTAGAAATATCAAAACACACACACACACACACACACACACACACACACAATATATATATATATATATATATATATATATATATATATATATATATATATATATATTCATTAGGGTTAAAAAACAAATATTCATTAGGGTTATGGTCCCCAACTTATACGGCCGCCAAAAGAGAGGTTTTTTTTTTTCTCTTCTGCATTCCCATCAACAAAAAGAGAGGGACAAAAAGGATTCAGATTATTCTTTGTCATTAAGGGTCGTAGCAAGTTGGAAGATCGAACCCCATAAAAGGACGACCGCTTCAAGATCCATCAAGCATTGCAATGGATTCAGGTACGCTTCCGCAATTTAATTTATGTTCTTCATCTCATGAATCGACAGGGTACAATAAATTTCTAACAAATCTCCCCCTACATAACCCCATATAAAAAGGGTTCGACACACCCCCTTCCATATAATTGAGATCACAAGAAATGTTATTTAAGAGGCATGTGATGGTCATGGCTTTTCCTTCAAAGTTTCTGCGGTTCCGCTCCCTCCACACATACCATTCGACTGAGGGAGTAACATGAGTCTGACTTATCTGAATATCCGATGCCCTTTGCTTCTCAGTCCCTTAATTTCCTCAAGAATCACCGGAAGAGCTTAAGAACTCCCTCTTGTAGTACCCAACTAACTTAGAAAGTGATGCCAAATCATTAATGAAAAAGAACATTGAAAGAACATATGATCGCGTGTTTCCACTCCGCTGCCACAAAGAACACAACTAGTATTCGGAATCTGTACACCAAAACGAGAGAGTTGCTCAGTGGTGAGAAGCATGTCCCGAATAGCTTTATACAAACAAAGCTTTATTTTTACCGCAGCTCCCTTCACCCAAACTACTTTCGACCACTCCACCGTCGGATACACCGGCCGCAACTTCTCGTAAGCAAGACTCTGTGAAAATTGTCCAGAACTAGAGTCGTCCCATGTACAATGGTCACCTCCCCCATGCCTCTCTAACCGCACAACCTTAATTTCATTGCCAAACCACTGGTTGATATGCCAGTCTATGATACTTCAATCCCCATTGGTGATAAGAGTATCAAAATTTGCAGTACGGCCTAAAAGCTCAAATGTCGGCCAGCCAAGTCTATCAATAAGACTACTTTTGTAGAGTCAAGGGTCCAACCATAAACTAGTCGATCAACCATCATATATATATATATATATAAACTCTTAAAACTAATTAAAATATTCTTAAATGATGAGACGACTTTAAAATTAATAAAAAAAATATTAATGAGATAATTTCAAAAACTTTGAAAGAAAAAAAAGATATATCAAATGGCTACAACATGCATATGTCAATAAAAATTTATTATTAAATTATACGAATGACAAGTAACTTCAAAAATGTCTGAAATTATTGAAGCTTTGAAGCTCAGTTCACTATTCGATCGTTTCTGGACATTGTTTGCTGGTACTGGTATAAGATTTTATGGGTGGGCTATGAATCTTATAGTTTCGAACTCTTCTCATAACTCTTCGGATGAGCAAATTCACTTTGTTCGCCTCTCTCGTTGGTTTTAATCTCTCTCTTTCGTTGACCTATTTTAATAGAAATTGTAATTTTCTATAAAAAAAAAGGAAAAAAAAAAATAGCTTGAATTTTTTGAATTAATATCAGTGATTATATAATTTATTGTTACTTGGTATTTGCCATTTAGTCTAAAAACATTACAAACTTCAGATGTGAAGCTACGTGCTTAATTTCTTGGTTGCCAGTTATTTATTTATGTTGTTAGGGGACCAACTACATACAAAGGGACCTTAAATAACAATCTATCAAACACTAATTTCTCCCTAAGGCACTAGCCCAGTGATAATGCGGAGGGCCGTCCAAACACACATCTTTAGCTCGAATCCTCTCTCGAACGGCTGGATAGCTTACGAGTCCGACTTGAAAAAAGAACACCTCAAAAAAAATAAGCACTAATTAATTTGAAGGCAATTTATTTTCCAATGCGATGCTCTCTCGAGTCTCCTCCACACTCTCTAACTGATCAAGTTGTAAAAATACATGATAGACTTTAGGTCGGGAGCAGATCTACTGTCCCAATATCTCATCTCCTATAAAATGCGACTAGCACCGAATGTGGGTGTTATTTTTTAAAACAATCAGTGGGACCCATATATAGATTTGTGGACAACGGATCACTTCCCCTTTAGGCTATGTTTGGTTCGCAGAATTAGAACATTGCGAAGAAAAGTCATCTATTTTTTGTGTTTGGATGCAAAAGAAAATGAGCACTAAAGAATCGTTAGGTTGGTTTCCCAACCCAGCCTAAGGATTCAATTTTCATTCCAACTTCATGCATTTATTACAAAAATTTAGGAGTAACCTATCCCCGTTGAAGATGTATTCTGACTATATTTCTGATTTTTTCATTCACCGATAGTTTTTTTTTAATAAAAATTGTAATTTTCCACACTCATGAAAAGCGCAAAGAATTGATATTTCCTTTTCGCGAACCAAACGGGACGTTATTGAATACTTGTTAGACACCGAACTCAGCTGGCTCTTGTGGACAGTGAGGAGAAGTATAAACTTCTTGACTAGACAGTCGGTCTCGAAATCGAACAGCGGAAACAATGCACCCAAATGATATGCATCCAGAGTGTAAAGTCTCGTAAGTTATGCTGGGCATCGCAAGAAAAAAAGAAGAGAGACTTAAAATAAATGTTTGATTGAATAAATTGCATGCTATGATGAAGCAAGTCGTTAGAATCAGTCATTGAGGATCCCATTGGAATTTATACCTAGGTTGGGAGCAAAGTTATTTGTTTAGTGAAATTTGGGCTTGATGCTGAATCTTAAATTGTTGTTCTATGCAAATGAATTTGTACTCAAAGGAGTAGATATGATCAAGCATAACTACTCTTCGAACGTATCCGATTTTCGGACGCACAGATAAAAGTTGAAATGGTGTCCCTCGAAAAAAAAATAATAAAGACTGAAAAATTCGTAAAAGAACAATCCGTCGGGCATTGAACTTATGCCCATTTACATAAAAGACGTGAGTCGTTCTATTCAATTGTGTGAACACTAATATTTAAAATACTACAAAAGATTATATATACAAAAGGAACATTTTTTTTTGATGTCTCTCAAAATTTTAGATGGTTGCCCGGCTCGTCACGACCCTTACGGTATCCATATCCGACACGTATGTTTGTCTCCTGTCACATATAACTCTAAGTTTTGGCATGCATCCCTTTGTAATTTTGAAAGGGGGAAAATCACTATAAAAAAAAAAAAAAAAAAAAAAAAATTCCATAAATTGATCACTAAACCAAGAGCCTCCACAAGTTTTCACAAGTCCCTTTTCTCGTTGCTCTACATATTTTACCAAATGATTTAAATTTTTGAAAGAATAATTGTGAGGCTATAAAAAACATCCTCATTCATTCCATTGAAGTTGATAGCTAACATTAATAAACAAAAACTCACAAGGACCACATAAAAGATGCAACTAGACTTGCTTGTTTCGCAGAATTAGAACTTTGAAAAGATTTTTTTTTTTTATGTTTGAATGCCAAAAAAATAAGCAGAAAAATAAAATAATATTCAAAAATAAAAGTTTCCTTACTTATGTTATTTACTTTTTCTCACAATTTCTCGTACCTTTTCAAAAACCGATTTTTTTTTTTATAAATTTCTAAAAAGAAAAAATAATTTTCTTTTCGCGAACCGAACAAGAGCTTAATGTTGTAAAATTAAGGGGTATATTCTTAGGAGTAAAGTGACTTTACTTAATTAATGCTCTTCTTAGTAATTGAGTGCATGCACAAGCCAATAAATAATAAAAATATCAAATGAAGGGATAAGTACCAACAAAAAGAAAACATAAATAATATAAGTTGCTTAATGTACACATTAACTTAAACCTCTTTCTCACTAGGACCACTTCTTTAAGCAGTCCTAGTCACAGTCATTACACCTTCACATCCTATTATTAATTTTTTTTTCCTTATCTAAACCTAAACATATTTATATTTATATTTTAACATTCAAACACGTCTCATAGGACCTACTCATCGGAACTTGGTTGCTGGTTGAGATCAAGATCCCTACAAACTTTCGCCGTCTTTCGGTGACGGTGGTGGTGGTGAAGATGGTCGCAGGAGGCGGACTTCTGCTTATGCTCGATCTCCTGCAGGAGCAGAACGTCCGTCCTGCTGCCGACCTCGATAGCCTTCCTCCTGATAAACGCGGTCGACGCGTCCCCGTCGAGGACGGCCTCCTCGTCGATTGCGGCCATCTCCTCGGGGAAGTTCAGCCTGGCGCCGCGGCCCCTGAGGAAGAACACGGCCGTGTCGTAGGCCCTGGCGGCGGCCACGGGGGTGGAGTAGGAGCCCAGCCAGATCCGCGAGCGCTTGTTCGGCTCGCGGATCTCGGCCACCCACTTCCCCCACTTCCTCATCCTTATCCCCTTCCATGTCCTCTCTTCGCCCTCCATCTCTCTACCCTCACCAACTACCCTTGTAAGTCCCCTATTTATATAGTAAGAAATGTTGGGAATGAGACAAAAAGGAGAGAGAAAAGGACAAGCACGCCAAATGTGTGTTGGATGCTAAGTGGGCCACGTAGAAAGGAAATTTGGAGAGAGGTGGCCTCTAAGTGCACCGTAAATTTGGACCGGGAGTGGAAGATTTGATGGTGGGGTCCTTGTTTACTATTGGGTGAGGGAGTGGGTGCGGGTCTAACAACCGACAAGCGGAGACTTGTCCATACGTGGCGGCTGCCGACGTGGAAGGGATGTAGAGGTTGAGTGGAGGGTCGGTGCAGCTTCCGTGGTGTGGATTTTATGGATGTTTTTTTTTTTTTTTTTTTTTGCGTTTAAACCCCTTTGCCAAATTTATATTGCCTTAGTGGTTCGTTCTTTCTTACCTACTTTAGTTTTTATATTTACAGTGAATTTTATAATTGTTTTGTGAATTCTTTATGGGACTTTGTACATTTTTTTTTTCCTTCTAGAATATTTATATCCTAACTTGTCCTCCTTAAATCATTCAAGCGAAGCTCATCAAGTAACTTATGTAAGTTGTTTTCGTCATCCAGGGTCGGTCCTGTGATAAGTCGGACAAAACATGGAGCTTTGTCAACTCTCTTCTGGTAGGACAACCTCTCAAGCTCAGCATGATCCCACCAAAATTAGTTCCAGAATAGAACAACCTAACCCTCCGGACCGACCCTGTCGTCAGCTAGTGTCAAACAAAAGTTATCTGGAAACTGCTGTGCTATTTTTATTTTTAAGTGCAAAACAAAATTGTGTATTGAGAGAAGGTTAATTAAAGGTAAAGGTATAAAAGATATTGAAAAGAAAACTATTTTTTTCTAACTATATGAGTTTGAAATATTTTTTTAAAACACCCTATCTTGTTGTGGTCCAGCCTCAATTTGAGGTGTCTTGAAGGCGGTCTGATTATCGAAGCGTCGCCAGGAGGCAGGCACGAGTTCTGTTGGGAACATATAGAGTTCGGTCCGAATTCGGTCAGACCGAGTTTGGTCCGAACTCTGTCAATCTCAAACAAAACTCGTTGCCTCGACCTAATTGAATTCGATCCAAATTCGTTCAATGTTGGTATGTCGAAAAACAACACTAATATGGGCCCCAATTAACATCCAATGGTCGTGTGATCATATTTTGACTTCCATGATTGATGGTGGATTATTTTAGAGTTTTCCTAAAACCCTAAATATGTTTCTCAACCTATATATATATATGTGTTGATGATGGTTGTCATCACAAGCACATGACGGAAGATTCAGGGTGCGAGTCCACATAATTTAAGATAAAGTCCGTATTTTGCTCTTAGGACTCGTCGTTCGAGACAGTCGGAAGAGAAGATCTATTTGGAGTCGTATACTTTGTTCAGCAAGATAACTACAGGATAGGTGAGTGGTTTCAATTGTAATCTCTATCTCTTTCTTCTTGAGTCGGTGAGGGGTTAAATATTTGGACAAAGGGTTCAGCAAATAAATTTATATTCAGTCTTGTATCATTCGTAAAGTTATATAGATCAAAGTTTGTCCAGATAACATAATCACCGAACTATATATTATGTTCGATCTATCTTGATATTGTTAGAGGTTTATTAGTCATGTTTAGGTGCGTTGGTATTACTTTTGTGACCAATATATCTCTGCTTTCAGAACACATCCAACGAAGAAGTGATGGACACGTCCATCTATGAACATGTTCATAAACAGTAATTTTATAGAACTTTTAACTCATAATTTATTTGTCTAATTGTAGTAATTTAAGGTTAATTGAGATCCAAAACTAAGTAATTTAAGCTGCAAGCCTGCAACTTGTACACATTTCATGCATGGCCGGTCCAGATTTTCGGAAGCAAGGACAAGATTTAAAATAATCCTCCTTTAAAAATAAAATAAAAAATTACAAAAATAAACAACATGTGCTTATATTACACCTTTAACCATAACCTTTTACATAATAGATATAGATATGAGTAAAAATCAACTACACCAATTAAAGACTTTTTCTAAGGACACCACACAAATTACTAGGAGCTATCTCAAAAATGTTCAAAAATATTACAAGTTTGCCATCATTTTTTTTTTTACTTGGGACTAGCCCAAAGAATGGTATAAATACCAACTTCATTTCATTTCCTCTCTTCCTCTTCCTCTTCCTCTTCCTCCACTCTTTCTCCCTCTACTTTTTTCTTCTCCTCCTCCACATTTCTAGGTCATAAAATTCTAAATCCTAGTCCAAATTTTTCTAAAATAGCACATTGACATCAGTGGGGCTGGAAGTAAATGAAGAGAAAATAGTCAATCACAATCCCAACAAAGATTTCAACTCTGAATCCAACAAAATCCAGCACAGAGCTCAACAAACCCATCTCCTCCATTGCCGCCTCTCCAAGAATCAGAAGAAAATCACCACCACAACAACAAGAAAATAAAATACTAATTTTTCACCCAAAGAAAATAATAGTTATTTTGGGAAACTTAAAAGTGTTAAAACGGAGGTCCAAACATCATTTTTTTTGCGATTCTAAAATTTTCGAAGTCCGTCTAACGAAAAAAAAAGTTAATCTCGGGCTCCTCGAAGATACGCTCATTTTGCGACAAATCGGATCTCGTTTCGACCTCCCAATCAAAAGTTATGGCCCTTCAAAGTTTCAACTAACCATAAAATACAGGAGAATGGTTATTCTCCATGTTAGAAAACGAAGAATGTTGATTTCGCATGAGGGTGGCCATTCTCCGTGTTAGAACATAGGAGAATGGTCATTCTTCGTATAATTTAGGACTGCCAGGGGGGGTGACAGTCATATTTGTAAGTCTCTGTGATGAGAGTTTTGAAACTCACTATCACAGAGAGTTTCAATTAGGACTGTCACCCCCCTGGCAGTCCTATACAAAATGAGGACTGTCAGGGTGCTGACAGTCGTAATTGAAACTTGTTGTTACAGCAAGTATCAATTAGGACTGCCAGCACCCTGGCAGTCCTACACTTGAGTAGGACTGCCAGGGTGCTGGCAGTCCTAATTATAAGTCTCTGTGACAGAGTTTCAGTTTGAGAAGCTCATCACAGAATTTTATAAATAGGACTGCCACCTCCCTGGTAGTCCTACTTAAGTGTAGGACTGCCAGGGGGTGGCAGTCTTATTTGTAAAACTCTGTGACAGAGAGTTTCAGTTTTTCTTAAGGACTGTCATGTTCCTGGCAGTCCATCATTTTTTCAGGACCGCAGAAGATATGGCAGTCCTGTTTTATAAAAGGACTGCCAGGCTTCCTGCAGTCCTGTTTTATAATAGGACTGCCTGGAACATGGCAGCCCACTTTGGCAGTAGGACTGTCCGTTCTTCGGTAGTCCTCAGAGATGACGCCCACGAGCAGCAGCCGAACGGCCATTTTGTGTTCTAGGGTTAGGTTTAAACGAAAAAACTGAAATTTTCTGAGTTTGAAAAATACTTTGACAAACAAAAAATTGTTCTAATCTAATTTATCATAAAAAATGTAGAAGAAAACTAGGGTTTTTGAGAGTAGGATTTTGGAGAGAGGGTTTTGAAGAGAGAAAATTTTTATGAAAATGAAATGAAAGAGAGGGTTTGGGGGGTGGGATAGCCCCAAGTAATTTTCGGGACGTCCCCAGTAAAAGTTCCTCAAACCTGGGCTGTCCCCTAGTAAGTGATAGCCCCTAGTAATTTGTGTGGTGCCCTTAGAAAAAGTCCAGTTAAAACACCATGTTATTTTCTATTCATAATATATTTAATATATTACAACGGTTATATATATATATATATATATATATATATATATATATATATATATATATATATATATATATATATTTGTGGTCCTCCTACTTCGTGGGTCCTGAATGGTCGTCCTGGTAGGGGCGGATCTATATAGGGTCCAAGGGATGCCATGGCCCCACCAATTTATTTTAAAAAATGTCGATTATTGTACATAATTGTGTACATGTTTACTATATATATATATTTTTAGTTTGACCCACTAACAGGGTCTGTCCCGAGCTGTTGGGGGTCCGAGACGAAACTTTCAAAATGGACCCTCATATATAATGTAAAAAAAGTATAAATAAACAAAATTTTGTTGTGGTCAATATTTGAACCAAAAATCTCTTAAATATAAGTCTAGTATTATAACCACTAAACTATAATATTTTTTGTTAAAAGAAAAAGACACATGATACATACTAGTTCTATTATAGACAGTTCCATGTTGGTGCCCCCTTTCGTCAGGGGACCTTGGGCCGTTGTCCGGCCTGCCCTGGCCAGGGCCGCCCCTATCCACTAATGTATGAACAATAAGCTAGCTCAAGTGGTAGTGCTTTGGGCTTTCTATTTAGAGGTTTCATGTTCAAATATCACATATCACATAATCAAACATTTTACATATTTTATGTATAATATTTGTTAAAAATATTGGCTTTATTTTTATGCTCATTCTTGTTTGAGTTTTAGTATATTTTTTGCTATTGAAGTCCAATTAACATGACAATTTTAAGGATTTCGATATGTAGTAGCACGATCCCTTCATAAATTTAATCCTGGCTCCGTCCCTGGTCCTGGTCAACCCATGCCAACGCCGGCCCTTACTCCATCAAAATTGAAATAAATAAAGGTTTTTAAAAAAATATTTTAGCAAATATTCCTATTTAAAATATAGAAACTAGCATATACCTTCATTTTTTTAAATAGCAAATGTCCACATTCTTTTGTATGGAACAAATAAATTTTAAAGATATACCCCTACTTTTTAATCAAAATTTTGGCTGGTTTACAAAAAAACGAGACATTTCCTAATTTTTTTTAAATAGTGGAAACATATACTAGTTTCTAGGGTATATGCTAAAATATCTTTAAAAACAAGGTTTGCAATAGTGAAGAGTTGAGTTCGAATAGGACAATTTTATTAATATTAAAAAATTATTAAAAAATTATTAAAATTTTAGAATTTTTTTTTATGTATTTAGATATAATTTGTAATATTTCATGTATTGTTTATTATTTATTAGCAGATTAGAAGAAATAATAGTTAACGTGCTTTTTCAACTTTACCATTATATTACCATTAAAAATTGACTTAAAAAAGAGATACACAACAACAATATTAGTCAGTATCATGGTATCAGATCGAGGACATGTGTCCGCGTTATTCATATTGTACCGATATCAGCCGATACTGCAGACCATGAAGATATCAATACGAAGAATGTTCATCAATCATAGATCTAATAGTGTCGATAGAACTTCTACATTTTTTTCCTGGAAGGTCGGCACGGTGGCACACCTTAAAACAATTGTATTGTCGCAGAATTAGGGGTGCAACTCGGACGGATTAAATTAGATTTCGGTTGGATAAATCTGTTAATGGATTAGATTAGGGTTGAAGATACTTGGACTCGGATTAAAATATTTTGAACCTGATCAAAAATTGGATCGGGTTCGGGTTCATGTGTCAGATTATCCAAAAAATTCGAAACCTGACATATATATATACTATCATATGTGCACGTGCCTTGTACGTATTTTAACATTTCTTAATTAGTTTAGGAAGACTTTTTAAGAAAACCAAAGGGTAGTCTTCCTAATTACTAAGTTGTCCTTATTAAAATTAATGAACTATTTTTAATTAGTATAAGTATGTAAGGATATTTTCGGAATTCAAAAGTTTCACCATCTAAGTTTTCCTATTATATAGTAGAATCGAGAATAGATTAATGAACTATTTTTAATTAGTATAAGTATGTAAGGATATTTTCAGAATTCAAAAGTTTCACCATCTAAGTTTTTCTATTATATAGTAGAATAGATTTCTATTATATAGTAGAATAGATTAATGAACTATTTTTAATTAGTACAAGTATGTAATTATATTTTCGAAATTCAAAAATTTTACCATCTAAGTTTTCCTATTATATAGTAGAATATATATATATATATATATATATATATATATATATATATATATATATATAGAGAGAGAGAGAGAGAGAGAGAGAGAGAGAGAGAGAGAGAGAGAGAATAAGGAAGTTGAGGTGCCACCCTATGGGTGGTGGCTATGTGTTATCTTCCATGCTATCATCATGCACCGAAAAGTGTGCAAGTGCATAATAATAGCATGGGGGGTGACATATAGCCACCTCACCTCCCTTATTATATATATATATATATATATATATATATATATATATATATATATATATATATATATATATATATATATATAGAGGATGAGGGAGGTGAGGTGCCATATATATATATATATATATATATATATATATATATATATATATATATATATATATATATATAGAGGATGAGGGAGGTGAGGTGCCATATATATATATATATATATATATATATATATATATATATATATATATATATATATAGAGGATGAGGGAGGTGAGGTGCCACCCTATGGAGGGTGTCTACTTGTCACCCCCCACATGCTATCATCATGCACCCATGTGCTTGATGATAGCATGGGGGGGTGACAAGTAGACACCCCCCCCGTGAGGTGGCACCCTACCTCCCTTATCTACCTCCCTTATTCTCTCTCTCTCTCTCTCTCTCTCTCTCTCTCTCTCTATATATATATATATATATATATATTATAAAGAGCTATGAATCTCTCTGGCGATTCGGGCGATCCTAGGGCCACGCTGGAATTAGGGTTTCCCGTTTGGGACCCTGGGCTCTCCGGCGACGGCAGCCTGGAGGCAGCCGGAGATGGTCGATCGGAAGCCGGGGGTTGGACCACGGTGCATAGGCGGGGTAGACCAAGGGGGACGGGAGGTGGGACGGCCCATAAAGAGGCCCCCACGCAGTCGCACAGACGCCTGATGATCGAAGGCAATGGGGTGCCCCAGCGGCGAGGTCAGACATGGCACCCCATGGCGCCGAGACCGCCTCCAGCGGCCGCCCATACGGCTGGACAACAGCGAGGGAGTCAGGGGGTGAGGCCTAAGCCTATTATGGCTCAAGACAAAGGAAAGGCTCCCATGGAGGAGAGCACACAAAGCAAAACGCGGGCCAAATCATGGGCGGATCTGGTGGGGAGCGACTCGTCAGGCGGTCGAGGACAGCTGCATTACGTGGCTCCTACAAAGGTGGGCAACGGACTACGGGCGTCGTTCACCAATGAAGACCTAGCAGAGACAATAGAGTACTGGAAGAACACAGTTATTTTATATGTGCTTGGGAATCGTCCCTTCTATCACCATATACGGGCGTACGCGGAGCGTGTGTGGCGGCCAAAAGGAAGTATGGAATTCTTCTCTCGCAGTAATGGATTCTATTTTGTCCGGTTTGGCATGCAGGAGGATATGGAGAAAGTATTACAAGGGGGGCCTTGGACCTTTGATGGACGTCTTATTATGATGAAGGCTTGGACCCCGGATACTCGGTGTGAGCGAGAAGTTCTCCGTTCGGTTCCGATATGGATCCGATTTCCGGAACTTCCCTTGCTTTATTGGAGCAACCAGATGATCATGAAACTCGCAAGCTTAGTGGGAGCGCCTATCAAAGCTGACGAGCGCACCACGACCAGGGCAATGATGGGGTTTGCTAGAGTGTTTGTAGAGATCGAGACAGGGAAGGATTTACCATCCCATATTGAATTCGAAGTACCATCCGGGGAAGTGTTCATTCAACGGGTGGAATATGAGTGGGTTCCTCCGGTTTGCTCGCACTGCAAGATGTTTGGCCATCCCCCAGAAGAATGCAAGAGCCCGAGAGAAGGATGGGCTATTAGCCCGGACAATCAATCAGGTGTTCCTGTTACTAGAGCAAACACGCGAGTCGTCCTGGAGACTCGTGGTGGTCAAGAAGAAGGGTGTTCTAGGCAGGGAGTCACACAGGTGGTACGTCTGCCTGGAGTTGAAGCCGATGGCATGGACTTGGAAACGGAGTCAGCCCCGGATAAGGCAACTATGTCGGATAGGCCACCATCAGAGGGTTGCTCGGAGGGAGTTATTGTAGGGGAAGGAGTAACGAGCTCCCAGGGGGGGATGGATACTGCCTTGTTCCGGAGCAACTTCCCTGGCCAGGGTGATGAGAGGACAGGAGCGGGCATCACCTTCAAAACACAAAGAGGAAGAGCGACCCGAGGACGTGGGAGCCATAAAGGTTGTTCGTTTGTTGAGATGACGCGGAGACTATCCAGTAGACTCTCAGCACAGGGGAGTGCGGAGGCGAGCGGCGGATTGTCGGAGGCGGGCGGCAGTAGGAAAAGGCAGGCCATATCGACGAGAGGAATGGAGGACAGACCCACCTCGGGTACAGATATTTGCGTGAGCAACCCGAAGTGGCACACCTTCATCCAGGAAGCAAGCAAAGAACGGGAGATAGACCAGGAGATCGAAACAGGTCTCATCGAAGTAGGATCCTGTCCGCTCTCAGAGGACAGGGTTCTGAAGAGCCCTGAGGACCCTGCTAATAATTAAATGTCTCTTATTGCGTGGAACGTCAGAGGGGCGTGTGCTATTGGCCGATGGAAGGAGATTAAGGATACTATTAAAAAGGGTCGGTTCGATATTTGTGTGTTACTGGAGACAAAAATTAAATCTGAAAGGATGCTATCTAGGCGCACACCCAGCAGCTGGAAGCAGGTCAATAATCTAGATATATGTCACATGGCTCGTATCTGGGTTAGTTGGGATACCAATAGTTGGGAGGGTACGACGGTATCCATTACCGAGCAGATGGTTGTGGTTCAGTTCATAAACAAGGGAGGTCTACACTTCCTCCTTGGAGCTATTTATGGGCATAATGATCGGAGACGACGTGTGGAGCTATGGAATGACATTATTCAGCTTAGCTCAGTAGCCAAACATCAAAACAACACTCCTCTTCTGGTTATGGGTGATTTTAATGCGATCTTGTATCAGCATGAGAAAATTGGAGGACGGGTGGTTCCGGAGGTTATACTTCAGGAATTCCAGAATTGTATTCTCCAGGCTGGGCTGCTACAATTGGAGAGGTCAGGTCATCTTTGGACTTGGAATAACAAATCTGTTCGGAAGAGGGTGGTGTGCCAACTCGATAAAGCTTTCGGCAATCCTGCTTGGTTCCATATTTTCCCAGATGGAAAGGCGGAAGGGCTTCCGGCGGGCACGAGCGACCACTCGCCCGTATGCGTGAGACTCACGTCCCCCCAACAGCCTCGGGCGCGTCCATTTAGATATAACAATAAATGGCACCTGCTAGAGGATTATGGGGAGGTAGTGAAGGGCGGTATTCATGCTGAGTTCACTGGGAACTGTCAATTTCGACTTGTGCAGATGCTAAGGAAAATCAAAGGAGATCTTAAGGCCTGGAACCGAGCTTTGCCCAAGCGACCGCTAGAGCAGATGGAACAGCGGCTATCCCAGGTGCAAGCTGACTTGCAGGCTGATTTGACGAATTCTAGTTTAGCCATGGAGGAGCGGTCACTTGCGGCTGAGGTAGGGCGCCTCCGGTCTCTGGAGGAAATTGACGCGGCTCAACGGGCTAAGTGCAAGTGGCTTCGGGAGGGGGATAGAAACTCTCGGTTCTTCTTCGATATCATCCGTATGCGTCAACACCGTAACCACATTGGCAGATTACTTCGGCCAGATGGGCATGAGGCGGTTTCCCCCGAAGATATTCAGAAGGAGGCTGTAAGGTATTATACTGATCTCTATAATCAATCGTCTTATTGCTCAGAGTTCCCTGATATTATCTGTAAGAAACTGGTTACTTCGTATGGGAACGGGTTGATGAGGGCTGAGGTGAGGATGGAGGAACTTGAGGATATTATAAAACAGGCGGATGCTGACAAAGCTCCGGGCCCTGATGGATTCGGTAGCAAATTCTATAAAGTTCATTGGCAGGACATCAAGTGGAAGATTCTTGAGATGATTAGAGACTTCTTCGCTAATCGGAAACTATTAAAGGAACTTAATCATACGTTCCTCACCTTAGTTCCGAAGAAAGAGGGGGCGGAGGCGCTATCTGATTTCAGGCCCATTGCCTGTTGCAACTATCTATATAAATTAATCACTACGCTCATGTGTCGAAGGATGGAGGGGGCTATGCGGGGGCTGATCTCGTTCAACCAGGCTGCATTATCAGAGGCAGGTCGATCGCGGATAATAGTTTGCTGGCTCATGAGTTGGTTCGTGATTTTAACAAAGTAGGCGGTATGCGGGCTTGCATAAAGCTCGATCTACGTAAAGCCTACGACATGGTGAACAGGGGATTTATCTGCCATATCATGGAAGCTATGGGGTTCGATCGTGAGTGGGTCGATATGATTCGGGAATGCATCTCTTCCCCTTCCTTCTCAGTTCTTCTGAAGGGTTGTCCGCATGGGTTTTTTCAGAGTAGTAGGGGGATTCGTCAAGGGGACCCTCTGTCCCCATATCTTTTTACCATTGTGATGGAGTTCTTTACCTGTCTCATGGACAGGGCAGTTGCTCAGGGGAGGATCACTCCTATTCAGAAGAGGATTGAGCCGAGTGTTTCTCATCTGATTTATGCGGATGATCTTCTAGTATTCATGGTACCCTCATTCAAAGGGCTGGATGAGTTGTCGGATATCATTCAGCACTTTGGGACTCTTACTGGCCTTTGTGTTAATCAAGATAAGAGTTGCATTTATTTTAACCAGCATTGTCCTAATAAAGAGGAGCGGGCAAGCCGGATTGGGATTGCGAGAGGGGATTTACCTGTGAAGTATTTGGGTATTCCACTCAGTGTGAATTATGCAAGAGATGCGGAATGCCGGAGTTTGGTGGATTATGTTCAAAAGCGTACGGAGGGATGGCACACTCAGAACCTGTCCTTCGGGGGCAGAATTGAACTGGTGAAGACGGTAATCCAAGCCATCTCGGCTTTTTGGCTACAGACTATCATGCTTCCTGCTGCCACTATTAAGGCTATTGACAAAATTTGTGCTGACTTTGTATGGAGAGGGGGTATTCATGCCATCAGTTGGGATACGTTATGCCGGCCTAAGGAGGAAGGTGGGGTGGGTATTCGGCCTCTTCGCACTCTTCGGATGGTAGCTGCACTCAGGCTCACGTGGAGATTCATATCCGGGGACTCACTTTGGGCGCTATGGATGCAGAATAAATATGTTAAGAATGAGAATTTCTGGCGGATGGGGAAGAAGTCCAATGCATCGGTTACATTTAAAACAATATCTCAGTATAGGCCTTGTATTGCACGCCTCATTACTCGAGCCTTGCGAGACGGGGAGTCTACCGACCTGTGGTTTGACCCGTGGGTTGGCGGTCAGAGCTTTGCGGATCGGCTGGGAGCCATTCTCCCGCCTCGGGTGCAGCCGGGTGTGCGAGTTAGCTCTATTATTCAGAATGGTGGATGGCGGGCGGACATGGGAGGATTGGTCGGCCGGTTCAGCGACGAGATCAGGTCGGTCTTACTTGACGGCGATCGGGAGAGAGATAGTTGGGTATGGAAGAACACCGGTAGCGGCACATTCGAGTTCAGGCGGGTCTTTGAGGAAATCAGAGACCGTTACCCCACAATCGATAATGCGGAGTTCATCTGGGTCAAAGGGGCGGCCAGAAAATGGCAGTATTGTATGTTTAGGGTCCTGCTTGGGAGGCTCCTCACTCGAGATAGACTGAGGAGGTTCGGTGTAACAGTGGACAATCAGTTGTGCATACTTTGTGCGGGTGGAAATGAGAGTATCTCGCATCTCTATTTTCAATGTCCGGGTGCTTGGGCAGTATGGGAGCATCAGAAAGGTAAGTTGGGTTTGGCTGCTGGGGGAGATCGGGATCTGCATTCAGTTATTGACAGCATCAAGAACGCTCGGGGCAGAGAAGCATGTTGGGGAATGGAAGCTCGAAGGCGGCTTGCTGCGAGTGTTTGGCATCTCTGGAAAGAGCGGAATAATCGCATATTTGAGGGGTTGCATACTCCCATGGTAGGATTACTTAACAATATTGAGTATGATCTTAGACTGATTGCTGTACAAAGGGTCTAATTTAGACCGTTTTTGTATCTCTTTTCGCTCTATCAATGGAATTACCTTTTTCCAAAAAATATATATATATATATATATTAATAATAATAATAATAATAATAATAATAAGTTGAAACCCTAACATTTTTAATCCAAAGTCTTCAAAACCTTCTAAATCATGTCATTTTGTATTTTATAATTATTGATGCTTGATTGCTATTTGATTATGTGTTTAATATTAATCGTGTTTAAAATTGTTTTAAGTGTCATATTGGAGTCCGATAAATCCGATTGATCCGACCCAACCTGAGCTTCCTCCGGCTCGGTCTTGGACTTCATATGTTGAATCCGAGATTGGGTTGTGCTTGGGCTAGACTCCATATTCATCGGGTTGAGCTCAAGTCCGATACAACCCGTCCGAGTTGCACCCCTACCCATAATAGATGCCTATCCACCCTTGCTGATTGATTGCGTTCGATTATAAAATCTTAGTATCCTTGCAAGCTCCCTCCGGACTGAGCAAAAATCCAGAGCTTTACAATCTTGAGAAGGTTAAGGACATCAAGGAGGCCTGACCCTTCTTAGCAATTCGGCAAACGAAAAAAATTCGGGACGACAAAAGTACGAGTATAAATCGACCTAGTACAAATAAAATACGTTCAAAAAATCGGTCAAATATTTGAAAAATAGAAATATTGAGGTTAGAAATTCCACATTCTTAAATATATTGTCAAATTTGGTTAATTAAACAGGTATCCATCACGTTTTTTTTGGTCAAATTTTTCAATAATTTATATGAAACACGTTTAAAACTTCACATGCTTAAAATTTACGTACTAGTTTAGATCTGTCAAAAGTACGCAAGTATTATACGTTTCTGAAAGATACGGAAAAATTCGTGTATAATACGAGTTTTATTCGGATGATTGCTAACAAGGGACCTGACATCCATGAACAATATTCGGTTTTAGATCGAAAACTGAACCGAATAAGAGAAATTGTATTAAAAAAAAAAAAATCAATTTTGATTTTAAAAATACTAAAAAAAAATTATTCCGTTTCAATTTTAGATTTCCGTCCAAAATCGATTGAATTTTTTCCTTTGTACATCGAATGACCAAACTGTAAATTAAATTTATTAGGAAGGCCGGTTTTGAAATTTCCAATAGTTATTCCTCACTAGCCAGAGCTAACAAGTCATAAACCACATTCACTAAAATTTCTAATTAAAAGATATAAATGTAAGTATTGACCTTAAAGTGTTGCATATATTGTCTCTTAGTTCCCTCTAACTCAAAGTAAGCTATTTCTTAAACATAAACAAGTTATTTCTAGAACATGAATTCCAAATATTTAATTTAAACTCCCTTCTTTTTTTTGCAAAATATAAACTCTACATCCAAATTAATTTAGATTCCAATACCATGTTGATGGAGTACAAAAAAAGAGAGGAAGTAGAGTTAGGTTTGATCGGGCCCAATTTGCTATTGGGCCGGACTGCCTTCTCTCTAAATTAGGTTTAAAAGACATCTATTTCTTTTGTCAAATGTTAAGAACAATAAAAAAATTTATTAGAGAATACACACACTTTCGATAGTCCTATACATATTTCAGATTATACACTTTTGACGGTTCTGTACATATTCAACACTGCAAAAAATTTATGCAATCCTTGTTGTTTATAGGATTATCAAAATTTTGGCAGTCATAGTCCTTGATACGCATGGGACTGCTAGAGTTGCCAAAAATTTGACAGTCCTAGTATGCACAGGACTACCATAATTTTGGCAACCTTAGGATTGGCAAAAGTGTATTGCCCCCAGCAATTCTTGTAGTGTTTGTTAACATTTGCCTTTCTTTGAAACATGTATATTCTGTTATAGTATTATGTAGTAAATATATGTTTGTTAAAAAAATAGTAATTTTTTTAAGAGTTGTAGTATTTTTACTCAGTTTATATATATATATATATATATATATATATATATATATATATATATATATATATATATATATATATATATATATGCAATTTTTTGAAAGGTTTAATCCTAACAACTTAGAGAACAAATAAAATTTGTATGGTATTGATCATCCCCCATTATTGATCCATTACAATCAGGGTTGGCGCAGGGGTAAGCCAAATAAGACTTTCGGTTTGGACAACCTCTCTCTACATGAGGCAACTCTCAGACACAACGTTATCTTACAAGAGGTCGAAATTGCGGGTGATCCTCCATAATCGACCCATAATAAAATCTAGGGACAACAACAAATAGTCCGGGATAGCGCAACCCAACTTCGTGGGCGGGCCCTGATTACAATTCAAGTGGAACCCAATATTTGACTTAGATTATGTTTTGTTATTTTTTATTTTTCATAGGGGGATTTGATAACTGGGTTGAGTCTTCTATGATTGATACGGCTAAACTTGGTATGCTCTAAATTTGATCATGCATGATTGAATTACACCTATATAAGTATCTAGTACCTAATTATTATTATTTTCAAAATTATAATTACCAAAATTATGCATATATAGCATTAACATCTTGTTTTATCAACTTCTTTTATGGTTCCTTGATTATTTATTATTATTATTATTTTTTTTACATTTGAAATCGGAATATATATATTTTTAAGTATAAATGAGGGATAACAACAAATATAATCTAATTGAAAACTACACATGTATAATAAAAATTACAAAGTCTCAAAGTAAATTTACACTTAGGAACGATCTGATTCATAAAAAAAAAAACTTAGAATGTCTCAAAATAAACTTACATTTAGAGCATCTCCAACCCTATTGTCTTGTTTTGTGTTGTTATTTCTATGTGGCATGAGACACATGATAATTTTTTTCCTATGTGGTAAGATGATATTCACACAAGACAATGAGATAAAAAAGTGTTCTCCAATGCAAAAGTATTGAGAAGGCAATAAAAAATATTTTTTAAAACTTCTAAGACAACTCCTCAACTTCTTCATTTTTTTATAAATATTTATATTCATAATTGATGATGTGGAGACAAAGTCACTGTGACATGCATTGTCTAGATCTAGACAACCAACTTCACATTGTCTTTGCCATGTCAACTTCATGATATATTCTACATTTGCATTGGAGAAGTATTTTTGAAATGAAAGCTTGTCATTCCTATGTGCCAACCATTTAAACTCACAATAGAGTTGGAGATCCTCTTAGGGCCTGTTTGGATACCCGCATAAGTGATGTAAGTGGACTTGACCGGTCAGTTTCATTGAAACTGCCCATTCGAAACAGCGGGCTCCTACGTTTGGTTTCCCAGTAGATGGAGGCTGGGAGTGTCCCATCCCTGACACTCCGCAGCGTGTTGTCCCCTCCCAGAGTTACTCCTCGCCTACTCCTCTTGAGAGGCGTAAGAGTGTGGGAAGTGGCTCTCTCTCTTCAGAATCTACACTCCTGCAACCCTGTTGGCTCCGGTTACCTTCCCCTCCCGCGTTTTCGAGGTGAGATTTCTACGCCAATGGTTATTTTTCCTTGGAAGATCGATTCTGTGCTGTTGTGGTCGCCAATTTTGCTGGTAATTTTTCTGGTTTAGGATTTTTTTTTTGTTCGGATTAGGGTTAGCCGTGTAGATCTGAAGTAGATCTACAAAGAATACTAAATTTTTACTAAATTTTGGAAGAGCGATCGTTCTGTGGTGTTTATCTTCTGAAATAGGAAGTAGATCCGGTAATTTCTTGAGGGTTTCATCTTCGATCTAACATTTTCATGATGAAATCGTCTTCTTTTCGGTCCTATGAAGCAGATCTGGATCATATTTCTTGATGGTTTCATCTTCGATCTAACATTTTCGTGATGAAATAATATTTTTTTGGGTTCTATGAACCAGATCTGTGTGGAAAGTTCGTAGATCTGAATGTGTTGCGTAATATTTTTGATCCAAAATTTGTAGATCTGAAACTTTGCAGATCTGTGAATTTTCGAAGTTTGCAGATCTTAAAATTTGCAGATCTGTGTAATTTCGAAATTTGTAGATCTGAGAAAATGTGCATTTCTGTGAATTTTCGAAGTTTGTAGATCTGAACAATTTGCAGATGTGTGTATTTTCGAAGTTTGTAGATATGAATGTCTTGCGAATATTACTTAATTCTGATGTATTTTAAAAATCTTATGATACATTATTGATATTTTTTGGATACCATGCTTTGGGGCCTATGCTCGACGATCTGCTGCAAAGAAGCTTGTGTAGTAGACTAGTTTGTTTCTTGCAAAGAAGCTTGTGTTTCAAAGTGGGCTATGATTATCTTCTCAGGATACATGGTCTTGTACATCTGAAAATTGTAAATTTGGCACGTAATTGAAAATTTTGACAATTTGAACAATTTTGTCAGTTGTGTAGTCCATTGTCTTCTCATACATGTTACACATTCTGCAATTTTCTGTTTGCTTTGGACAATTTGGACAATTGAAAAAATATACTAGGAATATAAAAAAATATAATATATTTCATAATATTATTTAATTTAATTTATTCTATTCTATTTGTTAAAATGGCTGTGAAACTCAAAACATAACTTTTATTCTTTTAATATATACAAAAGAAGAAGTTGGGGGTAACCATACCTAGGTTTACCACATCTTCATAAAATTTTCACTTTCAACAATCCAAACAACCGAACTACTTTTTTTCCACTTACAAAAATCATCCAAACACCAAACCAATTTTTAATCCACTTGCAGCAGACAAAAATTACTCCATCCAAACACATTTTGGAAAGTGCCACTTGCCGCAAGTCAACGAAAACTCAACTTGCTGCAATGCCACTTTCACACTTCCAAAGAGTTACATCGATCCAAACAGCCCCTTATAGGGATGATTTGGTTGGTGGTACTTACGTGAAACCTCAAAAGAAGTCGATAGAAATTGAAGGAACTCTTGGTAACTATCTTAAGTTTTTCGGTCGTAGATCTCCTCGGTTGTGAGCGTTCGGTTTGTTCGGTTTCAGCCGAGCTGAAATAGTCTGAACAGAATAAAACGAAATCCTAAAATTCCAAAATCGAAACTGCACAAAACCAATAATTGATTCGGTTTCGGTTCGTCCGGTTGAAGTATTTTTGTTATTTCATTGGCCAGAACCCCAGTTGAAATTGTGGTTAAATTATATTAGAATTTTGTTAAATTATCAGATTTGAGCTTTAAAACACATATATAAAAATATTATTTTCAAAATATAAAAAATATATATTTTAATCATAAAATATGTATAAAATTGAAAATATTTAATAGTTGTATAACTCTTATTCGGTTCTCGGTTTTGGACTGAGGTTGAAATCAATGTTGTAAGAACCGGACCTGGACCAACAATTGGACCGGGTTCAATCGGTTTATGCTAAAAAAATTGTTCCAGTCCGACTAAAATCGGGTTTTTTTTAAAGAACCATCGTTTTTTTTTTTCTTTTCAAAACCGAGGTTCAATCGGTGAACCGGCCGAATCGGTTTACAATTGAACCGACAAATTTTATTTTTAAAAAAAAAGTATCACGTGAAATTTGTCCCACTTGATTATTCGTTTGATTTTGATACCTTAAAAACCAAACAAAACCAAACAAATAGGTAAATATGGATATCTTACTTATTTGGACCAAACTAAACTAAGTCTATTTGAACCCCAGTTAAACAGGTTGAACTACGGTCCGACCTACACAAAAAAAAAAAAAAAACGGTTTGGTCAACTGTCCGGTATTTTAAACGTTGGTTGAACTTAGGGCTGCAACTCGGACGGGTTGGATCGGACCTGAGGTCAACCCGAGCCCAATCCGACGAATCATAAACCTCGTCTGATCCCAACCTCAGGTTCAACATATGAAGCCCAATAACAAGCTCGGAGGATCGGATTTGGCTCAGGTTGAACCCGGGTTGGGTCGGGTCCATCGGGCTCTAATATAATAATTAAAATAATTTTAAACAAAAGTAATATTAAACATATAATCAAATGCCAATCAAGTCTTAATCATTACAAAATACAAACTGAGATAAGATTTATGATAAGGAGTCGATGATAAATTTATGATTTGAACTTATATATATATATATATATATATATATATATATATATATATATATATATATATATATATATATATATATATATATATATATATAAGTCGGATTTTCGGTTATATAAAAGTAATCCGGCACATGAACCTGAACCAAACTCAATTTTTGATAGGGCTCAAATATTTTAATCGAAATCCGAGTCCGAACTCGAGTATCTTCAACCTCTTCGTAATCGATTATTTGATTTTAAAAATTGATACTTTTACTTCAAGGACAGATACTTACACTTTTCCTAACATGATCATCTTGGAACTTGTTTGAATTTCTAGAAACTTCTTTGAAATTCTTATGGATAGTTGGAAAAATATTCAGTGACTTACAATGGCAAAGCAGATGCGCACTGCAACCATTTGTCTGAAATATCAAGACTGCGGGTCCACTGCAGCAAACAGCACACTGGCGATGCATGATCCCTAAGTTGAAATAATTTCAGGTATGCGTACGTTTCGAATATTATTAAAATTATGTCATAATTACATCAATTGGTCTCTTGAATTGTCATGTCCACATTGGATATGGTTGATAGAGTATTCGATACCATATCATTATTTGAGTTATGGAACCAAGAGTTCACTGCAGCCTGGTGTGAACTGGCGGGACATGAATTCTCGGTAAACCGACTTCAGATATATATATGGTTATCGGATACTATAGAGACTATATTCTTTTTTGCCATATGACTATTGATTTTTATGGTTCTCAATTTCATGTACTCTCAAGTAAAATTTGATTTAGTTCTTATCCATCCATTTGAACCTTTCTTTCTTATCTTTTTATTTTTGTATCGTTATTTAGTTTTCTAGTAGCCAACTAATTAATAAGTTTATCCGATCGGTCTCGGATTTAGCCCACACAAGTTGCATCCCTAATTGAAATGTTGGTTTTAATTAGGTTATTGGTCAAAGAATATATATTTGAAACTTCAAAGTCTAAAAAAGCAACACCTAAACCTAACAGCTGTAATGTCTATGCATGCATCATGTAAGGATGTGACAAGAGAGCAATGTCATAATTTTCTTTGGCAGAGGGAGGTGGTGTGCACCCATGTGTAGTAGGCAAGTAGCCGCAACACACAACAAACACAAAAGAAAGGAGAATTTATTTCTCTCTCTCTCTAAATATTTATATAGGAGAATTTATTTAGGAGAATTTATTTCTCTCTCTAAATATTTATATACAATTTATTTAAAAAAAAAAAATCCCCTCTCCAAAATATTTATTTATAACCTTCCTATTGTGTGCTTTCTTTTTGAAGAGGAAAGGAGCTTCTTCTTCTTCTTATTATATTATATAAAGTAGAGATTTTTTTCCATCTCTCTTTCTTCTTCATATAATTCTCCTCCTCCTTCCTCCTACTGCTCCTTGATCTTCCGATTCTTTTTCTGGTATGGGTTTCTCACCTCAGCTTATTTATTTTTCCAGATTTTCTCCCTTGTTTTTTGTGATATGTTGGCTATTTTTTTTTTTTAAGAGGATTTTCACGGTGGGTTTAGTTTTTTTTTTTTTCGGTGTTTTCTGATCTGGGTCATGGTTATTATCAGAATTTGGCGACGATCGGGGCGAAAAGTTTGGAACTTTATGATTTTTTTGATCAATTTTTGCCGCTACGAGGTTGGATTGGAGGTTTTCTGTGATTTTATTGCTCGTCTCTGTTTGGTTTCGTGACTATAGCTGGAAAAAATCGATTTTTTCGTGTTCTGTGGAATGTATGTTGGTCGAGCATGGGGGATACTGATTTGATGATGATACTATGGGTTTGGCAATTGAGAAAGGGGAAAAAAAATGCCCATTTAGTTTTATTACTTCTAGAAAATGCTGGTAAAGAGGAAAGATGAGGAGACTTGAAGTGGATTTCATTTAGGAATACAACATTGTAACATATTACTTTATATGGAGAGCTACTAGGAATTGTGTTGAAGTGGAATCTAGGAACACTAAGGCCTGGTGGAACATCTGGTCAAAAGTACTAGGGTTGTAGTAGACGAAAATAGAAAGGATGAAACTATAGAAGCACATAGTGCTAGAAGTTGAGTTTATCAGTTTTAGTAGTTCATATGGTCTTGAAATTTGGGGAGGGTTCGAGTAGTAGTAGTTCTTGTTAGCGACGTAGACATTATTGCGCACGGCGCTCTTATACTACAAATAGGATATGCGTGTTGATGGCCATGTGGGGTTATATTAGAAATTGAACCGAGAAGTGGGGAAATCATGTAGACCGTTTTGTGTTTGGAATAAAGATCCAAATGGCAATCCATAGCGAATGCTTAAAAAACATAAAATGGTAGTTACATATATCAGTAATAGATGAACAAAGAAAAAGAAGTCGTACCATAACCTGAGAAGTCCTTGCTACATGGTGGATTGAAATGGAGACAATGGACCCGTGTCAAGTTTGAGTAATAAGAGTGGGGAAATTGAAAACTTTTACCATCAAGGTGCGGAAAGAAATTTGTAGGTTTGAGGCTTGGTGGTTGCATCCCATAGATGCGCGTTGAAGTTGCAAAGACAGATCTCTCCACGTACGGTGGGCAAGTCTGCATAGCTTGCAAGACTCTGGATTAGTGGGAACCTCGTGCCACCTCGACACCTTCTTTATGTTGTACCATAAGGACTGTCGTTTGGTGCTTGGCGAATGTAAAGAAGGGAGAACTTTTGACAAGACATTGTTAATGGATTGGCGATATTTAAAGGGTGAGAAGGAAGGGTTTAATGAGGAACTCAAGTATCCATGACCCATGAATGACGTTCAAGGAGGCTGTGGATTAGCCTGGCTGTAATAGATATATCCCACGAAGCAGATATTTGTATCAGAACTAGAAGGATATTGTTAGGTGCTTGGAGGAGGGAAATTTCTGAGGATATATTGTTGGTGGATTTGTCGAGAATCCAGAGTTCGAAAACGGAAAATCCATGGAACATGGTTGGCAACTGTAAAGAAACCATTCTATAATCTAAGGAGGCATGCCTGTTCTATACCTTGTGATTTACATGCATATAAGCAAATATTTGTTGTAAGGCTTTTTTCTTGTTTTACTTATCCTTTTGAAGAAAACAAGGTAGAGCTTGTTTTTATTTTGTTTGGCCATGGTGGATTTTGATTTTAATATGAGATGAAATAATGATCAAACCACTAGTGTACTCACTGATTATTTGATATCAGTACTATTTTTATCTTCTGCATTAGTTGAACTTATCAAGGTTATCAGCTGCATGTAAACTTACTGGTTGAACTGATTTTTTATTGTGTACTCTCCAGGAAGAGTCTTGAATCTAGATTTTGTTGATAACTTTTTTGTTATTCCACAGTTTGGCATGGATCAGCAGATACTCTGGGATGACTTTCTTAATCCAGCAGATACCCAGAATCTGCCAGCCTCTCCAGTGTTTCCCAGTGATACAAATATGCCATGTGCAAATCCGGCCGGTGAAGGGAGTGATGATTTGAGAATGTGGAGTTCAGGTGGACCTAGCTCCAGTAGACACCTGCTAAACCCGAGCACCCATGAAGAAACCAAGATGGAGTTGGGGTGGCCTTCGTCTTTGACAATTCATGGCAGCCAGGGATCAGGAACAGAAGAACAGCATCTGGAAGCAACGAACATGTTTTTGGGATTAAGGGCGGAGGATTGTGGTGTGGACACAAACAAACTGTTTTCCTTGGAAGCTGTAAATTTAAACCTGAATAGTAACCAAGCTGACAGCGATCAACTATTTTCAGAAAATCTCAGTGCTGACAATTTCATAAAACATTCAGATCAAAATGCAGGCCGTGATGGAACAAGTAGTCGGGCCCCTGAATCAGCAGAACTTTTACATCCTATCAGTTCTCGATCTTTAGGATCATCCCATGTTTCCTCAGGTGGTTCATTGAATCTGCGGGGAAGTTCTTCCAGTGGTATAGGATTCTTGACAGAAAACTTTGAAGGTCGATCAGGAAGTTCGTTGGATGATCAGCACATGTCTCGCAAGAGAAAGAACACTGAAGGAGTTCCTGCACAGAGTTCAGCAGATAGACCATCAAGTTGCCTTTACCAAACTGAGAATAGTTTGGTGCATTCTGTTCCTACTCGTCACAGTTCTAATACTTCTTTAAATATATCCAGCTCTTCTAATTATCGATCTGGTATAAATCCTTCTGCGGAGCAGCTGAACCCAAGAATCAGCACCAACGCGAGACTAGGTGCTTCTGATTTCCTCCCATTTAATATAGCTGCAAATGCAGAAAGCTCACAGAGGAATTGCCGGTCTAGAATTAATCCTCCACAAGATAGTGCAGCCCCTCCCAGTAGTTGGCTTCCTGGTAATAGTCTTCTGCCTTCCGGTCCTTGGTCATTCCATCAACCATCTCTACTTATCCCATTTACTCAAGCATTGGACTCTAGAGTAGCCATTGCTGCTGGAACTTCAGAGACCCAGCCTCTTGTACTTCCAAGTTCGAGCTTGGTCCCAAATATGCAACCTTTGTCTTTGACAGGAGCTTCCAGTTCAAGAACAGACAGTTCGAGATCTACAGCTATTGCAAGGCAAAGAACTGGCAGTTCCACAATATCTTCAACTGTTGCAGTGCAAAGAACAGGCAGTTTGACAAGAGCCCCAGCCGTTGCAGTGCAAAGAACAGGCAGTTCTAGAAGAGCCCCGACCGTGATACCTCAGAGATCCATTGGATTAAGAGAGGAGAGCAGCTCAAGGAGCACATCAAGGAACAATGTTTCAGAGAACACTGTTTTTGTGCCTGCGACCGACGTCAGGAATTCGGTGCAAGACCCGTCAAGCTGGGGTTTGGCCAATGGAAGCATAGGCATAGGACATGTATCTCCTGTATCACAAGCTGTTACTCCTGCACAGGTTCAACAATTGGCTGGACAAACTTGGATGCATTATCAAAACGCTGCTAGCCACTATCAACGGGTGGCAGAAGTTGTTAGGCGGTCTTCTTTTTCTCCTGGTATTTCTGAATCTGGTCAAGGCATTAATCTTTCTCAACGGTCTGCTAATTCTAATACGTCAGAAGAAATAAACCATCAAAGTTCTGGTGCTGTTCGTGGTCATCAGCGACCTTATGCAAGGTCTTCACTATTAATGGATAGGCAAAGTGAAAGGGTACTGGGTATTCCCTTGCGGTCCTTGGCAGCTACTAGAGAAGGAAGAAACAGAATGTTATCTGAGGTATGTTATTGAGGCATGAATCTATAGAAAGGTTCACATTTTCTGAATACGTTAATGGTTGTTTCATATAGCACATGTTATAATCTCCAAGTTATTTGCTTAATCCTCAGAATACATCTTTAGCATCTTGGAATCAATATATATATATATATATATATATATATATATATATATATATATATATGAGGAAAATGTACCTAAGGTCGACCTTAGGTAAGTTACCTAAGGTCGACCTCATTTTCCTCACTTTACAACATTTTTTTCTTGAATTTTTTTTTATGGGATTCATCTACACCTTATTGATTGGCAACATACCAAATTTCAAGAAAAAATAATATTGTTTAGCCCCCTATCAATAAGGTGCAAAATCGACGGTGTAGCAGCAAAGTTTTAGACCGTCGATTTTGCAAGGGATAGATAGGGGGCTAAACAATATTATTTTTTCATGAAATTTGGTATGTTGCCAATCAATAAGGTGTAGATGAATCCCATAAAAAAAAATTCAAGAAAAAAATGTTGTAAAGTGAGGAAAATGAGGTCGACCTTAGGTAACTTACCTAAGGTCGACCTTAGGTACATTTTCCTCTATATATATATATATATATATATATATATATATATATATATATATATATATATGCAGATGACTTCTAGCCTAGTGGTTAAGAGAGATGCATGCGGCCCGAGTGGTCAGGAGATCGAATCCCAGTGGGAGCGATTCCAGAATAATTTACCTGGTTTCAAAAAAAAAAAAAAAAAAAAAAAAAAAAAAAAAAAAATATATATATATATATATATATATATATATATATATATATATATTGTGAATTACACGTCTCTGATTGCTCAATTACTTACTATAAAATGACGAGGTCTGGTAATGCAATCACTAGAGAACCACTGATATTTGGAGATTTGGTGGTATGGGGATGAGTGCTGCATATTCATTTGTTGCAAATAATGCATTCGACTATATCTGTGTAGAAAGAATTGCACTGACTGCATGTAAGGATGAATTTAACTTATGCAACGAGCTTGGAGTATAATATATAAGTTGATGGCAAAGGGATACCTAAGTGTGATAGTTTTCCTAGGATTAATCATTCTCTTAGGATCAATCATTCTCTTCGTATAATCTGTAAGACGATGGCAAAGAGACACCTTAGTGTCATAGTTTTCTTAGGATTAACCATTCTCTTAGGATCAACCATTCATAATTGATGGCAAGATTGATAAAGATGTTCATATAGTTAAAGCATGATGTTTAACGTGGAACCTTAGAAGTCAGAAGCGGGAGCGGGGAGGGCGACTACTTGAAGAGTCTAAAGTTGGGAGCGTGCGCTAATAATTTTTTTTTTATGTTTTTTAAAATTATTGTTATCAAAATAAATAGATATCTAAATATTTATTAGAATTTATAAATTTAAGTTCAAAGTTACAGAGAGATCATCGTTGGATGGTGATTTTTATGATGTCAATGTAAGTAATCCATAATTTCTTGTTATTTTGATAAACACTTATTAAAAATTCTCCATCTTTCTTCTCAAAATTTATGTCCTCTTTTAAAATTATGGTTATGTTATGGGAAGTGCTCATGTCGTCGGAGAAACGCGCTCCCATTGCCGGAGAAACGAGCTTCCAAGTAAGTACCGCTGAATCGAGGTTTTTACTGAGATTCGTTGACCTCCTAGGAGTTTCTGGCTTCTAAGGGTGGAACGACATTTTTTGAGTGTTCTATGACCATAGAATACCCTTGAAATCGGAAAGGACTAGGACTACAAGGCCGCTATAGGACCATCTATGCTTTATGTGCTAGAATGTTAGATAATTAAGAACAATTTGTCCAAGCAGTGGTATTGAAGGTCCCCGCCACGCTGACTTAGACGGCAGCCTAGGCAGTCCGAATGTCTTATCTCATCATTGCCATAGGTAATACAGTGACCTGCTTTGATGTGATCCGACCTAAACCCTTTTTCTTTTCTTTTTGTGCATTTGGAAAATGGCCGAAACTCAATAACTTCTAAATATATCCATCAAATTTTATCTCCATCACCAACTCTGATGTCCATTGCCAAAGCTAGTAGGTAAGTTCTCCTCTCCCTATATCGTGCTCTTCCTCGTTGACCCTCACCCACCCACACACACCCACACCCACCCACCCAACCACACACACAAATCCATACCCACACCCACACCCACCTAGAAGTAGGGTTAGATTTAAATGAACTTGGATCGTGGTAATGAGAAAGGATATGCCATTTTCTAACATTAGAGAGATGACCCTTAACAAAGCTGATTGGAAGGAAAGGATTCCTGTAGTCGACCCCAAAATTGTCAGGTACAGGCATTGTTGTTGGTTTTACTATATTCTTAATTATTGTCAAAATGGAATTTATTATTTTATGGACAGTTGTATTATGTTGGGCATATATGTGGTCCTACCATAGCATGCGGCAAAAATCTGTTGCTCATGGAACTCGTCATCAGCTTGAGTTATACATCATTTAAACTATTTGTAGTCTTATTTGCTCACCAAATACCTTCTTGTACTTTTTTTGACATCAATTGTTCCCAGTCTCAAGCTTTATGCATATTGCCTTCTTATGTTTCTGATACACAATCATGGAAATACTATTATTCTGTTAAATTTCTATTATGCTCATTACATTTTTCATTTTCAGCACATTCGTAATGTAATGCAGCTTGCACATAGAGGAGGGGAGAATCTACACCTGGAGGTCAGCTTTTACTACCTTGTTCTCACGCACTAAAATTTGTCAATGCCAATGACTATCATAAAGTTAAAGCCAACCAGTTGTGTATAGTTCAACACATATACTTGTACTCCCTTGGCTTAGTCGAATAATCATTGATCATATATTGGATCACTTAACTTGTTTTCACGTTATATTTGAAAAGCACAGTGCTATGGCCTTCATCGTCAAACCCATTTGATGATGTTTCTTTATGGAAACATGAACATCATTGAACCATTTCTTTTTCTTGATTTGTGTATCAATGGCACTTGTAACGCCCCAGAACCAGAATACTGGAGAACGGGGGTGTACATAGCCAGCTACGTATATTGAAGTGCAACCTACCTCGCTATACGGTCACGGCTGTCTAGATACATGAGGGTTTAACTACAATCCATCAGTCTCCTATGGTCAAGAACAAGCCTATTGTCTCAATCACAAGCAAGCAGTAACAGTCAGAAGATGTTAGAACATCAATATACAATAGTAAGGCGTCCCATACATTACATATTGGATGATCATGAAGCTAGTCGTACAAAATGTCAGGACTAGCAAGAGTTTTAGTCAATACATGATCAACCCTAGGATTTGTCAATCATGTTACAGCCCGTAGGCAGACAGTAAATAAAGGTGCAATACGAGCTAACACATGCTCGCCGGCTAAACGCCTCAAAAGAATAATTTTACAAATAGAGTGGGAGGACAAAAGAAAATCCACTCGTTGCCCTGGTTACGCCTGGTGGTCACCATCGGACTGGAAGACAGGTGGATCCTCTAGTGCTGCTCCGATATCTGGCCACACAAAACCAGCTGGGTCAGACCCCAGAAAGAGCAAGTGCCACAAAGGAGGCTTCACTTAGGAACTAAAATCAGCATATCACAATAGAATATTAAAGATAATAAATAAAGAAATGATAATAGAGATAACAACAGTAAACTGAGTACGAGGAAACTATCCAAGTAGCCAGGTCACAACCCTTAAACCAAACAAGGACCGGGGTTGCAGCCCTTCACCTGAATAGAAATCCGTCTCAAATACTATTGGTACCGTGAAGACAATAAACGAAGAGAGGACACAGAACTGCTCCGGGAGCCAGGTTACAACCCTTAAACCAAACAAGGACCGGGGTTGTAATCCTTCGCCTGAATAGAACTGGACCCCTGATCTTTATTGCTAAGGCCAGCATAATTAATCATGGTATTAAGGTAAGGTAAAACATGACGAACATGGCATGGGATTGCAATAAGACAATAAACGAAGGGAGGACACAACTGCTCCGGGAGCCAGGTTACAACCCTTAAACCAAACAAGGACCGGGGTTGTAACCCTTCGCCTGAACAGAACTGGACCTCCGATCTTTATTGTTAAGGCAAGCATCAATAATCATGTCATGCCACAATCTTGCACATGATCAAGATAATACTAAGCTGGAATAAACTACATCCAATCAATCACGGCCAATCAAGAGTACGGCTTAATACTTTTAACTAACTAGGGTTATCACAGGCCTAGTTACTAGCAAGATGCAATGAGATTATCCCAACAGCCACAAGTCCTGCAGACCATTTGGTTATCCAGGTCGAATGTCCGTTTAGGAAGAACGCAACACATGACTGTGTGCTGGAAATGTGCCCTACTCGTCGGTAGGCTACAAGTCCACTGAATGCGTCCAGATAACGGGATTGCCTGTAGCTGGAAATCTCTTCATGATTACTGAATCATTCTAGTTAATTAGCCTTAGTCAATTTCAGTAGGTACCCCTGACCGTGGTACTCAGGGGTCCCCATCCTAGACATGATGCAAGACAGTACTAGTTTATTTGTACAAACATAATCGCCCACGGTGTCCAAGTCTTTCATACTTGTCATGTCAGGCTAGCTGTCGTAATAGCATGCCGAGATATATCATGTCAGTTTTGTCAAGAGTGCGCCACAGCGGGCCACTATCGTGTTCTATTCTTACAATATCATGAATGAGAGAAACTTGCATAAAATAACTAGTGACATATTCTTGATGCCAAGGAAAAGATCTACAATTTCCACGTTGGGAGTTGGGAGAAATTCGAGCCATAATTCAGTCAATTAGGACATATAACAGTTAGAAATAGCCAAAATAGGCATTATGCGGCCTATTTAGCGACACCATATACGGCCAACGGCGACATGCAGCCTATGCGGCTCAACTGCGACATCATATGCGGCCAACTGCGACATGCGGCTCATGCGGCTCAACTGCGACATCATTATGCGGCCAACTGCGACATGCGGCTCAACTGCGACATCATATGCGGCCAACTGCGACATGTGGTTCATGCTGCAGATGAACATAGAAATGATCGAAAAATGCTTTGGCCATAACTTCCTCATCCGAAGTCGAAATCAAGCGAAACAAAAGCCAAAACCGCATGAAATTGAATTCTCTACAACATAGAACCAATAGTTTTCGAAAATAATCAAGTTTTAGAGATCAAAACTAAGAAAACCGAAAAGTTACAAACTTAGATCTACAAGAATCCATCCATCAAATCCAAAAATGTCAAGTTCTAAAGAGGCTTAGAATCAAGTAAGGAAGAGAATGGAACAATAAAACTTGAGATCCATCATGAAGCAAGTTTGCACTTGCCTAGCTCTCTTTCCTGGTAGGTGGAAGAGTAAATGGTGAAGAAGAAGAAGATTAATGAAGAGAGAGAAAGGGAAATGGGTTAATAAAGGATAGTGGTGGTGGTAGGTAGGGGGTTGGTTCACAACCGAACCAAGCCGAACCAATTCAAGCCAAACCGAACCAAGATGAACCATGGCTAAGCAAATGAAAATACCCAATAATTAAGCAAGGAGACATGCAATAAAAGATAAAATACGTACACGTATTCCAAAATACGTAATACGAACAACAGGCATTACAACTCTACCCACCTTAAAAGAATTCCGTCCTCGGAATTTAATTAAGAGGCTAGAGGGACAAGAACAAGCTATACTATTCATAGGCAAGCTATACTAATCAAGCAATCAAGTAATTATTCATGCAAGCAAGGAATCGAAGGCATAAGGTATAAGAAAGATATTATACCTCACGAGTCAAACAGGTCGGGATATCGCGATCGGATATCATCCTCACGCTCCCACGTCGACTCACCCAAAGAGTGATGACCCCAAGCAACACGGACTAAACTAATAGTCTTGTTCTTGAGTATCTTCTCTCTCCGGTCCAATATAGACACGGGCCTCTCCTCATACGAAAGGTTGGTACCAACAACCAATTCCGAATGATCCAGAATGTGGCTCGGGTCCGGGATATACCGTCGCAGTTGGGATACATGGAACACGTCATGCACCTCACGTAGCGACGGCGGAAGAGCGAGACGATAGGACACATCACCTACTCGCCCCAGAATATCGAACGGGCCTATATACCTAGGACTAAGCTTTCCTCGTACGCCGAAACCAATAACGCCGCGGTTAGGCAAAATCCTCAGGAATACATGGCCGCCGACATAAAACTCAAGAGGGCGCCGATGAGAATCGGCCCAATGACGCTGGCGATCTTGAGCAACTCGAAGATGATCTCTGACTCTCCTGACCACCTCAACGGTCTGAGCAATCATTTTCGGACCGAGCATCTGCCTCTCTCCAACATCATCCCATGCTACCGGGGATCTGCACTTCCTATCATACAGTGTCTCGAACGGTGCCATCTGGATGCTGGCCTGGAAACTGTTGTTATACGAGAACTCCACCAGGTGCAGGTGATCTTCCCACGAACCACCGAAGTCGAGCGTACAAGATCTCAACATATCTTCGAGAGTCTGGATCGTACGTTCCGACTGGCCATCTGTCTGTGGGTGATAAGCTGAACTGAACTAGAGGTGAGTTCCCAAACTTTCTTGCAAGCTACGCCAAAAGTGCGACGTAAATCTTGAATCTCTGTCTGAAGTGATACTGACTGGTACACCGTGCAATCTGACAATCTGCCGGAGATACATCTCCGCTAGCTGAGCCGTCGACTGACCAACTCTGAACGGAAGAAAGTGAGCCACCTTCGTGAGCTTGTCTATGACAACCCAAATAGCGTCTCTGCCAGCCGGAGATCTAGGCAATCCAGTCACAAAGTCCATGGTTATATGCTCCCATTTCCACTCGGGAATCGGCAATGGTTGAAGTAGTCCAGCTGGTCTCTGATGTTCAGCCTTAACTTGTTGGCAGACTAAACAACGAGAGACAAACCGGGCTATCTCCCTCTTCATGCCATTCCACCAAAAGTGCTGACGAATATCACGGTACATCTTCGTGCCACCGGGATGAATGGAATACTGCGAATTGTGGGCCTCTGCCATGATCTCATGTCTGATACTCCACTGGGTACACAAAGACGCTTACCATGTCGAAGTGTACCGTCTTCATGAATGCATAACTCTGGTCTTCGTCCTGCCTCACACTCTGCTTTGAGTCGCTGAAGCTTGGAATCTGCTGACTGCGCCATCCGGATCCTCTCGACTATAGTGGACTGAACTTGCATGCTGGCCATCAATGCCACACTGGAAGGGAGGACAACTTCTATTCCCATATTCTGAAGATCGGCTAACAGCTTTGGTTGCGCTGTTAGAAAATAAACTCCGGCTCTCCTGTTCAATGCATCTGCAACAACGTTAGCCTTCCCTGGGTGATACTGCAGGTTGACATCATAATCCACTAGCAGCTCTAGCCATCTTCTCTGACGCATGTTAAGATCCTTCTGGGTGAAAACATACTTCAGGCTCTTGTGGCCGGTGAAGATCTCCACCCTATCTCCGTACAAGTAGTGCCTCCACAACTTAAGTGCAAACACTACCGCTGCCAGCTCCAATTCATGGGTTGGGTAATTCCTCTCATGATCACGAAGTTGCCGTGACGCATAAGCTATTACCTTCCCATGCTGCATCAGAACACATCCTAAACCTCTGTCCGAAGCATCACAATACACTGAGAATCCTCCGGTTCCATCTGGAAGCGTGAGAATAGGAGCCGTCATCAAGCCTCACTTCAACCTCTCAAAAGAATCCTGGCATTCTGCAGTCCAAGCAAACTGCACATCCTTGCGGGTCAACTGGGTCAATGGCGCGGAAATTCGAGCAAAGTCTGAAACAAATCGCCGGTAGTAGCCGGCCAAGCCAAGAAAACTGCGAATTTCTGCCACTGTGCTAGGTAACGGCCACGACTCAATGGCCACGATCTTCTGGGGATCCACTTCAACTCCTCCTCGGGTGATGATATGACCCAAGTACGAAATACGATCGAGCCAGAACTCGCATTTACTAAACTTGGCATACAACTGGTGCTCTCTGAGAATCTGGAGGACAATTCGGAGATGCTGCTCATGCTCCGCCTCACTCTTACTGTAGACCAGGATGTCGTCTAGGAACACAATCACGAACTGATCCAAATAAGGCATGAAGATACGATTCATGAGGTCCATGAATACAGCCGGCGCATTGGTTGCTCCAAATGGCATCACAAGGAACTCCCAATGCCCATATCTCGATCTAAAAGCTGTCTTCGGGATATCCTGCTCTCTGACTCTGATCTGGTGGTATCCTGACCGCAAGTCAATCTTCGAAAATACTGACGCCCCTTTGAGTTGATCAAACAAGTCATCTATCCTCGGGAGAGGGTATCTGTTCTTGATTGTCACTGAGTTCAAGGTACGATAATCAACACACATTCTGGACGTACCATCCTTCTTTTTCACAAGAAGCATCGGGGCTCCCCAAGGCGATCCACTAGCACGAATGAATCCCTTGGTTCTGAGTTCTTCAATCATCTTGTACAATATCTCTAGTTCTGACGGCGCCATTCTGTAGACTCTCTCTGACACTGGGGCTGTCCCGGGAATCAAGTCGATGGTAAACTCGATCTCTCGCTCTGGCGGCATCCCTGGAAGCTCTTCTGGGAAAACATCTGGAAATTCTTCGACTATCCGAGGTAACTGTACTGCTGCTACTGCCATCCGCAATAATGGAGGAGAAGGTTCAACTTCGCCTCGGGAGAAAGAAAACTCTGGCTCTCCGGGAATGCTAAAAACAACCCTGCCAATGTGACAGTCTATCCTAGCATACTGGTCCCTCAACCAATCCATCCCTAAGACCACATCATAATCCGCCATCGGGAACTTTATCAATCTAGCGGGGAATTCTCTACCGCTAACTACGATCCGACACGAGGAAAACACTCTATCTACTCCCACAAGTCTGTTACCAGTAAGTATATTGAGCCTTACTGATAATGAATCGGGCTTCAATCCTACCCGTGTCGCGAATCGTGCAGACATAAATGAATGCGAGGTACCAGAATCAAATAATACTGAAGCTGGAAAGGTGTTGACGAGAATAATACCTGCCACCACCTCACCTGGTGCTATTCCTTCTTTTCCCATGGTCAAAGGCAGCACTTGACCATGTCCTCTGGGTGCGGGTCCTCTATGCTGAAAATTCCTCTGCCTGCTCTGGATCAGGGCTTGGGCTTGGGCATACTGCTGCGGTCTCTGCTGCTGGAACGCCTGGGCCTGCGTCGGCAATGGCCTCGGGAACGGGTACTGCAGCAGCTGCTGCTGCTGGACTGGTGCTGGTCCTCTAACTGAAGGACTAGAGAAAGCGGATGAACTCCCCCTGTTTGGGCAATTCCCAACCCTGTGGTCCGGGGCACCACAAACCAAGCACAAACCCTGTGCTCTGCGACACTCCGATACCACATGCCCTGGCTTCCCGCAGTGTGAACATCCCACTGCGGAAGACTGCTTCTGTTTCTGCTGCTGAGGGTACGTCGGGGTGGAATGCTGAACCGACGTTACTGAGGCCGCCCGCCTCGGAGCTCCAATAGTCAAAGCTCTGGCTGCCGGGGCTGGTGCTGATGACTGATTCATCTGCCCGTGAGATCGCTTCCGACCTCCGGTCCTATCCACGATCCTCTGGGAGGTATATTCATGCCTCCGGGCTGCTCTCAACACTGCATCAAAAGTCTGATGCTCAAACTGCTCCACCGCCAATAAAATCTCTAGGTGGAGCCCCTGCTGGAACCGCTGGGCTCTATCGAACTCGGTCGCCACCAAGGTGGGAGCAAACCGACTAAGCCTGGAGAACTCGGCCGCATATCCATCAACCGTCCTGCCCATCTGCTTCAGATTGGTGAACCTCGTCTGTAGATCGTACCGAGCTACAGCATCAAAATACTTGGTCTGGAATCTCTCCCTGAATACTGTCCATGAAATAGGGTCCACTAATCCATCGGCCTGCGCTGCCCACCAACTGCGGGCAAGATCTAATAACTGCAGGCGCACTACGGCCACCTTCTCGTTCTCTGGAGTCCTGGCTGCTTCTAGAATCACCTCTGTGTCCTGAAGCCAAGAATCTGCAGCGATCGCATCTTCACTGCCGTCAAAGAAGGGAGGGTTCAAGCGCTTGAAGCTGTTGGCCGCGTTATTACCCTGATAACCTCCTCTGGTCAAAGCGTCTGCCACCGCCTGGTGCAAGGCATCTCCGCGACGATCCTGGTAAGCTAATAGGGACCTGATGAGACCCACCAAAGTGCCATCATCAGGCTCCGCAGGCTGGACGGGCTGAACTGGTGGTTCCCCTTCGGTAGGCATGACTCTGGAGGCAACTCCTGAATGTTGGGCTTGATCCCCAGGTTGCTGCTGGTCCACGGGAGGTGCTCCGCCTTGCTGATCGGTAGGTCCAGGAAAAATGCCGCTGAAGAAGACGACATAGGGAACAATAAGGAAGGACCAGGACAGGTCAACGATACAAGCATGTGATCAGGTCAAGATTTTCAGGGATTTGAAGATATGAGCAGAGATCAAGGGCGAATACTGATTGAGACATCTATTCGGTAAACCCTCACATATCTTGATTTACAAGACCTGCATGGGCTACCACTAAAACCATGTAACGCCCCAGAACCAGAATACTGGAGAGCGGGGGTGTACATAGCCAGCTACGTATATTGAAGTGCAACCCACCTCGCTATACGGTCACGGCTGTCTAGATACATGAGGGTTTAACTACAATCCATCAGTCTCCTATGGTCAAGAACAAGCCTATTGTCTCAATCACAAGCAAGCAGTAACAGTCAGAAGATGTTAGAACATCAATATACAATAGTAAGGCGTCCCATACATTACATATTGGATGATCATGAAGCTAGTCGTACAAAATGTCAGGACTAGCAAGAGTTTTAGTCAATACATGATCAACCCTAGGATTTGTCAATCATGTTACAGCCCGTAGGCAGACAGTAAATAAAGGTGCAATACGAGCTAACACATGCTCGCCGGCTAAACGCCTCAAAAGAATAATTTTACAAATAGAGTGGGAGGACAAAAAAAAATCCACTCGTTGTCCTGGTTACGCCTGGTGGTCACCATCGGGCTGGAAGACAGGTGGATCCTCTGGTGCTGCTCCGATATCTGGCCACACAAAACCAGCTGGGTCAGACCCCAGAAAGAGCAAGTGCCACAAAGGAGGCTTCACTTAGGAACTAAAACCAGCATATCACAATAGAATATTAAAGATAATAAATAAAGAAATGATAATAATAGAGATAATAACAGTAAACTGAGTACGAGGAAACTATCCAAGTAGCCAGGTCACAACCCTTAAACCAAACAAGGACCGGGGTTGCAGCCCTTCACCTGAATAGAAACTCGTCTCAAATACTATTGGTACCGTGAAGACAATAAATGAAGAGAGGACACAGAACTGCTCCGGGAGCCACGTTACAACCCTTAAACCAAACAAGGACCGGGGTTGTAACCCTTCGCCTGAACAGAACTGGACCCCTGATCTTTATTGCTAAGGCCAGCATAATTAATCATGGTATTAAGGTAAGGTAAAACATGACGAACATGGCATGGGATTGCAATAAGACAATAAACGAAGGGAGGACACAGAACTGCTCCGGGAGCCAGGTTACAACCCTTAAACCAAACAAGGACCGGGGTTGTAACCCTTCGCCTGAACAGAACTGGACCTCCGATCTTTATTGTTAAGGCAAGCATTAATAATCATGTCATGCCACAATCTTGCACATGATCAAGATAAGACTAAGCTGGAATAAACTACATCCAATCAATCACTGCCAATCAAGAGTACGGCTTGATACTTTTAACTAACTAGGGTTATCACATGCCTAGTTACTAGCAAGATGCAATGAGATTATCCCAACAGCCACAAGCCCTGCAGACCATCCGGTTATCCAGGTCGAATGTCCGTTTAGGAAGAACGCAACACATGACTGTGTGCTGGAAATGTGTCCTACTCGTCGGTAGGCTACAAGTCCACTGAATGCGCCCAGATAACGGGATTGCCTGTAGCTGGAAATCTCTTCATGACTACTGAATCATTCTAGTTAATTAGCCTTAGTCAATTTCAGTAGGTACCCCTGACCGTGGTACTCAGGGGTCCCCATCCTAGACATGATGCAAGACAGTACTAGTTTATTTGTACAAACACAATCGCCTACGGTGTCCAAGTCTTTCATACTTGTCATGTCATGCTAGCTGTCGTAACAGCATGCCGAGATATATCATGTCAGTTTACTTGTCAAGAGTGCGCCACAGCGGGCCACTATCGTGTTCTATTCTTACAATATCATGAATGAGAGAAACTTGCATAAAATAACTAGTGACATATTCTTGATGCCAAGGAAAAGATCTACAACTTCCACGTTGGGAGTTGGGAGAAATTCGAGCCATAATTCAGTCAATTAGGACATATAACAGTTAGAAATAGCCAAAATAGGCATTATGCGGCCTATTTAGCGACACCATATACGGCCAACGGCGACATGCAGCCTATGCGGCTCAACTGCGACATCATATGCGGCCAACTGCGACATGCGGCTCATGCGTTTTAACTGCAACATCATATGTGGCCAACTGCGACATGCGGCTCATGCGGCTCAACTGCGACATAATATGCGGCCAACTGCGACATGTGTCTTATGCGGCTCAACTGCGACATCATATGCGGCCAACTGCGACAAGCGGCTCATGCGGCTCAACTGCGACATCATATGCGGCCAACTGCGACATGCGACTCATGCGGCTCAACTGCGACATCATATGCGGCCAACTGCGACATGTGCCTTATGCGGCTCATTCGCGACATCATATGCGGCCAACTGCGACATGCGGCTCATGCGGCTCAACTGCGACATCATATGCGGCCAACTGCGACATGCGGCTCATGCGGCTCAACTGCGACATCATATGTGGACAACTGCGACATGTGCCTTATGCGGCTCATTCGCGACATCATATGCGGCCAACTGCGACATGTGCCTTATGCGGCTCATTCGCGACATCATATGCGGCCAACTGCGGCATGTGCCTTATGCGGCTCATTCGCGACATCATATGCGGCCAACTGCGACATGTGGTTCATGCTGCAGATGAACATAGAAATGACCGAAAAATGCTTTGGCCATAACTTCCTCATCCAAAGTCGAAATCAAGCGAAACAAAAGCCAAAATCGCATGAAATTGAATTCTCTACAACATAGAACCAATAGTTTTCGAAAATAATCAAGTTTTAGAGATCAAAACTAAGAAAACCGAAAAGTTACAAACTTAGATCTACAAGAATCCATCCATCAAATCCAAAAATGTCAAGTTCTAAAGAGGCTTAGAATCAAGTAAGGAAGAGAATGGAACAATAAAACTTGAGATCCATCATGAAGCAAGTTTGCACTTGCCTAGCTCTCTTTCCTGGTAGGTGGAAGAGTAAATGGTGGAGAAGAAGAAGATTAATGAAGAGAGAGAAAGGAGAATGGGTTAATAAAGGATAGTGGTGGTGGTAGGTAGGGGGGTTGGTTCACAACCGAACCAAGCCGAACCAATTCAAGCCAAACCGAACCAAGATGAACCATGGCTAAGCAAATGAAGATACCCAATAATTGCAAGGAGACATGCAATAAAAGATAAAATACGTACACGTATTCCAAAATACGTAATACGAACAACAGGCATTACAGCACTTCATATATCGGATCACTTAAATTGTTTTCACGTTATATTTGAAAAGCACAGTGCTATGGCCTTCATCATCAAACCCATTTGATGATGTTTCTTTGTGGAAACATGAACATCATTGAACCATTTCTTTTTCTTGATTTGTGTATCAATGGCACTCGATGCCCACATGGTGGACTCTAACTCTGCCAATCTTACATGGTGGATTCTAACTCTGCCAATCTTACATGCGTGCACACCTGTGGTTCTTCCGCACTGCCGTTGTGGTCTCTTTGTTCTTGGACACTTCACTGATCACCACCTTCAAGTAATCTATATCATATGCAACCCCCCATCCCCCGCCCCAACACACACACATGGCGATTCCAACTCTGCCAATATTTCTGCATTCGCCACTGGGTGACAATTGTTTGGTATTTCAATTGGAGCTACTCTAGTGTGGCCAAAAAGATCAGTCATTTAAAATTATTTTCCCTGCTTTCGCATGCTGCAAAATGTTGCTGACGACTATTATCCTTACTGGGAAATAGGGAAAGAGGAAACCTTTCTCCATTTTTTTCCTATTACTTGTACAGTTCGTCATCCACTATGAACTGTGAAGGGCAGATGAACACTTATGGTAGAGACTGTACGGCATATGCAGATTTTTGCATGGTGAATTATGTATCTTCTGGTGAAACTAAGAGCACGAATGACCAAGAAGGGAATGTTCACTACACATGAATGTTCCTTTTCATTGCTTAAAGTGGAATCTTTGCGGGTCCTTTTCTTTCCAAGAAAACCCTCCTTTTTATACATTGTTTTAATGCTGATTAGGTTGATCTTGTTCACAATTTTATACATTGTTTTAATGCTGATTAGGTTGATCTTGTTCACAAATGTTTTTTTTTTTCCTTCTGTAAATTGAGATTGCATATTCTTACTGTTTCCCTGTTGTTGCTTTATACCGTTATAGTAATCTCAACCCTTGCATTGCTAACAACTTTAAGCTATAAAAGGAGATGGTCCTTTCAGGCAAAGTGATTTAACTTGCATTCGTTGACGTGTCGTTTTAACAGGATATTCTTTTATTTGACCATTCTGTGTTTTATGGGGGTGCTGCCGACTTGCGTGACAGACACAGGGACTTGAGGCTTGACGTAGATAACATGTCTTATGAGGTAATAAAGGATATACCAGCACCCATTGTTGTTTTTACAATGGAGTGGTTCTATTACACAACGTCCTATTTTTTTGCAGGAATTATTGGCACTGGAAGAGCGGATAGGAAACGTGAGCACTGGGGTCAGTGAAGAAACAGTTATGAAATACCTGAAGCAGCGCAAATACATATCTTTGTCAGAGGAAACTCCTGCAGAAGTTGAGCCATGCTGTGTTTGTCAGGTAATACTTGTGCATTCCCTAGATACCTTTCTCTTTAATTTTTCCTTAGGATATTGTCTATCATTATCCCAGAGTCTGAGAAACTACCGTTTAGACACCATTATGGATCATATCTAGATTCAAAATCCCTGTTTCGTTTTCAGCCACTCTTTGAGGTTTTGGTTTAAGCTGTTTTAGATTGGAGTTTTGGCCATATACAAATTTGATATAAGAAGTAAAATCTATTACTTATAGTTGTAGTTTAACTACAGTTTCATTCATCTTGTTTGTAGTGTGATGTCTGTTTGGCTAATGGTAATTTGTAAAGTATTTACTTGCACAGAGAACTCTTAGCCATGGCATATCAACTTTTGCAAGTAGCATTCAACATTAGATATACTTTGCAGAAAACTCCTGGATATTTATGAACATTGCTAGTTGATTTTTGATGCTAGAATGTTTAAATCTTGTAATATCTTAATTTTTAATTTGTAATACTAAAGACCAAAATTTCATAAAATGTTTGATCTGACCCAAATTATCCTCGTTCCATACAAAATCTAAAATTTTATAATTTCCGATATGGTATGAATCAGATACAAATACATCTGATTTTACAGTTAGTAGGGTTTGTTTGGTCACCCTGAATTGGAGCAATTCATGCTGTGTGATGCGCGGAAACTTAAAACTATCGTCGTTCTTAAGTAAGACTCAGGTTAAGCTCCATCTTTTGGGAAAAGCATCCCGAGGTTGGCATGATACATAACATGTTGGCTACAACACTGCATGAGTCGGTACACACTGGGCTCAGTATCCATTGTTTACTTCCAATTCCTAAGGGAAGTTTCAAATCCACCTTTTCCTGTATACGAGTGTAGAATTCAGATTCACTCATTTATCTAATGACTACACGGAAATGTCATACCTCCAAATTATGACTACTAAATAAATTTTTTCTTACTAATTAATGTTAAGGAGGTAACTTCAAACCTGTGGATCCTCACCTCCATGCTCATAGGTAACAGCGCTAGGACTTTGCCAACATAGAGGATAGAGGGTTAACATCATGTCGACAGCTGGTGAGGAGAACTCCACAAATCCTTTGATATGCTCAATAGCCTACCCCATTTTGATGGGAGAAGGCTTGAGTGATGATTTTGTCCACAATTCAAGCTTAACCAAACACGCATCTAGTTTGAATAGAAATTCATAGAAATGTTGAATGCTTAGCAAAACACATGAATTTGGATTTGCAAAGCTTATGATTCTCAATTGCACGAATTAACAAACAGGCCCTTAGATGTGCATATTAGGTGTTTGAATGGGTTAGATTTCTGTCAGTCATATATTAAATGTAAATTAGATTCTATCTGAATCCAACCTGTCACAAATTTGGTTAGAGGGTCCGAGAAGGGAAAGGGTTCCTAACCTGTCAGCCAAGAATCACAAGACAGTCCCTATATTAGTGTGACATGTCATGTCCGACAATCGTGTCAATGTCAAACAAACATCAATCACTATGCAAATACTCCAAAATACACTAGGGGACATCAAGATCAGTGTTATATCCATGTCAACATGTCAATCATGTTTGTGCAACACACTTCTGTGGTGACTGTTTGGTGGTGTCAATGTCAAGTGCTACTGCTGGGGCATTTGCCCAGTAAGTATGCTTCTCCTGTGTGTGTTTCCTTGCAGGATCTTGTTGCAGTCTCTTCTTAAATCCCAATTTAAGGTTTTGTCCAAGTTTCATGCTTTTTGAGCCAAACCGTCTAGAACTCCCCCCTGCACTTCTTCCTCTCGATACATAAGGTTTCAGCTGTGTTCAATAAGTTTATGTAGTTTCAAAATGGATATCGTACTATCTGGATCAAAACATCTGATGCGTATTGGTATTAGCAAAAATCTTCGAATCTCAGTTTAGAGATGAGACAACAATATGGAAGATGGTTTTCTATATCGGCTAGTTGCCTGGCAACTGTGGTCAACTGATTACTTGAAGCTTGATGCTTAGATGACAATAAGAATGTCCGAGAGTACCTAGGACCAATATCCTCTTACTACAATAGTATTTGGTATTCGAGTTTGATTCATTAGACAGTACTAAAGTTTGAAAAGATGGGTTCCATATGGCTGAATAAAAACCCTTTCCATTGGCTACCAAAGTACTGGATAGTGGATACAGATAAGTTTCTGTCCTGCCTGGATTTGTAGGGGAAGAAGCTATTCTTTGTATGAATGTTTTAAAAACCGGTTCGAACTGGCCGGATTGGACCGTGAACCGGCTATGAATCAAGGTCGGTTTCATATGTTGAACCGCTCGGGCGTCTAACCATTCTAAAGTGGATTGTGCCGTTCAACCCGTGTGAACCGTTTGAACAGGAAGCGGTTCAAATAGAAGGACAATTTTGCTTTATGTTAAAAGTTTTACAACAAAAGGGATCGAATCCAGTCCACTTTCGTCCAATAGAAGTGCCTTAACCACTGAGCCAAGTACTCTCACTGTGTTAGACATTGTATCATTTTTATTTGAGTGGCACACATTGTACTCGACCAGCAGTTCCTCACTATAGATGGTTAATTATTAAAATTCCAAATATGTCCTTGCCTAACATTACTATTTAAAAAATTTCATTAAATTTAATGAAGGCAACTAGGTAATTACGTATAAATTTTTAAGGAAAATATAGTTTGCTTTCATGGTGCCTTTTGCTCTTTCCAAGTACAGAAAAAAAATCACTTAAAATACGTGCATATATATACTAGTATTATATAATAGAAACTGTGGAAGTTTTTGTTTCAAATATGCCCTTGCTAAAGATTTACTAATTAAAATGGTCATTAAAATCAAGAGGGACGACTAGGTAATTTCACCGTGGAAGTTTTTGGCTGCATGTAAGTAAAGATTTACGGGAAACAAAATCAAATCCTAAATATTTAGATTATTGTGCAACGTTACTTGCACAATTTACAAAATACAAGTAAATTTATAGCCACCTTCATTGCACTTTACTTGCACATGATACCTGCAAACTGAAAACATTTGACATCATTTAGTATTTAATTGGCTCAGTTTATTGGTATTAATTTGCCTATATATATATATATATATATATATATATATATATATATATATCCACCCGCGGAGCCCTGCGGGAGCCCTATATATATATATATCCGGATCCGAAACCCCATTATATATATATATATATATATATATATATATATGCGGATACGAAGCCCCACCCGTGGAGCCCCGCGGGAGCACGTAGGCCCCTCCGATGGTGAGGGGGCGGGGCGGGACTTTTGATGCGTGTATATATATATATATATATATATATATATATATATATATATATATATATATGACGTCTGTTATTGCCGGGGCACAATTTTCGATGGAAAACTGAGAAAATGAAACAATTGTAAAAACAACGTTTCAACGCAACACTTCAAAGAAGGTGTGCAACAAACATCCTTGGAGGATTTTGAGTTACGAAAATCTAAAAAGATTTCGTAACGGTAGCAAACGACTGTAGTACTTCTAAAAAGAAGATACTAAGCGAATTGCTATAGACAGCAGCAACTTGGATGACAGGCGATAGATGGAAGATTGCTGGGGTGAATGATCACCGTTGCTCAAAGCTTAATTCGTCCCACACGAACAGCTTCCAGGAATCAGCAAGTTCGACGGAGAACTTTGGAACACTCCGCTCTTCTGACTCCTCGGATGACAGCGAACTCCTGTGGCACTAAGTGGCGCAGGTACTACTCTTCTATGCTCTCTCGAACTTTGTGGAACTGTGTTAAAAAACACTTGTAAACTTCTGTATATTCTGTGTGTACAGAGAGAGAGAGAGAGAGAGAGAGAGAGAGAGAAGAGAGAAGAGAGAAAAGTGCAAAGTGCGCCAACAAAACGCCACATTACGTCTCATGAGCCCGAGTCCGAGTCTCTAAGCCCCTACGGGGCTTAGCTCCATTGGAAATTAATTCCCAAGAGCAAAAAACATGAATGCTTCATTGTTGATTTGCCCTTTTTTTTCCATTAGAAAAATATTCCCACATGGCACACCCATGTGCACCTCCACACCACTTGTGCATCTCTAAACAAGCATAGCTTATATATAGAGATACACTTCCTTTGGCCTAGCCGATGTGGGAGGACTAAAGTTTCCAATGAAAAAGGTCAAAACCCAACAACGTCATCATCATTGAATCAGGTGGTCCAACCCGTTCGGACCATGGACCTTCCACCAAATGAGTCAAAGGTTGGACCAGTTTTTAAAACATTGCTTTGTATAGTTCACTGAAGAAAGTGAAAGAGAAGGTAAACACTGGGAAAGTTGGAACTGTTAGAGGTCTTGGTGATATTTTAAGTAGCTTTGAAAAGTTTCATCAATGTCATCTTTTTATAAAACAAATCGACTTGATTCTTGATGATCCACATCACGTCGCGGATTCTTTTGTAACAAAAGATTCCTTTTAAAAACCCTGATCAATAATATTATAATAATGATCTTACATATGGACGATTCCTCCATATCTTGTTTATTCTCATCCTCTCTCTATCAGCCAACATTGCCCCTTTAAGTTTGGCCCAATATGAACCTTTTTTTCTTTTCTATATTTCTTTTTATTTATTTATTTTGTTTTGAGGTGTCCTTTTCTCCGGGCTGGCGAGCAACGCCAAGGGGGGAGATTCGAACCGTGTCCATCCCCACAGGACCCCCTGGTGTACCCAACGGGCTACACCCCCACGGACCTATATTTCATTATTATTGTTCCTAGCTATCTAGCTATTATCTTTTACATTAAGGATTTCATTCGTAACCATGGCATTAGGTGAACAAATTTCCTGATAAGATTAATTTTCATGGTAATGCAGGAAGAGTACATGGAAGGGGAGGACGTAGGAAGACTGAACTGTGGGCACGACTTCCATACGGCCTGCATCAAGCAATGGCTGCTGCTGAAGAACTTGTGCCCCATATGTAAAAAGACTGGTCTGGATACCGAAAAACACAAAAAGTGCATTGCCTGATCTGACAATTGGAAAATGAAGGTCGCACGAGGTGTCAAGGAGGGAGTGACTTCTCCACCATAGTTTATAGAAAATTCCATACATTCGTCGAATTATTATTACATTCTTGACTTATTTTTAACTGAAATATGTTCTCATTCGAAAGTAATATAGATTTTGTCGTCCGAAGGAACGCACTTGGCTGTTTCGCTAGTGTTTGGCTTCAGTACAATGGCTTCAGTACAAAAATCTTACAAATGCAGTTTTGCAGGTGTTACTTAGCTGTATGTATTTTTTTTTGGTTCCCAGCTATGTAGTATCTTGCATGTCTATGTTGTGGCTGGAACTGGTTGAGGTGGTTCATTTTGTTTGAGATTTTAATGAACTGGTTGAGGTGGTTCATTTTGGAGATTCTAATGTTCAATTTGGACACATTAGGTGAGATGGTTCATTTTGTTTGAGATTTTAATGTTCAATTTGGACACATTAGGTGAACTGGTTGAGGTGGTTCATGACAATATTAGGTGCACAGAACACTACTCCAACAAGGTCTTCGTCTGTGTACGTAACCATGGACAAAAACATGATCTAATGATGATGAGGGGGTCAAAACTTATTACATAAAAAAACTATGTATCCAAACATATTTTTGAAAGTGGTACATTTACATTTTTGCTGCAAGTGCACGGCATTATAACATTTTTGAAAATTACAAAATACTATGTATCCAAAAACTATGTATCCCTAATGATAACTATGTATCCCTAATTATGCTATCCCTAATGATGTTATTAACTTATTACATGAAGTGCAGTTGTGGTTTAAAAAAGTAGAAAGAATAGTCACTTGCAATTGAGTTGTAATCTATCTCTGCTGCAGGTGAGAAATAAAGGAATGAAGGAATGACACTTTCAGTTGTAATAAAATGTCATATCACATCCATTGCATTAGAGTTGCAACACCAACCCAAACACGAAAGCTTCAAAAGTGCGGAGGCATTGGAAGTGGCACTTTTACTTTTAACACACTTTCATCTTTCCAAACATACCCTACTTAAAACTTAAGTAGGCACAAGTGTCGAACCTGATTACACAAACAGGACCATGCCACCCAAAATGGTGGAACAAACCGAGTTTTGATGAAATCACTACCACAAAGAAACATTGAAAAAAGAGTAGCAAAAGGTCAGGTTCAAAGTTTTATGCAAACTCACAATACCAGGTTCAGGTATCAACAGGAACTTGATAAAAGCAAACATAAGCTTTAAGAAATCATAGTATTGAAGCTATATCAAAGTTTTATGCAAACTCACAGTACCAGGTTTAGGTATCAACAGGAACTTGATAAAAGCAAACATAAGCTTTAAGAAATCATAGTATTGAAGCTATATATATATGGAACTTGATAAAGAAAAAAAAGGTTATTTAGTAACACGGTCCCATATAATAGTGGACATTAGGTTTTGGGTCTCAAAATTGACTAGCGTTAGGGTTTGGTTCTCCAAATCACTGTTCAGGTAGGCAAATGAACAGTAATTTAGAGCCCCAAATCGTAACCCTAACGCCGGTTATTTTCGAGACCCTAACTCTGATTTTAACTATTATACGAGACCCCATTACTAAATAACCCAAAAAAGAACAATATTGAAGCTATATGTTGGAACTTGATATAAGCAAACATAAGCTTTCAGAAACCATAGTATTGAAGCTGTACATGGGAACTCAGGATCCCATTGTCCTAACATAACATCAACTCCTTCAAAGCCTAATTGTACACAGAAATTACAAATCCGATCACGATCGACACGATAAAATAGTGGAGATACAGGCAGGGGCGGATCCAGAAACTGAAACTGGAGTGGACTACAGCAGATTAGGATGGACTAGAGGTGGGCTACCCTATATAAAAAAAAAAATCAAAAATACAAAAACATGAGAAGAAAAAAAAACGAACAATATATATATATATTTTTTGGTTCGGGCTCCAGCCCACCCCAGCTATATGCTGGATCCGCCCCTAGTTCATACGGAAATACAGAACGCGCGGGTATTTGGAGTGCTTGATTTAGTTTACTTTTTCTTTCTCTTTCTTCTTCTGAATGTTTGCTAGATCAGTCTGCATACAGTAGAAAGAGTGCTGAACTTTGATACAGAAGACTGTATCAAAATTTGATACAACCTTCTGTATGACAGGTGGGCCCCCTATATATATTTGCTTACACGGTTACGATGAAATTAGAGGGGGCCCACCTGTCATACAGAAGGCTGTATCAAAGTTTGATACAGCCTTCTGTATCAAAGTTTTTTTTCCGCAGAAAGAGGGTTACTTGTTGAGAATGGAATTATATTACAACATAAAATATTCTCTGCAACACACTAAATAAAACATAACTTCTTGATTGCACTGTAAAGGGTATGTTCGTAGTGTTGGTGTCAGAATCCGGTATCGGACCCTTCCTTCGGTATCGGGATCGACAGTATCAGTGTTTTGGATTGGAGTTTCGAATCTTTTGAAACCGAAAAGCAAGTAATTATTAATAAATTATTAAAATTTTAGAAAAAATATATTATATACATTTAAGCATAATTTTTAAGTATTTTTCGTGTTGTTTCTTAATAATTTTGGAACTGAATGAAATAAAAATCACTCTTTCTGATTGGTTTATATAACTTTTATCCTTTTACACATGCTTTTATAACGGGTCTTTTTTGTTCCATTTTTTTTTTGTTGAATTGATCGAAAAAGAGATTCCTAATGTCACTATCGGTCAGTATCGACATTACCCGATATCGGATCGGCACATGCCAAACCATATCAGTATCTAAATGGAGGAGCCAAGAGAAATGATCATACAAAACATCATTGATTGTAGCCTATGTTCAGGGGCGGACCCACACTCTGGGGGGGTGGGGGGGGGGTGGGGGGGGGGGGGGGGGGGGGGGGGTGGTGTTCTCAGTTTTCCTGCTATTGTATATATAATTATGTAGTTATGTACTCTTAATATTCTATATATTCACAAGTGGATGATGGTGGCCTACTGGTATGTACTTTAACCATTTCATTAAGTATGGATCGATATACGAAACAATACATATAGGATGATAGGTAGTATCGATTATTTTACACGAGTCACTGTAGAACTAGATAGACATGTAAAGAGAACTAACAAAAAAATTATGAGAAAATAATATTAAATCATGTTTTTATATAGATATAAAAGCATAAACCTAATCTCCTAGAGTTAGTGTATCATATGATACATAATATATCATGCAAGCAAATCGATATTCGAATATATGATACGTATAGCGAGTTGACAACCTAGATTGTAGTTAGGGATGCAAGTGTGACACATATTTGGTTCAGAAAATTCATTGTAGAGTAATGAAGTTTGAAAAAATTGCACGGAGGGTAACAAGTTTTAAGAAATTACTAATAGGAGGACTTTCCGACAAACTATCTGGCGGAAATCGCGCACCTCATGACGCGTGGTGCGCAGTGGAGCTGATACGTGGTGGTGGCAGCTGTAGTGCAGGGGGGGAAGCAGCTGCTTTGCATGATTTCCGCCAGACTGTCTGGTAGAAATTGGACACATCCAATTTCCGGGCGGAAAGTTTTCCTATTTGTAATTTCCTGAAACTTGTTACTCTTCGCACAATTTCTTCAAACTTTGTTACTCTACAGTGAATTTTCTGTATTTGGTTAGAGGTAGAAACTAGAAGCCTCACCTTCATCTACACCAAGAATATTTGCCTCTATATCCGACTGACGCAAAAATATTGGCTCCACCTCCATTAGAAGTCCACAAACCCGCCTCCGCCTCCGCCTCTACCTCCACGGTTCCACCTCCACCTCCACCTCCACATAAACACATGTCACAAAAACCATAATTTGCAGTATCGTTCGATACCAATACGATTTGGCATATCCCGATCCGATATTCGATCGATACCGATACTGACCGATACATTGGGGGGTCTCCTTTCAGTCAATTCGACAAAGAAAATTGAACAAAAAGACCAATCAACAAGGGTATAAAAGCATAGTAAGATTGTAAAATAAGAAAACTTATCTATACCAGGTAGCAAGGGTGACTACTATTTCGTTCAATTCTAAAATTACTAAAAAAACAACAACACATGGCATCATTTTGAATGGTATATATATATATATATATATATATATATATATATATATATATATATATATATAGAGAGAGAGAGAGAGAGAGAGAGAGAGAGAGAGAGAGAGAGAGAGAGAGAGATTGGCAGGGGCGGATCCAAGGGTCCATTGGGGTAGGCTGGAGCCCACCAAAAAAAAATTTATACTTTTTTTTTCATATAAATTTTTTTTTGATTTTTTTTTTATATGAATTTATCTACTTTCAGTCCATCCAAATTTTTTGTAACCCACTCCAGTCATAATTTCTGGATCCGCCCCTGGAAATTGGCCTTTAGTAACGGCAAGAAAAAAAGAGAGCAAGTTATAAACTAGACTTGGCACAAGGAATGAAGAGTAGCTCTATTTTCAATTATTGCCACCACATATAATTGGTGTACAACACAACACTAAGCTTCATGATGAGCTATAAAATCCAGACAAAACACACATGGACATGGTATCACTCTGTACCATTTATTAATAAAATCAATATTGTTGATTTGTTTCGGTACTTTTTGGTCCCGTACGAATTCAGTACTCGAATTCGTACGACTCGTAGCGGAGGTAGCAGCCCCACTGCACGACCTGCGCGCCGACGGCGGCGCCGCACTCCCTGCGGATGTTCGACCAGGCCTCCCTGAGGCACTCGGAGCACTCCAGGCTGGCGCTCCCGGTGTCGCACTTGGCGTGCGCGTAGGCCGACCGCCCCGGCGGCGCCACCTGCCAGTCCTTGAAGCTGTTGCGGAGCGCGAACCCTCGCGACGAGGCCTCCGCGATGGCGTCGCTGGTGGCCTTGGCGGCGACCGTGCCGTAGGCGTCGCCGGCCCCGTACTTCTCCTCGTTGCAGGCGCATTCGTGCGGTTCGAACCGGCCGCAGCTCGTCGGCGTGGTAGCCACACATAGCATCAGCGTCGTCGCCAGTATGGACACAAATGCTGACTTCTTCATGTTTGATTTAATTTATAATCCTCATCATGTTCCTTGAGTTTTCTATTTATAGGCTTTTTCATAGTTAGTTAGGGTTTGAACCAATGTTGTAAAAGCCTACCGGACTGGCGGTCGGGTCCGACCGCTTTATATCAAAAAATCGGTCCGGTTCGATTAAAATTTGGTCTTTTAAAGAACCGTCGATTTTTTGTGAAAACCGGGTTCAACCGGTGAACCGGCCGAACCGGTTCGTAATTGAACCGACCAATTTTGGTATTTTTTTTAAGAAAAAAAAATTATCATAAAAAATTTGGACAATTTAATTTTTGGTTTGGTTTTGATCAACCTTATAGTTGTAAGAGTAAAACCAAACCAACATACTTATGACCAAACAAAACTAAACAATAAATAAATATGGATATCTTACGTTTTTAAACCAAACTAAACCAAGTCTATTTGATACCCTATTGAACTCCGGTTGAATCCGATTGAACCCGGTTGAACCCCGGTCCGGCCTATACCAAAAGATTTCGGTTCGATCATCGGTCCGGCTTTTAAAACATTGGTTTGAACTTAATTGTTGCATTAAGCTTGTTCACATTGGCAGTGACAAGAGTACCATGCAAGTTACGTACGTACACATAAAACGAAAATCCATGTAATAATACTATATATATTGTATATAATCTCCGGATATTGAAATATAATATATATATTATTGTGACACGAGGAAATCATGTGGATAATTAATACACAAGAATTCTCGGAAGTTAATGGAGATATGCAAGAACCGAAAAAAGAAGGAACCAAATTAAAAGGTATGGGTTGAATTATTTATTTTTATTTAGTATATTTTTGTACACATTTTGTCCTCGCTTATGAAAGTACAGTTTCCGTGAATCCAAAAAGAAGAAAAATGCTTGGTTCGCTCTCAAACGTTTTGTTCCGTTAGAATTCTTCCATATGGCTTAGAAATGGTGAGGTCTAGAGAATGAAATTCCAAAAAGAATCAAAACATTAAAAACACAAGGTTCATGTGTTTTGTAAGACACACCTGAATATTTCTCAAGTAATGTTGCTTATAAGAAAGTATTTCTATCACTTTAATCCCTCCTCCTCCACTTGGGTATGAAAATTTTCCAGCCCCTATGCAAGATTTAGAGTCCATGGATTTCCGTCTTTCTCCTGAGGCCTTTAATTGGTTGAAGACAATTAGGCCTTCTCATCTGGTGTACAGATTCGAGAACAACTGCTTTTTAGAGCCATATCTGCCAAGTCGCTTTGCTCGCCAGTTTGGCTATGATCAGTTGCATGTTGGGAACGCAACTACTTGTCTAAAAGCTTTTGGGCATCTGATTGATGGTGCCCGTGGATGGAGGTACTACAATACCAGGGGCACACGGGTCCTATTCCATGCCTTCTGCTACCATAGAAAATGGTCCGCGTATCTTGAGTTCATATGCACGCTTCTATACCTCAGCCAATACCTTCTTTGAGGGTTATTCAATGAGTGATAGATAATTCATCGGAACTCGCAAAGCGTTTGATGGAGATGAAGCTACTATAGATTTGACTGAAGCTGAAGAGAATGTCCCTACTGAGGATCCTCTAGAGATTGTAAATATGGATTTAGCTGATGAAACTCAAGATCCGCTGAGCGACCTTCTCAGAAAGCGGAAAGAGAAATCTCATACAAAGAAGGCTACCAAGAAACCAAGAGTAAGGGCTGCCACCCAGTCGTCTCAAGATATTCCTCCTTATCCTGCTATAGGGAGGGATGAGACAGAAGAAACAACTGATGTTGAAAGACCCAGAGCCAGGACCAGACTTCAGACACGGCAGAGAGAAGCTGGTTTGTCACCGGGCATGACTACTTCCCTTAGGGGATCGACCTCGTCCCCGTTTAGACGAGAAAGTATAGGTGTCGAAGAGGAGACCAGCAAAGAACGGCCTGCTTCTGAAGAAATGCAGCCCCAATCATCTGTCTTTACTGAGGCTATTGCCATTTCTCCTCGACCTTTATTCAAGCATTCAGCCAGAAGAAAGTTGTTGGCCACCAAAGTCAAGGGGAGGAAGACTGTAGCCTGTCATGTATTTTCTTCTCCGGAATAAAGGACAATATCACCCGGAGGTGTTTCTTCTCCATAAGGTGATATTTTTACTCTTTCTATTCAGCAAGAGTTACTTGATGTTGATCCTGTGGCAATTTGTATTGATATATCTTCATCTCCAGAACCTCCGGCTACCAGTGCTCCAAATCTGATGGTTGTAACATATACTCCTGGTATTGTTGTTTCAGAGCCATTGGTCGTGGGATTCACCATTCCTTTATCTTCAGCAACATTGGTGGCGTTTGCTGCAGCTGGTTTAACATCTCCTTCAACGAATGAGCCAACCCCAGTTACTCCGGTGTCTTTTACACCTCAGTCTCCTGTTCCAAACAAAGAAACTTCTCAAGATGAAAGGATGATAAAAGCATTGCTAAATTGTGATCTTGGTATTGATCCAATCGAGGAAGACCCGATTGATGCAGCTTCTGATTCCGGCATGAATGAAACTCCCGTTCAAGTACCGGCCCAGGATTCAATGACCAAGGATGATCAAGTTGAAAGTGGTGATCATCAGGATGATAGTGACCGGAGCCCTATTGATGCTAATCAGAGTTTTAAAGAACTGCCAAGCGATGAAGACTCTTATACTGAAGTTAAGGACGATGAAGGCTCAAGTGGTGATGAATGTGAAGATGAAGACGTTGATACCGAAGGTGATAAGACCCCTAATGATGACAGAGAAGGGAATATTAATGTCGAGGGTGATGAGAATCCTCAAATTAATGATAAGGGGATTCAGACTCCAACTGAACATGTTATTGAGATAGAGGGGGCGGAGGTAGCTGCAGCCCCAGGTGACCAAGACAATTTAGATGCCGAAGGTGGCCATTTTATGTTAGGTGGTTCGCAGGCTGGGAGCAGCCAGGCGACTGTCTCTGAAAACACCGTGGCAAGGCTCCGTACAGAGCTAGACGTGCCTCGTGAGACCCCATATCTGCTACCAGGCTCAGGTAAATTTTTGACTTTTATTTACCCTAACTCCTTTGATGATGTATAAAGATTGGGCTTCTCGATTTACAGAAGGTCCCGTGGGGATGATTGCAGTAGCTCCGTCTACTGCTTTCAGCTTTAGCTCGACCATGGCTCCTCTGGACATGGGAACTCAGGAAGGAAGCTCCTCGATGATGATAACACTAAGATCTCCTGGTGCACAGACTTTGATTCCTCCATCTTCAGCAGAAGAAAGAATTCAGGCTGAAGTATCAACTCCTGGTGTATCGATGATGAACAAAGCCATCGTCGAGACTTACACCACTGCTTTGTTTGCCTCCCTGGGAACTCTGGTTCATATGGTCTTGGAGAAAGGCCACTCCTACGAGTCAATGAAGACAATTGTCTCCTTTATCATTAATGTTATCCACAATCTTTGTGATTTGGATATAGTTAGCTTCTTGGAACACATTCTGGATGCGCTCGAAGAGGCAATCAAATCCTACCAAAATCTGACCAGAGGTAATATCCAGAGGCTCGTAGATGCCGAGTGTGAGGTGATGGCTCGTAAGTCTACAGCACGACAAGCAGCCTAAGATTTTGTAGCTGTTTTCTTAATGCGGTCCACAGAGTTGGAGTCTAGCATTCTCGAGACTACTTCTTCTATTGAGCATTATAAGACTGAAGCCTCAGAGAAGGAGAAAGAAGCGGCTGAATGCCAAACTCGTCTTTAGGCATTGGAAGCTGAGATGGCCTATAACCTTGCTTTCCCATAATTATTAAATTTAGTATTTTCCTTGTATTTTCAAAATTTTAGAAATAATTTTTTTTAGTTTATTTTGATTAATCATAAGACTCTTCATAATTTTTATAACTGAGATATTTTGATATTAATTATTTTTAGAAGAATTTTGGGAGGGAAGATTCTAGCAATTAGTTGGAGTGCTCCCCAAGGATTTTGGGAGGGAAGATTCTAGCAATGAGAAGGAATAAGTAAAAGTAACTACTTGACATAAAACAATAATTGAATCTGTGCTAGTATTAAGAATATAAGGGGGTACAATTATTCTCTAACTGTACAAAATCATCCAATCATGTTAAGAAATTCATTTTTTGTTTAAGAAACATCAAATATTGCCAAGTACAGAAAACATGCCGAAAGATCAACTATGGCTGAAATTATCAATCACATATGAACTTCAATTAAGGTGAAACGGCTACTGCACCGACGCATGGAAATTCTGCGCCGTACCAGCGCATAAGAATCATCGCCCCCAAATAGCCAAGTTAGTCGTGCTAAAATCGTGTCAAAGCCCAAGATTCAGAATCATCAAATCGAGTAGCCGCACGTTAGGCTGAGTACAAAATGTACGCAATTTACAAAATAATATAATAATAAAAAAATGTAAGGGGCAAGGGCATGGGGGCCGAGGAAGCATGCGGCCAAGGACTCATGCGGCCAAGGCATGCGGTCCGCAGGACTGCATGCGGCCCAAACATGCGGCCCGCAGGACTGCATGCGGCCAAGAATATATGCGGTCAAAGATGTATGCATGCGGCCCGCAGGACATATGCGGTCAAGGGGTTCATGAGGTCAAGGATTCATGCATGCGGTCCGCAGACTCATGCGGTCCGCACGACATATGCGGTCAAGGGGTTCATGCGGTCAAGGATTCATGCATGCGGTCCGCAGGACATATACGGTCAAGGGGTTGATGCGGCCAGACTCATACGGTCCGCAGGACTATGCGACCAAGGACTCATGTGGTCCGCATGACGCATGCGGCCAAAGGCGCATGCGATCCGCAGAACCAAAGCGGACAGGATCTCATGCGGTTCGCGGGACTATGCGGTCCGTAGAACCAAAGCGGTCTACAGGACGCATGCGGCCAGACTGCTCATCTTCTCCAAAAATGCGAGAAAGATGGCAATGAAACTCATGAACTTCAAATTGCATAACTCAGTCAAAACAAAATGAAATCTAACTTTTCAAAGGTCAAATTTGGGTAAAATAAAATTTTCTACCACATGGAACAATTAGTTTTCGAAAACAAGGAGGTTTGATAGATCAAAATAAAGGAAAATCGAAAAGGACATAAACTTAGATCTACAAAATTTGAACCACCAAAATGGAAAATGCCAAGAACTAAAGGGTCTTAGAATCATGTAAGAAAGATAATAGACAAATAAAAATAGCATTTTTCCAGCATTTGACAAGATGTACTTGCCTTGGGTTGGAGGAAGAAGATATAGAGGAAGAAGAGAAATGAAATAATGGAGGAGTGAGAAAGATATGGGGGTTTATAATTAAAGGAAAGGGGGAAGATGGTTCAACATGTTGAACCCATCAAAATAAACCAAGCCAATCCATCCCAAGCAAGCCAAGTTAAACCAAACCAAATTAAACCAAGTCAAGATAAATTTATAGTTTGGAAAAATTTAAAATATTTCGAAAATCAAGAAAAACGAAATACGACACAAAATACGTACCCGTATATAAATATCGATACAGTAAGACAAGTCTCACATTGTTAGATCGTGTTATTTCAACTCACTGTATGAAATTATCGTACATGGTCTTAATTAAACTTTGTTTCACTTCGTCTGGACCAATTTTTGATCATTTTCAATCGTGCCATTTTATCTATTTTGTGATGCTAAATCATTTCAAATTGTGATGAATTTTGTACCTGGTCATCGAGCGTATTCACATTCGTGCCTAACCAATTTTGAACTTCGTGTCATTTCTGTATCGTGTCGTACTCCTTGAAATTTTGAGCACGAAATTTTTTCTAAGGGGGATAGATTTGTAACCCCGCTTTCCCAGAATTATTAAATTTAGTATTTTCCTTGTATTTTCAAAATTTGAGAAATAATTATTTTCTTAATTTATTTTGATTAATCATAAGACTCTTCATAATTTTTATAACTGAGATATTTTGTTATTAATTATTTTTAGAAGAATTTTGGGAGGGAAGATTCTAGCAATTAGTTGGAGTGCTCCCCAAGGTTTCTAACAACCTTGTAACCAACTTCTCAATAAACTTCCCTCTCTCTAACAATTTTTTGAGTCAAGTTGCAATAAACCAATTTTTGTATGCCTAATTGTAAATACCTATTTCATTTCCTCAACTCTCTATATATTTCACTCTCTCTCTCTCTCCTCATAAAATCATTTTTTCCTCTGTTAATTGAGGAGCAGCCGAAGCTCTCCTTCCAATTCTCTTGTCCCCCAATTTTTTTGACCTAACCCTAACCCTAATTACTTCGAACCAGCCATGGTGGTGGCCTTCTCCACACAGTAGCGACGACAAGTGTGAAACCCAGTTTTAGGATGTGTGATTTATTATTATTATTATTATATAATATCATTACTATTTATTATTATTATTATGGGTTCAAAATTTTTTTTAAAATAAATCGCTGGGATTTTGTTTGCGAGACCCGAGCCTGGACCAGTTCGAGCCCGAACCCAACTTGGATCTTAAATTAATATTTTTTTAAAAAAGATTTTGGGCTTAATCCTAGAACTACCCGACCCGACCCGGTTTTTTCCCTAGAGACTAAATCCCCACGAATGAGTCTTCTCCTTATTTCTTTCTCTGCCACCTTCCCCACTCTCCTCATTTCTCTCTCTTTCATTCCCTCTCCACCACAAACACATCCCCACACGTACTTTCCCCACTCCTCTATTAAAACACAACACCACCACCATTCCATTTCACTTCCTCTCTCTCCCTCTCACCCACTCACTCTCTCCACCGAGCAACTCCCGAGCGCCAGCCCGGCACCCGAGCGCGCCACCCGCGCCCGCCCTCCTCCGCCGGCGTCCGTCCCGCGCGACCCCGACCTCCGCCTGTGGCTGCCGCCCGGCCAGACCCAGCTAGGCCCCGAGCACGACCGCTCGGCTCCGCCTCGCCCCGACCGGCACAGCCCTCCGGCCAGATCCCGACCCGGCGCCTCCCGCTCGGCGTTGCCCACCGGCGCCCATCCCGGTGCAACCCCGCGTGGCCGCCCTGTCCACGTGCCCTAGCCGTCGACCCCTCCGGCCAAATCCCGACCCGGCGCCTCCCCTGTCGGCCCCGCGCCCACCTCCGGCGCCGCTCCCCGGCACACCTCGCCCGCACCCCTCTGCCCGCACTCCAGCGCCCCCGACCTGCCGGCAGCGCCTCCCCGCGCGCCCTGGGCCGCCCGCCTCCGGCCTCCTCCAGCGCTGTCCCGCGTTGTCTTCTGTTCCCCTCTGCTCCGGTTCCCGCGAGCCGTGCCCCGTTGAGTTGAACAGCGCTGTCCAGCGCCTCCTCGCCGGGTTTCCCATGCTTTTCGCGTTTCACATTTCCGCGGTCCAGCACTGTCCGACCTTTCGATTTCGCTGTTGTCCGCAATTATTTTCTATATTTTCATCTGAGAGCTCTAGCCGAGCAACCCAAGGTATAATTCCGGTCCTGTTCCATTTATTCGATAGTCGATGATGATAATGGACCCCGATTCCCTCCCGGGAATTCAGTTTTAGGTCGACGTAGTGACTTCGGATTTTTCGGAAACGTTTCTGTGATGTTCTGTGTTTATTTCGGATTTTTTCGAAGGGTGTTTTTCTGGATTTTTGGGTGCTGTGGTTTCCGATCTCATTTCGGGATTTTCCGATTATAATTTTGGGTTTCCGATTTAAGCTTCGGGAATTATTCTGCGAATTTAATTTTGGTGTAAAATGGTTTGGAAGTTAATTTCTGGGTGTTCCCTGGTTTGGGACTTTTATTATGGGTGTTTCAGCGCATTTTCCCAGTTTTGGGTTATCCCGAATATAGAGGAAATGCTGCCCAAATTTTAAAAAAACTTTTATAAATGAATTTTAAATTGGTTTTCAGAAATTATTTATTTAAATAGATTTTTGGGCGACGACCATACCGGTCCGTGGGCCCTAACGAAATGCAAACGAAACCGGTTTTACCCGAACGTTGAGACATTAGCAACAAATAGTGACGATTGGACCAAGTCTGAGACTCCTAATATTTAATTAAATTTATTTTTAGTTTTGTTTTCGATATTTAAAATACGGGACGTTAGTCAGAGCTAACTATTTTTCTCTTATTTTATTTATGTAAAGTTTGTAAGGGCATAAGTCCAGATTTATATTCTGTTAGCTGTGTCCCTGTATTGTGTAGATTAGGATTTTTTCTTTACTTTTCTGGATGATTTTATCATTTTCATAATTAGGCGCTTCGTGACAAAATGGCTAGTAAATATTTTTGTATAAATTAATTTGGATTTTTCACGATTAAATAACTGGAATAAAATATTAATTGTTAACAAAACTCACGTTTTATCATTGAAAGAAAATATAGTTTTATATGTATAATATTAAAAATACAAAGTTTTGCGAATTAACCGGTAACGACAATTTTTTCAAGTAAAACCAGAAACTGGCTATCCAACTAAATGAGAACCAACGTAGCACGCGTCGTAAACCGTTAGCAGTAGATTAATAAACAAACTTAAAATCTGACTAGGACCTGCTACTAGAGATTGCAACTAGCACACCTAGCTTGGTTTCACAATGGTTCTAAGTCAAGTTCTCCAACTGTAGGATCTCGGAGACGAACCTAGCATCTTCCCTGAACTAACACCGTTTCCAGTCATAAACAAAGGCAAGTACATTTTGTGTTAGTTTACAATTATTTAATAATCGTTTTATTGTAAGTTTAAACCATGATGCAACACAGAACTCTTTCTGAGAGCACTGACTGATTGACTGTTGGGTACTGGGGGAGTAGTGTAATGAGTATGCCCACATCCAAAGTAGTATAATGACTGTATTAGCTTACCCCTCATACACACGGGGATAAGCCATATCGTATCAATAGGATACAACTGTACAACCCAAGCCGGTCATATTTATTGCCTATTCACATCACAATATTTTAACTGCTGGAGAACTGTTTATTTCAAATTGTTTAAAAGTGCATAACTCTATTATTATTTTAATTGTTGGATTATCATGAATTGTACTTTGCTCTCTCCTGACTGGAGATAACATTTTTAGAGGATTTTGAGGATGCTGAGCTGTTATACAACAGCTATTATGACCCAGTTCTGTACCCTGTGGTATTGCCAGAGTCCCCATTGGAGGACGCAGGACCTGAGGCCGACGAGACGAACGCTTAGCAAGATTTCTGTTTCCAGATTTGTTGTTTTAGAATTTTGTTAATTTGAATTCAGCATTCTTTTTAGTTCTTTTACTTTCCAGTTGTATTATTTCAAATGTTAAATAAAGTTTTAAATTCCCGAATATTCAGTTGTGACAAATGTATAGATGTTATTGTGTTTACCTGCTAATGGAACAGCTTACTGCCGCCGTCTCACAACGGTGCAGGCTGGGCATGATCCGGTTCGACCCAATTATTTGGGATCGAATCGTGACATGTTTTTAGTGGTGGCCCATGCAGGTCATAACAACAACTTAGGAAAACATACATAGAAATAATTAGAACACTAGAACATTGATTTGTCACAACATAGGTCCGAATTATATATAAATAAATATTTTTGTTTGATTATAGACTGGTAGGATACCTTGCTTATGTTTGCATCCTAAACCTTCCAGAATATGACCAAGGAAAAGACCACCCCTGCTGGCGATGAGGTGTCATCACCCGAACACACCCCATCTCCCCCAGCACGTCCAGACCCTTCTCCGTTGCAGCTGACCGACCGTCCCCATCAATCTCCAGCACTCCACGGCGTTTACGCCACTACATCTCAAGCGGCGAACCCTACACCTCCCCGGACTGAGCCGTAGTCCCCTGCGTTAGTATCCGCACCAGTTGCCCCACCAGTGCCCGTGGATCCTACCGATCTAGTGGACATGCTACGAGGAGTTCTTGAAGCCCAGAGAGCCCAAGCAGAAGCTCATCGAGAACAGACTGCAGCCCAAACTGAAGCCCATCGCGAGCAGACCGCGATCATGAGAGAAGGTATGGAGAATGTCCACAATGTGGCTATGGCTGCCCTCGAGAGAGGAGCAACAACTTCTTTGGAGCCACGACCTGCCAAGGTAAACATAATTCAGGAGTTAAGTTATATATCATTAAGGCCAATCTTTTGATTAGAGGCGTATTATTACATGAAGGTCAGAGATATAGAAAGTTTCAAGAAGCAGGGCCCTCGACCTTTCAAAGGGACCGAGGGTATCATCTACGCCGATGAATGGCTAGACAGCATGGAGTGTCTCTTGAGCGTCGCTCGACTCCCAGAGGACCTCAAGACCGAAGCAGTAGGACTCCAGCTGTAAGATGTGGCAAGCACCTGGTATCGGAATGAACCCCGACTCCAGGACAAGCAGCTTGATTGGGACACCTTCAAGAGGCTGTTCCGCAGAAAGTTCTTCCCAACATCAGAGATGCGGGAGATGGAAAGACAGTTCCAGGACCTGAAACAAGGGAACATGACGGTTGGAGAGTATGCGGCAGAGTTCGGCCGACTTAGCCGCTTTGCCAAGAACTTGGTTGCTGACCCCAAGGATCGTGCTGAAAGATTCAGGTATGGACTAAGGGAAGAGATTCGCACCCCTGTGATCGCAGGTGGCGCCAAGACATATGAGAAGATTCTGACACGAGCTCAGGACGTAGAGAAGAGCCAGCCTTCTCGTTCAAAAAGGGAGTATCCTAGAACTAGCAACTTCCAGGGTAACCAGAAGAGGCCCAACAACAACAAAAACAGGCCTTCGCACCATAAGCAGCAGCACCATCAGGCAAGGACCAATGAACGAGCGCCTCAGAAGCAGATTCCTGTCTGTGATTTTTGCAAGAGGCCAGGACATCAGTCGAACATATGCAGGAAGAGGCTAGGATACTGCCTAGTCTGTGGGTCTGCCACCCACCAAGTGAAAGACTGCCCCTCGTCAGTCCACCGGACTGGAGCAACTCAGCAAAGTGCTCCCCTACCCACTCAGCAATAACGGTTCGGACAACACCGGCAGAAGACGGGACGAGCTTTTGCCCTAGCAGCAGAAGAGCAAGAACCAGAGCAGGAACCCACCGCTGATGTCATCACAGGTTCTATTTATGTGTTTTAACATCCTGCTTTAGCATTATTTGATTCGGGTGCATCACACAGTTTCATATCATCAAAGTTTATTTCTGCACACCACCTAGATACGGGACTTAGCAAGATGATTAGTAGGGTTATGACCGGTGGTGGACCCATACCCATCACCGAGGCTTGTAACTGTCCCATAACTATCTCAGGCCACCAATTCTTAACACCCTTACTTGTGATGCCCTTGCCCAACTATGATGTAGTCCTAGGGATGGACTGGTTAAGTGAGCAGCATGTGCTGATAGATTGTCATAGAGGATGTGTAATCTTCAGCCCACCAGGAGAACCGGAGTTTGAAATCTCTCGAGCTCCGAAAGACATGAAGAGTGTCACCTATTCCTCTATCACCGAAGAACCCGGGCCTCCTCACCCTATTATAGCGGAATTCATGAACGTCTTTCCAGATAGTCTTCCAGAATTGCCGCCAGATCGAGATGTGGAATTCACCATCGATCTAGTACCCGGCTCTTCCCCTATTTCTCGGAGATGCTACAGAGTCAACCCCAGGAAGGCAAAGGAGATGACGGACCAGATTGATGAACTGAAGGCACAAGGATTTATCAGAGACGGGGCTTCACCCTGGGGAGCACCAGTTTTGTTCGTGCCCAAGAAGGATGGAACCGTGCGGATGTGCATTGATTACCGGGCGCTGAACAACATCACCATCAAGAACAAGTACCCCTGCCCCAGATCGACGACCTATTTGATCAACTAAGTGGAGCCAAGGTATTTTCAAAGATAGATCTCAGATCAGGCTACCACCAAATCAAGGTCAGGAAGGAGGATATCCCGAAAACGGCATTCAACACCAAGTATGGGCAATTTGAATTCTTGGTCATGCCGTTTGGACTGACGAATGCTCCTGCGGTATTCATGAACCTCATGAACAAGGTCTTCCATGAATACCTGGATCAGTTTGTTGTTGCTTCATCGACGACATACTGATCTACTCGAAGACTGAAGAAGAGCATGAAGAGCACCTGAGAAAAGTTCTGAGCACCTTGAGGAAGGAGACGCTCTATGGTAAGCTATCTACATGCGAATTCTTTTTAGATAAAGTAGAATTTTTGGGCCATGTTGTCACAAGAGAAGGAATCTCGGTGGATCCAAAGAAGATAGCTGCTATTGAAAAGTGGACTGCACCAAGTTCGGTTGCAGAAATCAGAAGCTTTTTGGGTTTGGCTGGCTACTACCGAAAGTTTGTGAAGGATTTCTCCAAGATTGCTGAACCAATGACGAAGCTTACCAGGAAGAACGAAGAATTCATTTGGTCTGAAGCTTGCTAGTCAGCTTTTGAGGAACTGAAGAAGAGGCTTACAACGGCGCCGATACTTGCGCTATCCGCAGGTACCGACGGTTTCTCAATTTATAGTGATGCTTCCGGTAAGGGATTGGGCTGCATTCTTCAACAACATGGAAAAATAATTGCTTACGCATCTAGGCAATTACGGACTCATGAGAAGAACTATCCCACACATGATTTGGAGCTTACAGCGGTGATATTTGCATTGAAGCTATAGAAGTACTACCTTCATGGAGAGAGAGTAGAAATATTTATAGACCACAAAAGTCTTAAATATGTTTTCACTCAGAAGGAGCTGAACATGAGACAGAGACGATGGCTGGAGCTGATGAAGGATTTCGACATCAACTTGCAGTACCATCCGGGTAAGGCTAATGTTGTTGCAGATGAACTTAGTCGATACCCGATGGCAATGTTCTTGACCAAGGAGCGTCATTTGCTGGAGGACATGGAAAGCTTGGACTGGAGATTGTACTGCCTGAAGAAGAAATGAAGAAACTGGGAAGAGAAGCCATTGTACCAGGAGCTGAATCAACAATGATGCAGTTGCAAGTGCGTTCAAGTCTAATGGACAGAGTCAAGGAGGCACAATTCTAAGAAGAGACACTTTGCAAACTCAGAGATCAAGTGCTGGCAGGAACACTTGAAGGATTCTCAATCGCCAGTGACAGAGCACTGAAGAATGGTACGAGGCTTTGCGTACCAACTGGCGAACTGAGGAACGAGCTGATGCAAGAAGCGCACCAGTCGCAGTATTCCATACATCCTGGAGCCAACAAAATGTATCGAGATATACGTACTATAGTGTGGTGGTACGGAATGAAGAAGGACGTATCCAGGTATGTGGCTAGATGTTTAATTTGTCAACAAGTAAAAGCTAGCAGACAGAGACCAGCAGGACTGTTGCAGCCGCTAGACATCCCGGAGTGGAAATGGGAGCACATAACGATGGACTTCGTGTCGGGACTGCTTCGATCCCAAGGAGGGAAGGATGCCATTTGGGTTATCGTGGACCGACTGACGAAGTCAGCTGACTTTATCCCCTTCAAGGTTGGTCTATCCACCGAGAAGTTGGCAGCACTGTACATGCGACACATCTACCGGATTCATGAAGTTCCGGTAAGTATTATGTCTGACAGAGATACTAGATTTACCTCTCACTTTTGGAAGAGTTTGCATGACAGTTTGGGAACACAACTGAAGTTCAGCACCGCCTACCATCTTCAGACTGACGGACAATCAGAGAGAACAATCCAGACGCTAGAAGACATGCTGAGATCCTGCGTCTTGGAATTTGGTGGGTCTTGGGAAGACCATTTGCACTTGGTAGAGTTCTCCTACAACAACAGCTACCAAGCTAGCATCGGTATGACACCGTTCGAGGCACTCTATGGACGTCGTTGCCGCACTCCACTTGCTTGGGATGATGTCGGAGAATGAGTATTGCTTGGACCTGAGATGGTGACCAATGCAACAGAGAAGGTAAGAATGATCAGAGACAAGCTCAGGATTGCCCAGGACAGACCGAAGCATTGGGCCGATAGCAGCCGACGGCCTTTGGAATTTGAAGGAGGTGACAGTATGTTTGTTAAGATCTCTCCTACCAGAGGAACCATCCGTTTCGGCAGAGCAGGAAAGCTAAGCCCCAGGTATATTGGTCCTTTTGAAGTACTTAACAGGATTGGAGAAGTGGCTTATCGGGTGGCTCTACCCCCAAGTCTCGAGGGCGTCCACAACGTCTTCCACGTTTCGCAGCTGAGACGCTACATCCCAGACCCGAGCCACATCTTGGACCATTCGGAGCTGGAAATTGGACCCAGCCTTACAGTGCCAGAGAAGCCGGTTGCAATATTGGACAGAGGCGAGAAGAGAACCAGGAACTCTGTGACGTCGATAGTCAGAGTCATGTGGCGGCACAACTCACCAGACGAGTCGACCTGGGAGCGAGAAGATCATATACATGAGAAGTATCCGTACCTGTTTGAGACTTGAGGTAACCCCTAACCCTACCTTTAATTTCGAGGACGAAATTTTCTAAGGAAGGAAGATTGTAAAATCCAGTTTTAGGATGTGTGATTTATTATCATTATTATATAATATTATTACTATTTATTATTATTAATATGGGTTCGAACTAATTTTCAAAATAAATCGCTGGGATTTTGTTTGCGAGACCCGACCCGACCCGATTTTTTCCCTCCTGGAGACAAAATCCCCACGAATGGGTCTTCTCCTTATTTCTTTCTCAGCCACCTTCCCCACTCTCCTCACTTCTCTCTCCTTCATTCCCTCTCCACCACAAACACATCCCCACACGTACTTTCTCCACTCCTCTATTAAAACACAACACCACCACCATTCTATTTCACTTTCTCTCTCTCCCTCTCACCCACTCACTCTCTCCACCGAGCAACTCCCGAGCCGATCTCCCCGAGCGCTAGCCCGGCACCCGAGCGCGCCACCCGCGCCCAAGCCCCGCGGGCGCCCTCCTCCGCCGGCGTCCGACCCGCGCGACCCCGACCTCCGCCTGTGGCTGCCGCCCGGCCAGACCCAGCTAGGCCCCGAGCACGACCGCTCGGCATCGCCTCGCTCCGACCGGCGGAGCCCTGCGGCCAGATCCCGACCCGGCGCCTCCCGCTCGACGTTGCCTACCGGCTCCCATCCCGGTGCAACCCCGTGTGGCCGCCCTGTCCACGTGCCCTAGCCGCCGACCCCTCCGGCCAGATCCCGAACCGGCGCCTCCCCTGTCGACCCCGCGCCCACCTCCGGCGCCGCTCCCAGGCACACCTCGCCCGTACCCTTCTGCCCGCACTCCAGCGCCCCCGACCAGCCGGCAGCGCCTCCCCGCGCGCGCCCTGGGCCGCCCGCCTCCGGCCTCCTCCAGCGCTGTCCCGCGCTGTCTCATGTTTCCCTCTGCTCCGGTTCTCGCGAGCCGTGCCCCGCTGATCTGAACAGCGTTGTCCAGCGCCTCATCGCCGGGTTTCCCGTGCTTCCCGCAGTTCAGATTTCCGTGGTCCAGCACTGTCCGATCTCCCGATTCCGCTGCTGTCTGCAATTATTTTCTATATTTTCATCTGAGAGCTCTAGCCGAGCAACCCAAGGTATAATTCCGGTCCCGTTCCATTTATTCGGTAGTCGATGATGATAATGGTCCCCGATTCCCTCCCGGGAATTCAGTTTTAGGTCGACATAGTGACTTCGGATTTTTCGAAAACGTTTCTGTGTTGTTCTGTGTTTATTTCGGATTTTTTCGAAAGATGTATTTCTGGATTTTTGGGTGCTGTGGTTTTCGATCTCATTTCGGGATTTTCCGATTATAATTTTGGGTTTCCGATTTAAGCTTCGAGAATTATTCTGTGAATTTAATTTTGGTATAAAATGGTTTGGAAGTTACTTTCTGGGTGTGCCCTGGTTTGGGACTTTTATTATGGGTGTTTCGGCCCTTTTTCCAGTTTTGGGTTATCCCGAATATAGAGAAAATGCTGCCCAAATTTTTATAAAACTTTTATAAATGAATTTCAAATTGGTTTTCGAAAATTATTTATTTAAATAGATTTTTGGGCGACGACCATACCGGTCCGTGGGCCTTAGCGAAATGCAAACGAAACTGGTTTTACCCGGACGATGAGGCATTAGCAACAAATAGTGACGATTGGACCAAGTCTGAGACTCCTAATATTTAATTAAATTTATTTTTAGTTTTGTTTTCGATATTTAAAATACGGGACGTTAGTCAGAGCTAACTATTTTTCTCTTATTTTATTTATGTAAAGTTTGTTAGGGCATAAGTCCATATTTCTATTCTGTTAGCTGTGCCCTTGTATTGTGTCGATTAGGATTTTTCCTTTATTTTTCTGGATGATTTTATCATTTTCATAATTAGGCGATTCGTGACAAAATGGCTAGTAAATATTTTTGTATAATTAATAAGGATTTTTCACGATTAAATAACTGGAATAAAATATTGATTGTTAACAAAACTCACGTTTTATCATTGAAAGAAAATGTAGTTTTATATGTATAATATTAAAAATACAAAGTTTTGCGAATTAACCGGTAACGACAATTTTTCCAAGTAAAACCAGAAACTGGCTATCCAACTAAATGAGAACCAACGTAGCACGCGTCGTAAACCGTTAGCAGTAGATTACTAAACAAACTTAAAATCTGACTAGGACCTACTATTAGAGATTGCAACTAGCATACCTAGCTTGGTTTCACAATGGTTCTAAGTTAAGTTTTCCAACTATAGGATCTCGGAGACTAACCTAGCATCTTTTCGGAACCAACACCGTTTCCAGTTATAAACAAAGGCAAGTACATTTTGTGTTAGTTTACAATTATTTAATAATTATTTTATTGCAAGTTTAAACCACGATGCAACACGAAACTCTCTCTCAAAGCACTGACTGATTGACTGTTGGGTACTGGGGGAGTAGTGTAATGAGTATGACCACATCCAAAGTAGTATAATGACTGTATTAGCTTACCCCTCATACACACGGGGATAAGCCATATCGTATCAATAGGATACAACTGTACAACCAAAGCCGGTCATATTCATTGTCTATTCACATCACAATGTTTTAACTGCTGGAGAACTGTTTATTTCAAATTGTTTAAAAGTGTATAACTCTATTATTATTTTAATTGTTGGATTATCATGAATTGTACTTTGCTTCCTCCTGACTGGAAATAACATTTTTAGGGGATTTTGAGGATGCTGAGTTGTTATACAACAGCTATTATGATCCTGTTCTGCACCCTGTGGTATTGCCAGAGTCCCCATTGGAGGACGCATGACCTGAGGCCGACGAGCCGAACGCTTAGCTAGATTTCTGTTTCCATATTTGTTGTTTTAGAATTTTGTTAATTTGAATTCAGCATTATTTTCAGTTCTTTTACTTTCCAGTTGTATTATTTCAAATGTTAAATAAAGTTTTAAATTCCCGAATATTCAGTTGTGACAAATGTATAGATATTATTGTGTTTACCTACTAATGGAACAGCTTACTACCGCCGTCTCACAACGGTGCAGGCTGGACATGATCCGGTTCGACCCAATTATTTGGGATCGGGTCGTGACAACATGCTATTTCCAACGACGGCGACTGAGAGCTGTCTCCTCCCAGCATCTCGACACAGGAGGGACCCTTCCATGGCGGCTATTTTCGACGAGCGGCGACGTCGACGCACGAAGCGGTCTCCTCCTCACAGCGGCTGGGTGGATCGCTCAGGCGCCACTCTTTCTCTTCTCGGCATCATCTACAGCGGCTAGCCGTTTCGTACTGCGACGACGACTTAGGACGTGGACGCGGGTTTGGATCGGGAGTGATCAGTTCTGTCCTCTTCTCCGGCGAAATGCTCTATTCCGACGACTGGAGCATCGGATCCCCGACGAATGACGGCGACGGCACGGTGAGTTCTCCTTACTCTTCTTTTTCGGTGACTGTTCTTGAACAGGTGGATCTTGATCGGATCGATCGAATCGATTTAACGATCGATGGTTGTTTCAATTATTGATTTGATCTTGAAGTCTTTGAGTTTTTAGTTGTCATGTCCTTGATTCATGAGTCGGTCACTTATTTGGATCCGTTTATCGACTTGGACACCAGGTGTTCGTTGAATTTTCTCTGAGGAAGTGCTGAGCAGTTCTGGACACAGAATTGTGTCCGACTCTTCGAGAGTGTGTCTGTACTCCATTGTGAATTTCCCACTCTTCAGGTATTGTTCTAATTCTCACAATGATGGCTGAACTACTTGTTAATTTTTACATCTGTGTTATACGGGATAAGCAGGGGAGATTCGGACATTCGTATCTAATATTTTTATGTCCCATTACTATGTCCAGGGGTTGTTGTCAGATGTTGGGGTCGGGTTTTCTTGTGTCCAGTTTTGTTCGTGACCAGCGGGTTGCTCGTGTCCAAGTGTGGGCTGCGTCCAGAAGAGTCGTGTCCGGTTTCAATTGTCGGTTGAGGTCAGACTGGAATAAGTATGGTTGGCACGAAGGAGTATCTTGGTTTGAATAGGGTTTTGGTGTAGGAGAAATTGTGTCATGTGCATAATTTTGTTTGGGTTGTATGTTGCTAAGTCGGACTGTACAAATGTTGCTGGACTTGGGCTTGGACTCTGGGTATTGTAAGTGGATGCTGGATCGAGTTCTACATATGCTCGACATGAGTTGGATGTGCGTTGTAATCAATTGTTGTTCAATGCTAGGTGAGGGGTCGAGCTAGAATACTGGAAGGAACCTTGGGCTTTTGGGATGGATTGAAACTATTAAACTTTTAATAATTAATATTTGGGCTGGAGTACAGACTTGGACTTAAGCTTGAGCTAATCCTAGGTTGTATTATCCTTAGTTGTTTTATGTATGAAGTTTTACTAATTTTGAGTTGTGGTTGAGTGTGATCAAATAATACAACTAGGCATGGGCATCAAGTTAGAGAGGGTTCAAATTAAGCAATAAGAGGACTGAGTTGTGTGGGCTTTATAGGTGGGTTGTCGGTTTAGAATTGGCGTGTAAGATTTTAATTAACAGTGGTGATATTGGCAGATCGGGTTGAGCATACGGCTGGATTAGATTGGTTACTAATAGTATTGTGTTTATTGATGGTTCACTTATACTAACTACTATTTTTAGTAGAAGCATTCTTGAATAATTATCTGTAAAATTAATATTAGATTATTTAGATTTTCGACTATCCAATAATTATTTTTCTTGCTAAAATACTATGAATTATTATAATATTATTCTACTATAATGTTATGTTAACATTATACATCTATTACTATAGAGTTTGTAATATTGCTAGCATCTATATATGTATAACAATTAGATTAAATTATATGGATATTAATATTCTAAGCTATTACTAGTTATATATATGTAAATAGATTATCAGTAACAATAGCTAGTAGTAGTTAGCAATATTTGGCTAGTTGTTATCTAGTATTTAACCGACTTCCAAATTATTCCAGAAGGACTTATAGACATATATCGTCCTATTCCCAATCATCTTGAGCAAGACAAGTACATTCTATGGTTTATGTTCATTTATATTCATACCCAGTGCTTTTCTTGTGACACATTGTGACACAGTATATCATGTACTCCTGTACTTTCATGTTTCATGTACTTTTTTTGTGTATAGGGAGGGAAAATACTACAGATGTGTGACCAAACCCAAAACAAATTTATGTGAATAGATTAGGCCTCGCACCATGCACGCGAAACCTAAGCCGTACCATTATTCATGTACCATGTACCATGTGCTACCCAAGTCGGTCACACATTCTGGATGTATTTCGATATATTGCACATGTCAGGTTCCTTGTACATTTCATGTTTAGGATTTCATGTTTCCTGTACTTCCTGTATTTAGTTTTCAGCATTCATGTTCTTATTTTCTGTACTTTATATTCTCATGTATCCTATGCTCATTTCTATCTCATGTTGTACTTGTTTATTACCTAGAATTGTACTTTGCTCCGTTCCTGACTGGATATGTTGCAGGTGTACTTGCAAGATATTGTTCTACCTTATGGACCAGAGCCCGGGATCTTAGCTGAGCAGAATGGAGACATGACTTAGCTAGAGGCTTCAGGTTTAGATTGTTTAGCTTTACTCCTAGATATGGTTTTAGTGTTCATAGCGTATTTCATTCTTATTGACACTGGTACCTTTAAGTTATATGGACTTGTGGACTATGGTGATCTTTCTGGAATCGTTTATAAATGCTGTGATTTGTACTTATTCATATTGACTTGTTAGTTTTCCTAGCTTGGTACAGCTTACTACGTTGAGTCTTCCAACGTCGGGTGGGCGTGTCCGACTCGTGTCGGATTATTCGAGAGCGGGTCGTAACATGGCCCAACTTCGCGAGACACTTAGAGTCGCCGAGAGATGTAAAGAAGAAGTCCTGGAAATGCATCAGGTTGCCGAGAGTCGTCTGGATGATCTGAAACGGCAACGAGAAGAATTCCTCCGAACTCAGAGTGCAGAAATTGAATGCCGAGTCAAGTCCCTGAAAAGGCTAACAAGTCATAAACCACATTCACTAAAATTTCTAATTAAAAGATGATATAAATGTAGGTATTGACCTTAAAATGTTGCATATATTGTCTCGTAGTTCCCTCTAACTCAAAGTAAACTATTTCTTAAACATAAACAAGTTATTTCTAGAACATGAATTCCAAATATTTAATTTAAACTCCTTTTTTTGTGTGCAAAATATAAACTCTTGTAACCACCACTTTTCTAAAATGAGGATAATTTTGGACTTTTGCAAAATTGATTATTAAATAATAGAATTTAACTCATGTTAATGATTTTGGGTGATTTTTAATTAATTAAATACTATTTAAATTGGTAAATTATGATTTTGGTGTTTTGCTAGTGTAACCCTAGAGACTACTCGACCTAGAGACTAACCATGACCATGGGGACCTAATCATGTGATTAGATTGGCTAATTACCACTTTTAGCTTAAAGATATTTTGGTCATTTTGTGACTTTTATATTAATTAGGGCTTTGATCATTGGAAATGTGCTAAGTGTTAAATTAGGCCTTAACCTAGAATTGTCCTAATCTAGATATTATCCATGAGCCTAGATATTAGATTAGAAGTTTTCATCATGACAATGTTAGGAATATCTAGATATTAGTTTAAAGTAAGATATTTGTTAAGAATATATATTTTAGCTATAGGCCTTTACTAGAAAGGCTTGAATTAAACTAGCTAGAGGCCTTCAAACCTCATGAAACTTAACCCTAACCCTAGAAATGATTCTTGGCTGCCATCAAAGGATCCCCACCCCTATATAAATACATATTGGCACCTCCTTGCCTCTTTCATTAAACCTACAAACCCTAATTTAGAGTGCTTTCCCAAATTTACCCCCTTTCACCAAATCAACTCCAAATTGAGCCTAGTCTTTTGCATCAGACTCCCTAGTGTAGAGGAGACCATTGGTGGATAGCTAGCAAGGATTTGGAAGCTTTGGACCATTGCAAGTTGGAAGAAGGACCTCATCCCTTAAGCTTTTCATTGAGATCTCACTCTCAATAGGTAATAGCCCCAAACTCATTCAAATTATGTTTTCTCTTCATAGATGCATGCATCTAGGTACCATACACATGTAGACCAAGTGTGGTAGGATTTCGTGTCCATTTGATATGCGTATCGAAGGCGTGTTGGAATGTAGTGTAAAGTGTTTGATAAAATACCTCAATTAATTATTTATTAATGTTTTTCAAAACTAATTTCACATTTTGGTTGCTGTTAATATGTGGTTTGATATTCTTGAACACTGAGCATGATTTGGGCATGTTTTTATGTCCAAAATGGACACGGGGACACACCACGACACTGTCGTGCAGTGCCCTGCTACCACACCCTCAGTTCTCGCTGGACACGACACCTCGACACACGAAATTTGGTATGGAGGTGAAGGCAACCTCTGACAGCATGTTCCTAAAGTTTGGTTTGATTTCGTGGAGTTTTCGAGGAGTTATTCCTCTCGCACTGGTTTTGCACACACATACCACGCGAGAATTTAGGTTCTGACACGACCTAGAAACTAGGACACGACATGACATGGACCCAATTCAGACACACTGACATCGACCTTGACACCTAATCTACCCTAGGACACGACCACGTGGTGAATGGTTGGACACGTTGTGTACTACACCTCTCGACACGTATGCACGAAGCTGCACACCACACAGATTTCTGACACAGTATGTTCACACAAGTTCGACACATTTTGGACACTTCATGGATATAACACTCATCACTTGGACACCCTGATACCTGACACACCTTCACCCTTCGTCACTTGACCCAGGTTCGACACATTTATATACACACCTTGGGTTTTGAATGCATGTAAAGGTCTGATACCGTAGGACACCATCTCGGCACTTCACTAGTTGACACATTTTTGTGACACACCTTGGACACTTCACATAACTAACACACACACTTGACACCTGGTAACTTGATTCCTAGTTTGTATGGACCAATGGTAGGCATGTAAGTAGAGTAATTATATATAAATAGATATATTTAGATATATGTTTACATATATGGATACCTATATGTTGGAGGATGTGTTATATATAGGTATAATCATGTGTCTCAAGTGAGTGTCAGTTATCATTGTGTGAGTATCTACATAAAACAATATGTATTAGGGCTTAAGGTTAGTGAATTGGTACCAGTTAATCAAGACAGAGGGTAGGTGTCTAGTGTCAGCCCCATTCCATAGTGTGTGGGTGTGAGTGTCATATTAGTGCAGGTATTTGGGGGCACTACTGAGCTTAGTGCAGGAGATATTGAGCTCCTTTGCTCTACATATTGCCAGGTTTAGACAAAGGGCTGGGTAGTGAAGGGAAGATGTGATAGGAAACTCTTTGACTTTGTTAGCAGTATATGTAGTGAGTATCATGAGGGTATCAAATGGGATATGGTAGGATCGATTGTAAGTATTTGTGGGATTATGATATTTAAGAGTATTAGAGTTTGTGTGAGAATTTGGAAGAGGACATGGGTTAGCCAACTCAGTATTGAGAAAAAATTGGGGTTAGTATCAATTAGAATTTTGTTTCTAATGTATCTTAATAAGTTAGAATTTGAGCATCAGAGGTTGTGGATTAAAGAGATCGATAGTTTAGTTAGAGTAGGCTTTTGAGGGGTAGTGACATGGCCTTGGCTTGGCCTGGTTTTTGCCTTAGCAGCCACAGCAGCAGCAGTAGTCTAAGATGGGGGTGAAGGTGTATTGGATTTTGAGTTGGATTTTTGGTTTGTGAAGGATGAGATGGTGAGTAGTAGTAACAATGAGACTTACCTCCATAGGTTATATAGATATGTAATATACATATGAGTAGATGTGTTAGAGGGATGTGAGATTTGGATAGTTGTATATGCAATGTATGTATGTATATTAGATAACCTTGTGTTGTATATTATATGTATATGTGATTGTGAGAGGATATGTAGATTGAGGTCAAGAGGATACCTTTTGCATATAGTTGACAAATAGTATAGGATATGATCTAGGTATAGGGTATAGAGTATCATCTAGATGTATTATATAGGATGTTAACTATGTATGGTAGGTAATAGGTAATTACCTAATCTAACTAAGGCAATGAACAAACCCTAGACTAGACTAACTAAAACCAAGATGACCAAAAGCCTAAGTTTGACCAATATTGACTTGTTGACCTAGCTTGACTAGATGGTTGACTAAACAATAAATGTTAACTAGGTTTGACTAAGTTGACTAAATTTGACCAAGAGTTGACTTTGACCTAGAATGGTCTAGAATTATGTAGATTGTATTGTACACTTCATTATCATATAATTGAACTCTTTATAACCTGTGTTGCTCTAAATAGGACTCAGATACCTCGCTTCGGACATTATATTCTCACAGACATTCAGATCGTAGGCGAGTACATTCTCTGATTGTTTTATACTTGTCAGGATTTATATTCTTGCTCTAGATTACTTTACTTGATGCTGACACTTGTTATCACGGATTGGTACTATATAGATCTTTTTATGCGATGTTATCCCCTTAGCGGATACATCGGGTATTTCGTGTTTGTGTACTTTATCATGGGCATCGTGTACTCCTTGTATTCGTATTATTCATGTACAAATCATGTGAAATCGTGTACTCTCATGTGCTCACATGATCTTCGTGTACAAACTAAACTTTGTGTATAATAACATAACTTGAATGGATCCTTGTGTATTGATTGGGGACGGGGGAGTAGAAGTGGTTATGTGATCATTCTTGTAGTTTACTCGTGTATAACCTCTGTAGATTACTCGTGTATAACATCGTACCGTTTACATAACCATCTTGTGCTCTGAATCACTAGTCACTTACAGTTCTTACTTATCATACATATATTTCCAGTTTACCATATCTCTTTTATCTTTCATGTACATTCTTACAGTTCATGTATCTTACTCTATTGTTTGCTTTATATTTTCTGCCATGATATGAACTGCTTTAGAGATTTTGTGCTCGTTCCTGTCCTGACTGGACCTGTTGAAAATATTACAGATGATACCGAGGAGTTCTGCCCTACCTATTATGAAGCAGCCTTAGATGACACTTGCGAGCTGGACTCTCAGGAGGACCTAGCTCTAGCTGAGGATATCACCCCTACTGCTTAGACTAGTTAGCTAGACTGTCTATCTTATTTTGTTGTCTTGTCTTTGTATTGACTTTTGAGATGTATTATTTCTGAATGTTGAGATGTTGTGTCGTTTAGACACTTAGACTTATTTCCTTCTTTTTGTATGTTCTCTATTTGAGATTTCATATCTATCATATCGTGCTACTTCTACCTTAGAATTGTGATTGAGATGTACCTTCTATATTGTCCTCCGATTGGAGAGTATATTTTGTGCAGTTATATTTATACTGTGTTAGATGTATGTGACCAAGGACAACGTTCTACCGCTGACACTGCAGCATAGGCTGGACATACCCACTTCTCGTGCCTCTATACTGGGTGCGCGTCGTGACAACTCTACTTCCAAATTAATTTAGATTTCAATACCATGTTGATGGAGTACAAAAAAAGAGAGAAAGTTGAGTTAGGTTTGATCGGGCCCAATTTGCTATTGGGCCGGACTCCCTTCTCTCTAAATTAGGTTTAAAAGACATCTATTTCTTTTGTCAAATGTTAAGAGTACTAAAAAAATTTATTAGAGAATACACACACTTTTGATAGTCCTATACATATTCCGGGTTATACACTTTTGACGGTTCTGTACAATTTCAGCACTGCCAAAAATTTATGCAATCCTTGCTGTTTATAGGATTGCCAAAATTTTGGCAGTCATAGTCCTTGATACGCACGGGACTGCCAGAGTTGCCAAAAATTTGACAGTCCTAGTATGCACAGGACTACCATAATTTTGGCAACCTTAGGATTGACAAAAGTGTATTGCCCCATCAATTCATGTAGTGTTGTTAACATTTGCCTTACTTTGAAACATGCATATTATTTTATAGTATTATGTAGTAAATATTTGTTTGTCAAAAAAATAGTAAATTTTTTTAATAGTTGTAGTATTTTTACTCAGTTTATATATATTTATAATTTTTTAAAGGTTTAATCCTAACAACGTAGAGAACAAATAAAACTTGTATGGTATTGATCACCCCCCATTATTGATACATTACAATCAGGGTCGGCTAAGGGGTAACCCAGATAAGAATTTCGGCACTCAGCCTTCCAAGTGAAGCTATCCAGATTACTGAACTGAGAGGGCTGATGCTCTGAAGAGGATGATTACTGAACTCAGCACTCAGTGTCACGACCCGATCCCAATATTCTGGGTCCCGAAGGACCAGCTATTTCGTGCGTGACTTAGTCACCACCTACCCATTCTTCTTTCCCCCAACTCCTCTCCTTCACACACACGTCCCCAACATTCTCTCCAACAGCAACCCCACTCTCTTTTAATAACTCACCCCTACTTCCCACTTCTCCCCTCACAGAAGAGATAAACTCTTTTATACTCACAATCTTCCCTCCTTAGAAAATACTAATAAAAATACTATTTGATAATTATTTACAAAATATGGGTTTCACAATCTTCCCTCCTTAGAAAATTTCGTCCTCGAAATTTAAAGTAAGGTTAGGGATTACCTCAAGTCTCAAACTGGTACGGGTACTGCTCCCGCATCTGGTCTTCTCGCTCCCAGGTCGACTCGCCTGGTGAGTTGTGCCGCCACATCACTCTGACTATTGGCGTCACGGTGTTCCTGGTCCTCTTCTCGCCTCGGTCCAAAATTGCCACTGGTTTCTCTGGCACTGTGAGGCTGGGTCCAATCTCCAGCTCTGAATGGTCCAAGATATGGCTCGGGTCCGGGATGTAGCGTCTCAGCTGCGAAACGTAGAAGACGTTGTGGACGCCTTCGAGACTTGGGGGTAGAGCCACCCGATAAGCCACTTCTCCAATCCTGTTAAGTATTTCAAATGGACCAATATACCTGGGGCTCAACTTTCCCGCTCTGCCAAAGCGAATTGTTCCTCTTGTAGGCGAGATCTTCACAAATACATTGTCGCCTGCTTCAAACTCCAAAGGCCGTCTGCTGTAATCGGCCCAATGCTTCTGTCTGTCTTGGGCTATCCGGAGCTTGTCTCTAATCATTCTCACCTTCTCTGCTGCTTCGGTCACCATCTCAGGTCCAACCAACACTCGTTCTCCGATGTCGTCCCAGGCAAGAGGGGTGCGGCAACGACGTCCATAGAGTGCCTCGAACGGTGTCATCCCGATGCTAGCTTGGTAGTTGTTGTTGTAAGAGAACTCTACCAAGTGCAAGTGGTCTTCCCAAGACCCTCCAAATTTCAGGACGCAGGATCTCAGCATATCTTCTAGCGTCTGGATGGTTCTCTCCGATTGCCCGTCAGTCTGAGGGTGGTAGGCGGTGCTGAACTTCAGTTGGGTCCCCAAGCTGTCATGCAAACTCTTCCAAAAATGAGATGTAAACCTGGTATCTCTGTCAGATACGATACTTACCGGAACTCCATGAATTCGGTAGATGTGCCGCATGTACAGTGTTGCCAACTTCTCGGTAGATAAACCAACCTTGAAGGGGATAAAGTGAGCTGACTTCGTCAGTCGGTCCACTATAACCCAGATGGCATCCTTCCCTCCTTGGGATCGAGGCAGTCCCGATACAAAATCCATCGTGATGTGCTCCCATTTCCACTCCGGAATGTCAAGCGGCTGCAATAATCCTGCTGGTCTCTGCCTGCTGACTTTAACTTGCTGACAAATCAAATATCTAGCCACATACCTGGATACGTCCTTCTTCATTCCGTACCACCATACTATAGTCTGCATATCCCGGTACATCTTGTTGGCTCCAGGGTGTATAGAATACTGCGACTGGTGCGCTTCTTGCATCAGCTCATTCCTCAATTCGCCAGTTGGTACGCACAGCCTCGTACCATTCTTCAATGCTCCGTCGCTGGCGATTGAGAATCCTTCAAGTGTTCCTGCCAGCACTTGGTCTCTGAGTTTGCAAAGCGTCTCGTCTTGAAATTGTGTCTCCTTGATCTTGTCCATAAGACTCGAACGCATTTGCAACTGTATCAATGATGGTTCAGCTCCTGGTACGATGACTTCTCTTCCAAGTTTCTTCATCTCCTCCTCGGGAAGTAAAATTTCCAATCCAAGCTTCTCCATGTCCTCCAGCAAATGGCGCTCCTTGGTCAAGAACATCGCCATTGGGTATCAACTAAGTGCATCTGCAACAACATTAGCCTTACCCGGATGATACTGCAGGTTGATATCAAAGTCCTTCATTAGCTCCAGCCATCGTCTTTGTCTCATGTTCAGCTCCTTCTGAGTGAAAACATATTTCAGACTTTTGTGGTCCGTAAATATTTCCACTTTCTCTCCATACAGGTAGTGCTTCCATAGCTTCAAAGCAAATATCACCGCTGCAAGCTCCAAGTCATGTGTGGGGTAGTTCTTCTCATGAGTCCGCAATTGTCTAGATGCATAGGCAATCACTTTCTCGTGTTGTTGAAGAACGCAGCCCAGTCCTTTTCCGGAAGCATCACTATAGATTGAGAAACCACCGGTACCTGCGGGTAGCGCAAGTATCGGCGCAGTAGTGAGCCTCTTCTTCAGTTCCTCAAAAGCTGACTGGCACGCTTCAGACCATATGAACTCTTCATTCTTCCTGGTAAGCTTTGTCATCGGCTCCGCAATCTTGGAGAAATCCTTCACGAACTTCCGGTAGTAGCCAGCTAGTCCCAAAAAGCTTCTGATCTCTGCAACCGAGCTTGGTGCAGTCCACTTCTCAATAGCGGCTATCTTCTTTGGGTCCACCGAAATTCCTTTTCCTGTGACAACATGGCCCAAAAATTCCACCTTGTCTAAAAAGAATTCACATTTGGATAGCTTACCATATAGCTTCTCCTTCCTCAAGGTACTCAGCACTTTCCTCAAGTGCTCTTCATGCTCTTCCTCCGTCTTCGAGTAGATCAGTATGTCGTCGATAAAGACAACAACAAACTGATCCAGATATTCATGGAAAACCTTGTTCATGAGGTTCATGAATACCGCAGGAGCATTCGTCAGTCCAAACAGCATGACCAAGAATTCAAATTGTCCATACTTGGTGTTGAACGCCGTCTTGGGAATATCCTCCTTTCTGACCTTGATTTGATGGTAGCCTGATCTGAGATCTATCTTTGAAAATACCTTGGCTCCGCTCAGTTGATCAAACAGGTCGTCGATCCGGGGCAGGGGGTACTTGTTCTTGATGGTGATGTTGTTCAGTGCCCGGTAGTCGATGCACATCCTCACAGTTCCATCCTTCTTGGACACGAACAAAACTGGTGCTCCCCAGGGTGAAGCTCCATCTCTGATAAATCCTTGCAACTTCAGCTCGTCGATCTGATCCTTCATCTCCTTAGCCTCCTTGGGGTTGACTCTGTAGCACCCCCGAGAAATAGGGAAAGAGCCGGGTACTAGATCGATGGTGAATTCCACACCTCGATCCGGCGGCAATCCTGGAAGACTATCTGGAAAGACGTCCATAAATTCCGCAATGATAGGGTGAGGAGGCCCGGGTTCTTCGGTGATTGAGGAGTAGGAAATACTCTTCATATCCTCCGGAGCCCGAGAGATTACAAACTCCGGTTCTCCTGGTGGGCTGAAGATTACACAACCTCGGTGACAATCAATCAGCGTATGCTGTTCACTTAGCCAGTCCATCCCTAGGACTACATCTAGTTGGGCAGGGGCATCACTAGTAAAGGTATTGAAAACTGATGGCCAGAGATGGTTATGGGACAATTACAAGCCTCAGTGATGGGTATAGGTCCACCACCGGTTATAACCCTACTAATCACCTTGCTAAGTCCCGAATCTATGTGGTGTACAGATATAAACTTGGATGATATGAAACTATGTGATGCACCCGAATCAAATAATACTAGAGCAGGATGTGAAAACACATAAATGGAACCTGTGATGACATCTGCGGTGGGTTCCTGCTCTGGCTCCTGCTCATCAGCTGCTAGGGCAAAAGCTCGCCCAGTCTTCTACTGGTGCTGTCCAAATTGTTGTTGCTGAGTAGGTAGGGGAGCTCTCTGCTGGTTGGTTCCGGGCCGGTGGCCTGACATGGGACAGTCCTTCACTTGGTGGATGGCAGACCCACAGACTAGGCAGTGACCTAGCCTCTTCCTGTAGACGTTCGACTAGTGGCCCGGCCTCTTGCAATAGTCGCAGACAGGGATCTGCTTCTGGTGTGCCCTGTCATTGGTCCTCGCCTGTTGATGCTGGTGGTGGTGCGAGGGCCTGTTGTTGTTGTTGTTGGGCCTCTTCTGATTGCCCTGGAAGTTGCTGGTTCCAGGGTACTCCCTCTTAGATCGAGTAGGCTGGCTCTTCTCCACATCCTGAGCTCGGATCAGGATCCTCTCATAGGTCTTCGCGCCACCTGCGATCACAGGGGTGCGAATCTCTTCTCGTAGGCCATACCTGAATCGCTCAGCACGATCCTTCGGGTCAGCTACCAGGTTCTGGGTAAAGCGGCTTAGTCGGCCGAACTCTGCCGCATACTCGCTGACTGTCATGTTACCCTGCCTCAAGTTCTGGAATTGCCTCTCCATTTCCCGTATCTCCGATGTCGGGAAGAACTTCCTGCGGAACAGCTTCTTGAAAGTGTCCCAGTCGAGCTGCTTGTCCTGGAGTCGGGGTTCATTCCGATACCAGATGCTCGCCACATCCTGTAGTTGGAGTCCTACAGCTTCAGCCTTGAGGTCCTCCGGGAGTCGAGCGACGCTCAGGAGACGCTCCATGTGATCTAGCCATTCATTGGCGTAGATGATACCCTCGGTTCCTTTGAAAGGTCGAGGGTCTTGCTTCTTAAAACTCTCTATGTCTCCAACCTTCATGCAATAATACGCCTCTAATCAAAAGAATGGCCTTTAAAGAAATATAATCTAACTCTGAATCATGCTTACCTTGGCAGGTCGTGGCCCTGATGAAGTGGTTCCTCCTCTCTCGAGGGCAGCCATGGCCACGTTGTGGACATTCTCCATGCCTTCCCTCATAATCGCGGTCTGCTCGCGATGGGCTTCAGCTTGGGCAGCAGTCTGCTCTCTGTGGGCTTCTGCTTGAGCTCTCTGTGCTTCAAGCACTCCTCGTAGCATACCCACTAGGTCAGTGGGATCCACGGGTACTGGTGGAGCAGCTGGTGCGGGCACTACCGCAGGGATCTGCGTCTCAGCCCGGGATTGTGCCGGTTCTGCCGCTTGCGCTGTGGAAGCGTAAACGGGCCGGGGAGCTGGTGCAGCATGAGGACGGTCTGTCAGCTACAAGGGAAGTGGGTCCCGGCGTGCTTGAGAAGGGGTGTGATCAGTTGATGACACCTCATCGTCAGCAGGACCGGATCTAGTAGTCTTTCCTTTGGCCATGATCTGGATGGTTTAGGGTACATACATAAGCAAGGTATCATACCAGTCTATAATCAAACAAAAATATTTATTTATATAATTCGGTCCTATGTCGTGACAAATCAATGTTCTAGTGTTCTAATTATTTCTAGGTATGTTTTCCTAAGTTGTTGTACGACCTGTATGGGCCACCACTGAAAACATGTCACGATCCGATCCCAATATTCTGGGTCTAGTCGGATCATGTCCAGCCTGCACCGTTGTTGAGACGGCGGCAGTAAGCTGTTCAGTAGCAGGTAACCATACAACAACACTATATTTGTCACAACTCAACTTCGGAAGAACTTTATTTAAACTGAAATTTAATACAATGAAATTGTTCTGAAAGGAAATACAGAATTTGAAATGAAATAAAATGCAGAAAATAGAAAATCTATCTATCAGCCTCAGTTCCATCGTCCTTCGGCGGGGACTCTGGCAGCACGACCGGGTACAACTCAGGGTCGTAATAACTGTTGTAACACAGCTCAGTATCATCCCCTAAAAATGTTATCTCCACTCAGGAGGGAGCAAAGTACAATTCATGCTAATTTTAAACAGTTAAATAAGAAATTGAATCATGCAGTTCTAAACAGTTTTTAAAACAGGTTTGTTACAGTAGAAATCAGTGATTTGAACAGGTAATGACATATGACCGGCTTGGGTTTGTTACAGGAGGGATAATGGGTTTTTGTTACAGTAGTGGTCATAATCATTACGCTATTCCCCAGTCCCCAATAGTTACAGTACAGTACTCAGTGAGAGTTTCGTGTTTGAGTCGTGATTTAGACATGCATTAAAACGATTAAGTAAATAACTGTAACTAACATAAACTATACTTGCCTCAGGAAATGACTGGAGGGGTGGACGTCTCCGAGACGGGAAGTTTAGAGTTGTCCTCGAATTCCTACATTCGAGAGATAAACTCAGTTTTCAGGTCAACCAACTTAGCTATGCTAGTTGTAATCTCTATTTGCATCCTAGTCCAGTTTTAGTTATTTAATTAACTAAACACAGAAAAACGCGATTAATTGTGCGTTGATTTAATACGAGAGAAAACGTCGTTTTTAACTTTGAATTCGAAAAATAGCGTTGATGCCAGATTATTTACGAAAACTTGGTAATTTTATAAAATATAATATAAAACTAATTTTCTTGCTTAGTGAGAAATACGTGACTTATTATTTAATAATAAACTGGTAAATTTTAAGATGAGAAAATGATTATTAATTTTATACGAAAAATATCTTTATAATCATTTTAATCGTTAAACAGTAAAAACACGAAAACCAGAAAACGACAGGAAAACCTAAGCTATTACAGTCACAGACCAGCCAGCTGGGCTTATGTCCATTACAATTTATTTACATAAATTGAAATAAGAATAAACTGCCGTTAGTCCTAACTGAAAATAGAATTTAAATATAAACATAATTAAATAATAAAATAATGATAAATCACAAGTCTCAGATAATGGTCCGATCCTCATTTTTTTGCTAATTGCCTCAACGTCCGGGCGGGGCCGGTATCGTTTGCACTTAGCCAGGTCCACTGACCGGTACGGTCGTCACCCAAAAATAAATATCAAATAAATTCCGAAAATCATTTTAAATTCATTTTGAAAATAATTTGGGATTTACGGAAAAATCGGGCAGCATCTCCTCTGTTTTTGGTCAACCCAAAAACTGGGAAATTGTCGCCGATAATTCCTGCAAGTCCCAAACCAGGGAAAAACCCACATTTTATATATGTAACACATCCACAGCCATTTCACAGAATAATCGGGACGACCCGAAATAGTTTCGGAAGTCCGATTCCAAATCCACAAATCATAGAACGTTTCCGAAAATTTTCGGAAACTAAAATATACCAAAAACTATTCCCGAAAATATTTCGGGAAGCAAAACAATTCACGGGACCTTTCCGAAAGTCCCAGAAAAATACGACGTAGCTAATACCGAATTTCCAAAGGGAACCGGGGACCATTTTCATTATCGACAAATAATAAAAATAGCGGGACAGGGGGTTATACCTCGGGTTGCTCGGCTAGAGCTCTCAGATGATAAAATAGAAAGAAAAGAAATAGTCCAGCACAGCGACGTTCCCGAAATAGCTGGAACCCGCGTCGTCGTTGACGCCACGTCGATGAACTCCAGAAAATAGAGTATGGAGAACCAAACAGGGAACTCTGCGTCGGGGCAACGAGCTCGGGCAGCGAGCTCGGGAATGCCGACGTCAGGGAACAGCGGCTAGGGCACGCTGGTGACAGAGGCGAAGAGGGCACGCCGAAGTCGGGCTTGGCCACGGGAGTCGGGGAGGCGCCGAGGGAAAACAGCGCTGGTCGGGAAAAGCGCGGAGAGGCGCGATCGGGGCTTGCCGGAGAGAGGCCGCGCGGGGGCGGTCCTGGACGGCGGGCGGGGCTCCGACGTGGTCGGCCGGACTGAAGGGTGCTGGACCCGCGGGAGAGGGGCTCGCGCGCGGGGCTGGTCGCCGACGGAAGCTGGCCGGGGCGGGGCTTTCGACGGTCGGGTGGCGCGCCGTCGGCCGGAGGGCGCGGGGATCGCCGGAGTTAGGTGGGAAGGAAGTGGGTTTTGGGGAAGGGTAGGTGGAGGAGGGGGTTTCTGTGAGAGAATTGTTCCAGAGAACAGTGAGGGAGAGAGAAGAGAGTTTGTGAGTATAAAAGAGTTTATCTCTTCTGTGAGGGAAGAAGTGGGAAGTAGGGGTGAGTTATTAAAAGAGAGTGGGGTTGCTGCTGGAGAGAATGTTGGGGACGTGTGTGTGAAGGAGAGGAGTTGGGGGAAAGAAGAATGGGTAGGTGGTGACTAAGTCACGCACGAAATAGCTGGTCCTTCGGGACCAGCCCAAAATAATTATTATATATTTATTTTTTTTTTTTTCTTTTAATAAGAACTAAGTCCAAATAATCAGATTAAGAAGGAAATAGGGCTCGGGCCTGGGTCTGGGCTCGGACTCGGGTCTGGGTCCGAAAATCAAAAGTCCAAGTTGTAATATTTTCGAAATTCTTTTTCACACAAAAATATTTAATAATAATATTAATAATAATAATTTTCGAAATACTAATAAAAACACTATTTGATAATTATTTACAAAATATGGATTTCACACTCAGCCTTCCAAGTGAAGCTATCCAGATTGTGACAACTTTTTGTTCTCTTTTGTTTGATGTACAACTTTGATGTTTTGCACGTCATTGGAATAAAAATTGATGATCTTTTTATGGCTCTATTACTTATTGTGTATCTGTTTAAGACACAAGTAATAGATAGGAGTAAGAAATATGTTCAGAGGTACCGGACATGACATATTTCTTAAAAATAACAATACTTATTATATCTGTTCAGAGGCAATGTGGACATGGCAGAATATAACTTGTAATATAATCACTTCGAAGATGACATCATCAGAGGTAATATGGACATAACAAGTTATTGATGTAGATAGCAGAATTCAGAGGTGACGTGGACGTAAATTCGTGTATTTATTGATTATCATTGAGCCAGCTGGGCCTCAAGAACATGATATCTTTTAAAACAACTGGTTTCAAAAGATGATGTTTGCAATGATATGGTAGATGATGTTGTCGCTCTGGATAGACTCCGCTGAGGATTTAAAGATTTGAAACAAGTATAATATATATTTGTTAAGAAACATAGTATATATTTTCAAACATGGTATTTTTTCAGGAAGTTGCCATTAATAGGTATCATAGCGATTCGGCCATCCATCCCTGAAAATTGATAAGCTCCGTTAGAGAAAACTTTGCTTATAATATAGGGACCTTCCCACTTTGGTTCGAACTTGCCCTTGCTCATGTGTGTCATAGTCATAGGACGTCTGACAGTAAGGACCAATTCGCCTTTCTGAAATGCTCGTACTTTGACTTTACGGTTGAAGGCTTTTGAGATACGGGCTTGATATAGCTCGATGTGTTGTTGAGCTAGTAGCCGCTTTTCGTCAAGTGCTTCAAGCTCTCGAAGTCGAAGACGATCATTATTTTCTGCTGTGAGTTCATTGGCAATGGTTATTCTCAATGATGGGATCTGAATCTCCAATGGAAGAATAGCTTCGCATCCATACACCAAGGAGAAAGGTGTACAACCGATCGGAGTGCGTACGGTAGTGCAATAAGCCCATAAACATTCTCCAAGATTTTTGCTCCAATTTCTTTTATTGGTAGAAACAAACTTCGTGAGAAGCTTGATGATTGTTTTATTGAATGCTTCCGCCAAACCGTTAGCTGCGGGATTGTAGGCTGTAGAGGCAACATTGTTGATCCTATTGTCATCACAGGATCGGGTGAACTTATGACTGATGAACTGCGGCCCATTGTAATTGATAATTCGTCGAGAAATACTGAATCTGTAGATCACATGATGTTTGATAAAGTTGATGCTGCTGCTTGTCTTAACTTGGCCAAAGGTATAGCTTCGGCCCATTTAGAGAAGTAATTTGTTGTAGCTAGGATAAACCGATGTCCTCTAGATGAAGGAGGATTAACAGAACCAATGACATCCATGCCCCAAGCTTCGAAGGGCCATGATGCTGCAGTCGAATATAGAAATTTTGATGGTTGATGAATGAAATCTGTATGGATTTGACATGTTCGATATTTTCTTGAATACTCTATAGCATTCGATACCATGGTTGGCCAATAATATCTCATGTGACGAATTCGATCTTGTAGTTTAGGTTCAGACTGGTGTGCACCATAGACACCATCGTGAGCTTCACGTAATATTTGCTTTGCTTCATCTCCGGCAAGACAACGTAGAAGCATACCGTCATATGATCGTCGATAGAATGTTTTGGTTATGTGATTGTAGTAGAATCGCAACGATCGCCGACGGATTGTATAAGTTGCTTCCTTCGGATCTTCAAATAGGATGTCATGTACCACGAAGTCGATGAAAGGAGCTCTCCAATCTTTACTTGTAGTGCAGACCTCGACTGAGTTGCTGGATTCCAAATGAAAATTATTCTCAATACAGAATAACTCTCTGTTGGTGATGACGATCATCTGTTGTCTTTTCACCGGGATCGCCGATACTACTGCTAGATTGGCAAGCACATCGGCTTCTGTATGGCAAGCTCGACGTACATGTTCAATAAAAAAACTTTTGAACGATGTAGCCAGTTTGATTGTTGTTTCATGATATGAAATAAGATCATGATGCCGAACTTCATACGTACCCCTAACTTGATTGACGATCAGTTTAGAGTCTCTGTATACTTTAAGGTAATCGATATCCAATTGTCTAGCTAATTGGAGACCGATGAGTAGAGCATTGTATTCAACAACGTTGTTGGAGCATGGCTCGTCCAGAGAATAACTTTTCTGAATTGCCAGTCCTTCAGGAGATAGTAGAACGATTCTGACTCCAGTGACTATAGTGCCTTTAGGTTCGATTCTGGAAGCACCGTCAAAGAACAGTCGCTAAGCAAGGATCCCTTCTGAAATCATGTTGGATTCCAGAGTTTCATCAAGAATCTTATCATAGAGTTTGGATATCTCAGGGATTGGATGAGCAGCCAGGAAGTCAGCTAGGACTTGACCCTTAACAGACTTTTGTGGGACATATACCATATCATACTGTGCTAGTAGTATGGCCCATTTAGCGAGTCTGGAATTGACTGTACTGGGTTTCTTCATCAAGACTCGAAGAGGTTGATTCTGGAGATGACATGAATAGTTTGACCTGTGATATAATGTCGCATTTTCTGAACGGCAAACATTAGGGCTAAATATTCTTTTTCTACCGGACTGTATCGATGTTTAGCACCGATCATTGTGCGACTGAGATAATAGATGGCTTGCTCATGACCCTCTCTGTTCTTCTGGGCTAGCAAGGCACCCAAAGAATGATCCATTGTCCGGATATACATTAGGAAAGGTATTCCTGTAACTGGAGGTATCATGACTGGTAGGTTCGTCAAGTACTGCTTTATGTCTTCAAAGGCTTGCTGGCATTCTTCAGTCCAAACGAAAGACACACCTTTCTTCATTAGTTGAGTGAACGGTCTACAGCATCCAGAGAGATTTGAGATGAATCTCCTGATGTACGTAAGCCATCCCTAGAATCCTTGTAGCTCTTTTAGGTTGCGTAGAGGATGCATCTCTTGAATGGCTTTGACTTTCTTGGGGTCAACGTGTATACCCTTAGAAGTAATAACGAATTCGACAAATTTGCCACTAGAGACTCCCAGGAATGACTTGGTGGTATTCATTTTGAGTTGATGCTGGCGCATTAGATCAAAGATAGTTCTCAAGTCTTGGATGCGATCTTCCTTTAGACGACTTTTGACAGCAATATCATCGACATAGCATCCGACTGTATTCCGTAAATGTTCACGGAAGATGGTGCTCATGGTCCGCTGATAGGTTGCCCCGACATTTTTACGACCAAACGACATGACTGTATAGCAGTAGATTCCTAGAGGAGTGCGAAAAGATGTATGTTTTTCTTTTTCGGGGTCCATCCTGATTTGATTGTATCCGAAGAATCTGTCTATGAAAGACATTCGTTCGAACCCGCAAGTGTTGTCGATCATGACATCAGTGATCGGAAAAGAGAACTCATCCTTGGGACAAGGTTCATTGAGGTCTCTAAAGTCGATGCAAACTCGGACCTTCCCTATTTTCTTCATAACTATGATGACATTAGCCACCCAGTCAGGATGTCGTTCTTCTCTGACAAAGTCATAGGCGATGAGCTTCTTGACTTCAGCTTCTATGGCGTCCATCATGTCAGGTCGAATCCAACGTTGTTGTTGCTTGACCGGCCTTACATTTGGCAGGATGTTGAGCTTGTGAGTAGTGATCTGAGGATCTAATCCTAGCATATCTTCATAGCTCCAGGTGAATACATCAATGTATTCTTGAATAAGCTGAATCAGCTCTTGTTTATCTGTCATGACCCGTATCCGCTTTTCGGACGCGAGCACATGAGCAAGCCAGCTACATATCGAGCGGACACCAGCCCCTCTCGAATACGTAAACGCTGTCAAGGCTTTGGTATACTTCCAAATCATGGCAAAACAAATCTATATCTCAAATCCACATTAAGTGCACGGAACAGGAATGAACACTATAGGTCGTGGTCTGCAGCCTACTAATATATATGTCCAATAAGACTCCAAGAGTATAACAAGAGTCTCTAAACTGAATCAATAAGCAGAATATCTCATGATAAGGAATAAAAAGTACGAAAGGATAACAATGTAATATCACTAACAAATACTTGAGACATGCATCACAATCATCTACCATCCCGCTCTGCCACTAACTCTTTGCAATCGCTAAACCTGAAGAGATCATCAGGTCCTCAGAGGACATAGCAAGATACATATAAACATGCTTATCTAGCAGTTTAATCATGCATGATAATATATATACAGGATATAATAAGGTACGATACTTAACATGGCAAGAGACTACGACCAAACTGCTAACAAGTGACTAACTGTTTGCCATAAAATATAAAAGAGCAGAACAATTATCGGAGGACTGGACTTTTACTTCACGTTACAAACTCGCTTGTACAAAGAAAGCCTAGGGACGAAAGCCTAGGTACAGCAGTCTAAGTATAATTATTTATTTTAGATTCTGGGGGATGACGATAGAGGCTCGGAAAAGCGACGGCCGCTCTGCCTTACTCCTTGGACGATCGGTATGCAGCCTTGGCTCCAGAAGATTGCTTGGCGTTGAAGAAATGCTCTCTTCGCTCTCTCTCTACTTTTTTCTTCAAGTATGTGGTGCTCTCTCTGATCTTCAAAAGTTCTCCTTTTTGTAAGGGAATGGCGCCTCGCTATTTATAAAGAGGGAATGCAATTATTAGGGTTTGCAATGATTGCCCCATAGAGTGGCGGCGGCCTGTTAATTGATCAATCTGGGCCATTAATCTCGAGTGTGATGAATCTGGGCCATTTAGTGTAGATTGTACCAAATCCTATCAGTAATTAATGCTGATTGGAATAAATCTCCGTGAAGATGATTTGCTGATGTCTGCGAATCTGAATGAATAAATTTAATTCATTCTCCTGCCACGTGTTCCAGATTATTGGGATTTGACCAAATCTTTGATTATAGCAAATCTGGGAAATTGATTGGCTTTATGACATGTGTCTGGGAGTCACTGAGCCGCATAAGGGATGAACCGTATAAGGGTTGAGCCGCATACGCCTGGCCACGTGGCAGGGCTGCCTGGGGAGTGGCCTCTGAATCTCCGAACCGCATGATAATATGAGCCGCATGGAGATGATCCTTGTGAGCCGCATAGGGCTGCGTCTTCTTGAGCCGTATATGGTTGTTTCGATCTGGGCCGCATTGGACAACTTCAGCCTGGGCCGCATGGAGAGTCTCCGCTCGAGCCGCATATGACTGTCCACGTGTCTAGGCTGCGTGGCGTTTTTTGGATCTTGGGGGGTTGTGCCAGAGATTTTTTTTGATTTTCTAGGATTCTGTCATTATGACAGAGTCATAATTGCCTCTTTGTGTCACGCCTGTCGTTTCGTCAGAGCGGTCAGCCGTCAAAATAATTAATACAGTATAGGGCAGAGGGGAGAACTATTTGCAAGCCACGTGTCTTCTCTTCTGAGCCGCATGGAGATCTCAGAGCCGCATAGGCTCATGGAGCCGCATGGGTCCTCTGAGCCGCATGGGTCCTCTGAGCCGCATGGGCTTTCTGAACCGCATGGGGTTTCCTGGCCGCATGGCTCTTTCTTTATTATTTTCCATGCTTCTACAAGACCCCCTTCAAAATTTTCAATTTGCAAAATTAAAATACTTTGAATAAGAAGCATGGCCGTGTGGAAGCTCTTTCTAGCAGCATATGAGGTACTAGCCGCATAGATGTCTTGGCCACATGGAAGTTTCAGCCGCATGAACTTTCGATCCGCAGAGTTATTTCAGCCGCATGGATGGCTTAGCCGCATAGACTCTTTGAACCGCAGGGGTGTCTCAGCCGCCTAATTCTTTGCCACGTCATTATGTCATGCGTACAAATCTTTTTGGGGCAGAATCCCAAGACTTTCTGATCTTTGATTAGCTAGTTTGCCTCGATAGCCGAAGAGTCGACTACGTTGTACGAGGCGTCGGTCTGTGGTCCTCCTTTCTCTATAAATAGATGGGTATTTGGGGGGACCTCTCTCTTAGACTCTTCCTGATTAAGATTTCTGCCTTGTTTTCTTCTTCTGACCGACAGACAACGATGGCACCTAGGGCTTCCAAGGCGGTGAAGAAGGCTGTGGCGAAGAGTAGAAAATCAGCTTCGTCTTCGACTGCCGCATCCCCCGTTCGTCTTGACGTTCATGTTGCCATGAAGGTAAGGACTGTGTAGAAGATTGGGCACTTTGAAACCCTAACAGAGGCTGTCCTGCTGCATGCTTCATGCACAATCATTTGATGCGAGCTTTTCAAGTTACATGGTCCGCATACACGTTCCATGAGCCGCATGGGGTATATTCCATGTCCGAGCCGCATAAAAAGTTGTCTTAAACGGGCCGCATGAACATCTTTGAATATCTTCTGACTGTTTTCCTCATTCATCATTATTTTTTTCGTCTTTGGTTCCGGTAGTGTCTCCCCCGAATGCTGAGATTGCAGTGACAAAGGAGCCGCCGCCTCCTGTCATCAATCAGGGGCCTTCTTCTGTTAAGGAGGGGGTGATGAAAGAAGAACCGGCGCCTGAGAGGGATGACATCCTCCCCACTGTCGAGACTGCTGAGGGTGGCAGCGCTGGGAATTCTGATTCTCCTATTCGGGATGAGGATCTTCTTCAATTGCATCCTTCATATGTAAGGTGGTTGAGGGAGTGGTATGCGCGCTTCTGCGACTAGGGTTTAGAGGCTTCTCGTAGGTGTCTATCTGTAGTCTTTGTTTTGTTTTGCTTTTCTTCTTGTCTGCATGAAGAACTGTTTTGACTTGCTTGTAGTCGTGTGGATGTAATCGATTTCTGAATGAATGGAATATTTTTGCTTCACTCTTTTGCCTTTGTAATAATCATCTTATTGGGACATTTTGCATGGACCCATTGCCCCTAACGTACCCTGGTTTTGGATACGGGCAACAAGTTAAAAGGAACAAACATACTTACTCAGAGGTACTAAGGACATGGTGAGCACGAGAGTCTCTTTGACGGGGCCTTCCTGCTCAGAGGTAATGAGGACATGGCAGGAATGGGCTCAATGAAGAGGGGGTACATAGATCGACTCAGAGGTAATGAGGACATGAAAGTTCTATGTAGGGGATGATTTATTTTTGGCGGAAGTAAAACGACTCAGAGGTAATGAGGACATGGCCGTTTTGGTAATTTGTGGATCGCTTACCCTTTTTGTGCACTGGGAGTGCGGATATTGGATCATGAGGGAGGATCTCTTCTAGGAAGAAAGTTCAGAGGTATGATCATACATAACTTACTATCTGAAAGAGTGACCGGGATGTGAGTTCAGAGGTACCAGCGGGTACATGACTCAATATTGTAAAAGTGTGAGTTCAGTGGCACCAGCGGGTACATGACTCGATGATCTGGGATGTTGTGGATGTGAGTTCAGCGGCACGAGAGGGTACATGACTCGGGAATATGGAGAATGGTGAGTGGGAGTTCAGCGGTACCAGCGGGTACGTGACTCGAAAATCTGGAGAATTATGGGGGTGAGTTCAGCGGTACCAGCGGGCACGTGACTCAAAAATCTGGAGAATTATGAGGGCAAGTTCAGCGGTACCAGCGGGTACGTAACTCAATGATCTGGAAAATATGAGGGCGAGTTCAGCGGTACGAGCGGGTACATGACTCAATGATCTGAAAAATGTCGTTTAGACATAATATTTCTTCAGGAACTTGCCGTTGACGGGCAACATGAGCAAATCCACATTCTGTTTTACGAGGCGGTAAGCACCGTTGGAGAATACGGCCTCAATGATAAATGGGCCTTCCCATTTTGGCTGAAACTTGTCGGCGGTCTTGTGAGTCATGACCATCGGTCTCCGGACTGCCAGAACGAGATCGCCCACCTGGAATGTTCTGACCTTAACTTTCTTGTTGAAGGCTCCAGAGATGCGTGCTTGGTATAGCTCGATTCTTTGCTGAGCTAGGAGGCGCTTTTCATCTAAGGCCTCTAACTCTTGTAGTCGGCGACGGTAGTTATCATCCGCCGTCAATTGATACGTGAGGGCGACGCGGAGTGAGGGTATTTGAGTCTCTAATGGGAGAACTGCTTCACTCTCGTATACCAGGGAGAATGGTGTGTTCCCGGTAGCTGTTTGGACTGTAGTACGGTACGCCCATAAAATTTACCGAGCTTCTCGTTCCAATCGCGTTTGTTGGAAGAGACAAACTTTTTGAGGAGTTTGATGATTGTTTTGTTGAATGCCTCTGCCAACCCGTTTGCTGCTGGATTGTATGGTGTCGAAGCAAAATTCTGGATGCGGTACTTATCGTAAAACCGATAGAAGGCGTGGCTTGCAAACTGCGGACCATTATCGTGGATGATCCTTCGGGACAGTCCAAAGCGATAGATGACGTGATGCTTGAGGAAGCTGATCACGTTCAAAGTTTTGACTTCTGCAAGCGGGACAGCTTCCGCCCATTTGGAGAAGTAATCTGTGATTGCGAGTATGAAGCGATGTCCTCGGAAGGAAGGTAGAGTGATTGGACCGATGATATCCATCCCCCATGCTTCGAAGGGCCAGGATGCCACTGTCGGATGTAGAAATTCAGATGGGTGGTGAATAAAGTCCGCATGGACTTGGCAGGCTTTGCATTTTCTCGTATAGTCTATCGCATCCGCTACCATCGTAGGCCAGTAATAGCCCATTCGGCGAAGACGGTCTTGCAATTTAGGGCGAGGCTGATGGGCCTCGTAGACACCATCATGAGCTTCTCGTACGGCTTCTTTGGCCTCTACGTTTGACAGACACCGAAGCAATAATCCATCGTAGGATCGGCGATACAGCATTTTTGTCTCTGTATCGTAAAAGAATCTGAGGGAACGCCGTCTGATGGAGGTGGCTTCCTTTGGGTTCTCGGGCAGGATGTCGTAGACGACGAAGTCGATGAATGGTTGTCTCCAATCTGGGGCATCATCAATCGTCTGAGCGGAATAACTTGCCACGAATTGAACGTTGTTCCTGGGACAGACTAGTTCGTGGCCTATCACCTCTACCGATTGATGGGCATGACTCGGTACTGCTAGGGAAGCGGCCAGGCCCGCTAAGGCATCGGCTTCGATGTTTCGGAGTCTGGGGACGTGCTCGATGAAGAACCCCTCGAATGACGAGATGATGTCGATTGCTATTTGGTGGTAGGGGATCATGTCTTCGTGGCGAACTTCGTACGAGCCCCGGATCTGATTGACGATTAACTGGGAATTGCCGTATGCTTCAAGATATTCTACCTCCAGCTCTCTTACAAGTTGGAGGCCAATGACCATAGCGTTGTACTCGGCCACATTGTTAGAGCAGGGTTTCGTGAGGGAGTAAGCACGGTTAATCACCAGTCCGAAAGGGGAGACTATCACCACCCCAACTCCGACGATGATGTTGCCCTTGGGTCCAGTTCTCGAAGCACCGTCGAAGAACATTCGCCATATATCATCGTGAGAGGTTGTATGCGAGTCGGCGACCTCATCTGGGATTTCTTCATATATCCTGGATGACTCTGAGCCCGGGTAGGCTGCCAAAAAGTCTGCCAGGGCTTGACCTTTGACAGCTTTTTACGGGACGAAGATCATATGATAGGGGGACAACAATATTGCCCATGTAGCGAGGCGAGAGCTGAGTGCCCCTGGTTTAGTCATGAGGACCCTGAGAGGGTTGACTCGCGAGATCACATGTATTGTTTGTCCGGTGACCTAGTGCCGTGTCTTCTGAATGGCGAACACCAGGGCAAGACATTCCTTCTCCACAACGGTGTATCGGTGCTCTGGCCCAATCATCATTCGACTGAGGTAATATATGGCTTGCTCATGGCCTGCATCGTTGTTTTGTGCCAACAGAGCTCCGAGGGAATGCTCCATTGCTCGTACGTAGAGCAGGAATGGTTTTCCAGCAACCGGGGCCACCAGAACTGGAGGGTTCGACAAATATTCTTTGATGTTGTCGAAGGCCCGCTGACATTCTTCGTCCCACATGAACGAGACACCTTTCTTCATGAGGTGGGTGAATGGTCGACATCGCCCGGAGAGGTTGGAAATGAACCTCCGGATGTAAGCTAGCCTCCCTTGAAGGCCTCTGAGTTCGCGGAGATTTCTCGGAGGACCCATCTCCATAATTGCCTTTGTCTTCTCAGGGTCTACATGGATACCCTGGGTGGTGATGATAAAACCCAAAAACTTTCTGCTGGATACGCCCAGGAAGGACTTTGTGGGATTCATTTTCGAATTGTGCGCTCGCATCAGATCGAATACCGTCCTCAGATCCTGCAAATGGTCTCCCTTACGGCGACTCTTGTTGGCGATGTCATCAACGTAGCACGCTACCGTCTTGTGTAAGTGGTCTCTGCAGATGATACTCATGGCTCTTTGATATGTGGTGCCGACATTCTTCAAACCGAAAGGCATGACTGTGTAGCAGTATGTGCCAATCGGTGTTCGGAATGATGTATGCTTTTCGTCGTCAGGAGACATCTTGATTTGGTTGTACTCCGAGAAGCCATCCATGAATGACATACGTTCGAAGCCGCAGGTGTTATCAATCATGATGTCTGTGATAGGGAGGGAGAATTCATATTTGGGACACGCCTCGTTCAGATTGCGGAAGTCGATACAGATTCGAATCTTCCCATTCTTCTTGAGGACGGGTACTATATTGGCGACCCAGTCAGGATGTTTCTCCTCACGAATGAAGCCGCTGGCTATCAGTTTGTTGACTTCGACTTCGATCGCGTCCATGATGCCTCGGCAAAAGCGTCGATGTTGTTGCTTGACTGGCTTTGCATCCGGCTGGATGTTGAGTTTATGAAGAGCAATATCGGGATTTAACCCCGGCATATCTTCATAGCTCTAGGCGAACACATCGATATATTCTTTGACAAGTTTCAGCAGCGATTCTCGCTCTTCGTCTGTTAGGCTTTTACTGACGAAGATCGGTTTTGGAGAAGATTCACTGCCGAGATCTACTTGTATGACCTCATCTTCAGTGGGAGGTTCTCTCTGTTCGAACCACTTTTCCCATTGTGCATCCAGCTGTTGCGTCCACGGCTCTAGCTCGAGGATCTCAGGGATGTCTTCATCTTCTTCATAAGTGTCGAAGGACTAGGTACAGCAGTCTAAGTACAATTGTACAATTGTCGGAGGACTGGACTGGACTTTTACTTCACGTTACAAACTCGCTTGTACAAAGAAAGCCTAGGAACGAAAGCTTAGGTACAGCAGTCTAAGTATAATTGTTTATTTTAGATTCTGGGGGGTGACGATAGAGGCTCGGGAAAGCGACGGCCGCTCTGCCTTACTCCTTGGACGATCGGTATGCAGTATTGGCTCCAGAAGATTGCTTGGCGTTAAAGAAATGCTCTCTTCGCTCTCTCTCTGCTTTTTCTCTCCAAGTATGTGGTACATTCTCTGATCTCCAAAAGTCCTCCTTTTTGTAAGGGAATGGCGTCTCGCTATTTATAAAGAGGGAATGCAATCATTAGGGTTTGCAATGATTGCCCCTTAGAGTGGCGGCGGCCTGTTGATTGATCAATCTGGGCCATTAATCTCGAGTGTGATGAATCTGGGCCATTTAGTGTAGAATGCACCAAATTCTATCAGTAATTAATGCTGATTGGAATAAATCTCCGTGAAGATGATTTGCTGATGTCTGCGAATCTGAATGAATAAATTTAATTCATTCTCCTGCCACGTGTCCCAGATTATTGGAATTTGACCCAATCTTTGATTGTAGCAAATCTGGAAAATTGATTGGCTTTATGACACGTGTCTGGGAGTCACTGAGCCGCATAAGGATTGAGCCGCATAAGGAAAGAACCGCATAAGGGTTGAGCCGCATACGCCTGGCCACGTGGCAGGGCTACCTGGGGAGTGGCCTCTGAATCTCCGAACCGCATGATAATATGAGCCGCATGGAGATGATCCTTGTGAGCCGCATAGGGCTGCGTCTGCTTGAGCCGTATAGGATTGTTTCGATCTGGGCCGCATAGGACAACTTCAGCCTGAGCCGCATGGGGAGTCTCCGTTCGAGCCGCATATGACTGTCCACGTGTCTAGGCTGCATGGCATTTTCTGGATCTTGGGGGGTTGTGCCAAAGATTTTCTTTGATTTCCTAGGATTCTGTCATTACGACAGAGTCATAATTGCCTCTTTGTGTCAGGCCTGTCATTTCGTCAGAGCGGTCAGCCGTCAAAATAATTAATGCAGTATAGGACAGAGGGGAGAACTGTTTGCAAGCCATGTGTCTTCTCTTCTGAGCCGCATGGAGATCTCAGAGCCGCATAGGCTCGTGGAGCCGCATGGGTCCTCTGAGCCACATGGGCTTTCTGAACCGCATGAGATTTCCTGGCCGCTTGGCTCTTTATTTATTATTTTCCATGCTTCTACACTAGCGACAAGTGGCTACTGGCTGGTGACTATGAACTGGAATACAAGAACAACTACATGTAATTGAACTGCTGAATGAACAAACGAACACGAGATCAATGGAATACCAAACCCTCGCCCCGAGTGGATTCACAGGTTTGAACTAATCACTAACCCTCGTCCCGAGTGTGGACTCTCTGGTTAGTACTAACCCTCTTCCCGAGTGTGGACTCTCTGGTTAGTTCACGGCAAGGCACCCTCGTCCCGAGTGTGGACTCTCTGGTGCAAGTATAATATCCTCGTCCCGAGTGTGGACTCTCTGATGTAAACACCCTCGTCCTGAGTGGACTCTCTGGTGCAAGTCAAGTCAACACCCTCGTCCCGAGTGTGGACTCTCTGGTGCAAATAATCGACATCCTCGTCCCAAGTGTGGACTCACGGATGTAAACAGATCAAGAAAAATACCCTCGTCCCGAGTGGACTCTCTGGTGCCAAGGAAACAATATTAAGGATTTAGCAGTTCAATTACACGTACTCATTCTATGACACGACTCAAGCAAGGTACTGGTGAGACAAGGTACGACTCAGTCAAGACACAGTCAAGTCCAGAATAACTATACTGTCAAGTCAAGCAAGACCATAAACTGGTGAACACGGTATGTAGAAACTAGATAAATCAAGTCAACTAGAAAGCTAATAAATCACATAAAATCTATAACAAATAGAGTATCTAATGATAATACAATAATAACATAAAAACTATAAACATAAAATTAAACTGTAGAGGGAGGCAAGGTATCTTGCTTGGAGGTTGCACGCAGATCCAACAAAATGTCATCAAC